>JAOXNO010000033.1:36334288-36455722 GCA_028565335.1 Limnodromus scolopaceus | reverse complement strand
AAGAGACGAGTTGACATGGTGCTCGGGGATATGGATTAGTGTTGGGTGGTGTTTTGTGTGGTGTGGTGGGTGTGGGTTTGTTTTGGTTTGTTTTTTTTTTTTTTCCATTGCTTGGACTAGATGATCTTAAAAGGTCCCTTCCAACCTAGGTGATTCTGTGATTCTGTGACTTTGCTTTTTACTACTTTCAGCAGTAGGAGAAAAACATGCATAATTCTTCTGCTAATGACTGGCTCCAAATAAGAAATCAAGAACCATGACTACCTGTTTTCTATGTGCTTGCTCTAAAATGGAAGTTTCCTCTATTTTCGTTGTCTAACAATGAAAGATGAAGATTTTTGCTTCACCTCAAACAAACAAACCTGAGGAACTGCAATATTACAAGATGCATATCTCAACACAAGTGGACATAAAAGCACCTGCTAAACCTTGTTTTTAAGAATATTCTGAATGTAGCATACTTGAATACAAAATATTCTTTAATATAAAGGAAAAATGTCTATTACCATAATCACTGGTTTGAGATCGCTAATTGCAAAATAGTAACCATTTCAAACCAATGACAATTTTTTTTAAAAAAAGCTCGTCAAAACAAGGAGGAAATAATTTTGCTTAAAAACAAGGATGTCATTTTTAAAACAAGATGAATTTTAAAAGAAAGGTTACTTAAAACCATCTTAAAGTTTATAGATAACACTTAGACCAGCGCAAAGAGTGTAAAAAGTTTTCATATTTGCATTATAATGTAATATTGTAATATAGGTAATGTCTTGCTGTTTTTCTGAATAATGTAAAAATAGCAGAGAGACACAACTCAAAATATTTTTAAATGACAAGCATTTCCCTTTATACATAACTAATGTTGCAAAATCTTGAAATAGTAAGATTTTACTTTATCTACTATTTTTTATGCTATGCTAACATGCCTACTCAATGAGTTTTATTATTTATTTTATGAGTTTTGAAAGTGCAACTGTATTCATGCCACAGCAATATAACAGCAGTGAATGTTGCTGTAACATCTCCAGCTTTGCTTACTAAATTCTTTTCACATTTTCCCTCATATTGTAGCCAAAGAAAATTAATGAAAATTTTTCACACTGACACAAGCTTTTAAAGCTGTTTGTGTAATCATGCATTCCTAATACCTCCAGAGTTTCTATTCTGCCACACAGAACAAGATTCCAACTTCTTTGAACCACTACGAATATTTACAAGTTTGGGCAAAAGATCTACACATGTGTGCTCTCTGTGATCATAGGAAGGGAAAATATAAAGGATCATTTTTCTTCTTTTTAGGGTGTTTAGGAGTGCAAAGCTGTTCCCTAAATTCTGGAGCACAGTGCAGCAACAACTATGCAAAGCCATTTAAAATTATTTACACAGATCAACACAGAAGCATCTTTTTAGATGAATAATATATTCATTGAATTTTGAAACAATCTGCAGAGCTTTTCTAAGTGTCTCTAAGTGGCAGTTATTCAAAACTGTAATATCAAATGCTAAGTTCAATTAGCCCCTTCTTTCTAAAATCACGTAATTTTTACGAATGTCCACAACACATTCACAAGATAAGCAAAACAGGAAGGCCCCATATGGACACTGCTAAAATCAAGGCTGCTTTAGAGGAAGGAGATATTATCAATCGAAGCAACATATTATTCTGCTTAAAATGCCGACATTCAGATGTGACTTTCAGAAATTTATCAATTTGTGTCTGTGCAGGTGCACACAGAGTTTAAATCATCCCTTATATTCCTGCCTTAGGTCAACAGTATATTAAAAAAACACAATCCATGTAGCAACCTCTATATTCTAGTGACACCATGAAGTATTTCAATGGTGTTTATTTAGGAAAAGATTTTAAATCGGAGATTGTCAAGCTGCAGAAAAATAAGCAGCACAGAAATCAGCTGGAAGTACTAGGACCAATAACTAGGACAAATGAAATTAGTGAAGTTCATCTTTTTTTCTCCCACCTACCACAAGATAAAATACAGAGACCCAGGACGTGCATACACCTCACCTATTGCATTAGATCACCTTACAATAACCAGAAAAATTCAGAGTCAAATCTTAACCACTGATTCATGACAGCACTAGAATGGTCTTTGCTATAAGACCGCATGGTGCAACAGATTAAGAAGGTTACTTTCTTTCATAACATTTTAGTCATTTACTACATTAAACCTGTTATCTCTGCATGCTTAACTGTATAAAAACCCAGCTGGAACACTGAACCTCCACTTAAAAAAAAAAAATTAAAATCATATTACTCTAACTCAGGAATTCCTAGATTTAGTTTTCCCTGGGTACCATCATCACAGAAAGCATAGTAATGTACAATACTAATGGAAGTGGCAGGTGTAGGGCTGACATTTAACTGTCTAAACAACCTCTTCCTTCAACAGGAAAGGGGTAGGTAAATAGATTTTCTGTATACTACTGCTGACACGCATGCCACTGTTTGTGAAAGTACGATTTAGTATCCATTTATTTAGGATTAGCAGCTGTGTTCAGGGATCTTGGAAAGTCTCAGCGAATGGAAATTTCTGAAGTCCTTTGCTCTGAAATGTGAGAAATCTCTCATCTCACAAAACTGAAAAAAATCAACATTATCAACTAAAGAACGTCCTGTTTTGAAAACGAGCAAGATTGTACAGGACAGAAAGTTCTGGAGTCAGACCACGTTCAATGCAGAAATCATACGCCAACAACAAGGAGAGGTACAACTAGCATACAGACTTCTACAGTTATTAACAGAAACTAACACTGTTTTCATTTTAGTTTGTTTTTTATTCTGCTCCTACAGCTGTAAACAGCTTCACTTCTAAAAGAATTATTACAAGTCTTCTCTGTCACTTTAAAAAATTCAGTGGACAACCACTTCCAGATGCGGAGTTAATTATTTAAGTAGGACACTTCACAAAGGCTCCAAGATCCATAAATTCATGCAGTTTCCTTTTAGTCATAGTTCCTTAAAAGTAAGAACAACAGGAAAAAAAAAAAAAAAAATTCTTCTTCTACATGATTTCTGGATATTTCAAGAAAAATCCCCTCTATAGTCAACTTCTTATTCAAAGGCCAAAAAACCTAGCTAAAAATCCACTGGTGATATGGGTCAAAACTGAAAAGGCAAGCACACCAGGGACGCGTCCAAGTCTGACATCTGGCTCTTTCCTGAGCAATCTAGAAGAGTAAAGAGCTACTGCCTGCCAAATATTTGGAAGATTATTTTTTTTCCTAGCTCGTTATCAGGAATACATTAAGATTTAGAGGTCAAGCTATACCTTGATCAGTGAAGCAGCAGAAGCAGCGAGTGTACAATGCAAGTTTTGAAGAACCTTTATTTGCTTACATGCAAGAAAAAAAAACAAAACAAGAGCACAGAAAAACATATTTGGGTTAAAATGAGAAGAGGGCTGATGGTTCAGCAAACCTAGCATGTAGCTAACCAAGAAATAATTCCCACAACTCATTTTGGATTTTCCAAAACCTAGAATGATTATTTTTTTTCAACCACAACCAAATATCATCCAGCTTTCAGGTACTATGTCCTTCATCGCTCCGTTTACAAGTCATCATTCCCATTGCCAATATTAAGCTTACGGTCCAGTTCTGCAGCCATGTTCTCTTTTTCAGGCCTTCCCATGCCCTTTCAAATCATCCCACGTTAGACCTTCCTGACACTCATGTTAATTCCTACAGCATTCGGTCGGTTGGCAGGCACGCAGCAGCAGACAAGCATTTGGGAAACAATGCTATGGATGGAGTCCTAACCGCACAACCCAGCTCCCATTCTCCTGGCTCTGCAGGAATTACAGCAGCACAGAACAGCAAAACCCTATTTTTAACTAAAAAGCAAGCCAACGTAACTAAATACACAAAGGGAGCAGACCTACAAAATAGCACAATGTCATTTTTTTGAAATCTTTCTTCTTTAGAGGGAAAAAAAAAAAAAAAGAGAGCTTTAATCCATTTTTCTTACTTGCAAAGTCACAGTTTGGAGTCAAGCTATATAGTAATAAATCCTACCCAGTCAGTGTGTCCAAATGACCCAGGGCACAGCGCCTGTGCTTGTCAGCAAGCAAGCTGACAGCCTGCAGTCAGATAAATTGAGGCAATATTTATAGATGGAGTGAAAGAAATCACAGGTTGAGGAATTCGACCACTGGGCTATTGTCTGGGTTTACAGTGTGGTTCCTCCCCGTCTGTCCCTGCACCTCTGAAGACCAGGTAACTGCAGTTACCGAGCGGACGCATTACTGCAACCAAACATCAGCAACGTTTTCCACTTGGTCACCAACCAACCCTGGGACAATTGGAATAATTCATCTACAGGCAGAAAGTTAAAAGAGCTGCACACAGCTACATTTTACCATTGCCAAAACATTTGTTACCTTATTAACAGATGCTAAATGCAGCTATAATGTAATACTTTGCACTTCTTTGCATCTTAACTCACAAGCCTACTTTCCCTGTATTTTCAAAAGCAACTGGCTCTTGATTCAAGTCAAGAAGCTGGGGCTGAAAGAGAAGGTTGGTGCTAAACAGTTTTCCTATTCCCAGTCCAAAGAAGAAGTGTCATCTCCATTACAAGCTGCAAATGCCAAGGAGGTACTCATATATTTGAGTGCGGAGAGTCACAATCATCCTCATATTCAAAGCAACACATTCACATTTTGTCGAATGGTTCAGAGCTTTCTGTGGTTGTTTACAGTAGTCACAAAACTGGAACTCCGAAGACATGTAAGGAAAAAATCAGAAAGCCTCTTTGAATTAAAGGAGGGGCATTCACACTCCCATCCACTGCCCAGCACAGGGACCACAAAGCACAGAAACTATCGAAATTCATAGCAGATCAAATAATTTGATGCCTTTTTAAGGTGCTCTAGACAAGCTTTGGTAGGAATGGCATATTAGAGAAGACATCAACATGACTGCCTATAATACATACTACATAATACAATACATGGCTGAATAGCCAGTCCAAGCTGTGAGATTTAGCAGGCTACTCCCCATTTCAGAAAACTCACTTTTCATGAAAAGGGAACTAAACATGCTGGGATTTTGTGCTCCAACGTTTGCAATGGTGACCACGAATCACAAAAAGACTGATGCCCTTATTTTTAGCTTTTTGACAAGCTTAAGTTTTAGGCCAATTAGAGAATGCCAGGTCAGCTAAATACCGTGAGGTTGGTTCATTTGCAGTGAAAGCAACTCAGACAGATGAAGCCTTTTGGCCAAAGGTTGGACCCACATTCTTCCATACTGCCATACTGCACTGGTCTAATAAACAAGTCCAGCATCACAAGTGTAAATTACAAACACTACCTACACAAAATTTCGTCTTATCTTCCAGTTATTTCATCAAATGCAATTGGCTGTGATCCTTCATCTTTTCCAAGCAAACAAACAAACAAAAACAAACCCCACCAAAACCCCCAACCAAACAAAAATGTTAGGCAATAGCTGATCTCCACGCTTGTATCTCAGATGTATTAGGGACCAAGTAGCAGTATTTGGGTCAGGTGCTATGTTAACATAAGGCTATTTACCTTCAAACATAACCCACATAAAAGCACTGCAATCTGTTGTCCTTCATCTGCCCTTCTTGTAACCCCATGCAAACACAGGTTTAGGAAGGAATGACAAACACTCTTATAAATTCCAGCTCCTGGGCACAGGATCAGCTTTCACAAGCAACCCACTGAGCAGAGACCCCTTCAGTACAGTTTATTCTTCCTGTGGTTCTCAGCTGAATCATCACCATCTCAAAATGAGCAGCAAAAAAGACTACTGGCAAGCTGACAAAACTGGAAGAACCACCAACCATCTAGTACTGGGATATCGGATGACTGCCAGTTATATTTCAGTAACAGATTGATGGGTTAAGCATGCAGAGGTTAGAATCCCAAAAAGTCTGCAAACCTGCAGGGCGTCATCCCACGCTTCTCTTGGACTACAGTTACCAGACTCTTTTAACTATTATGTTGAAAAATGAAGTGTAGCAGGTACAAGGTTCTCTGGTCAAGGGTAAATCTTGAGACACTAGTCTTTCATTTTTCTCAAATCCTTATCATTAACTATACTTAGCGTGTAGGGTTTTCACAGTCACTGTTCAAGAACACTAGAAACTCTGCTTCAGTACTACCCTCACCTTCATGAGCTCCCAAAATGCTCTACTCTCAAGGTGGTTTTTTTTCTTTCTAATAGTATTACTTCTGTGAAATTTTAAATTTAGAGAACACTAACAAGAATGCAAGTGAAAAGAATTAAATCTGGCTATATATCTGCTGTTGCAATGAAGATATCAGAAATCAAAATCAAACTTTAATAAAATAATCCTGAGATCCTGAAAATCTTCTATTTATTTCAGTCAGATAAAAATCACATCATTGTGTATCCATAAAAGGGTTAGTAAAATTAATTCAGCTTTCCAAACATCAAGGATGCTGTTAAGGACTAATTCGTTCCAATTTAAAGCATATAATACACATGGGAATAAAAAAATATCTAAGATAGTTGAAAAAAAACAAACTTTAAATAAGCTTAAAAAACCTATACTTAAGAGCTTCCAGCATCAACATCATTCATTATCCCAGAGAGCTGATGGTCTGAACGCAGTTCAAATGTTCATCCAATTCTAGTTGAGAAACCAGAAATCATGGTTCCTAATGCTCACATTGTTAAATCATGTGCAGTTATTTTTCAGATATTGCATTGATTTGTAGACAAACTGTAAAGCTATCAAGTACAGAAGTATTTTGCAGATGATCTTTAGGTCATCTCAGCAGCAGATACAGAACATGAGACACTTCCCTTGTTTTTGCATACTGGAGTAGTATCACCAGCAGCAATCACAACTGCAAAACCAGACAACACAACTGACAGCAGTTTCTCATCCTCTTATAGGCTACATATTTCTTTGCACACCACTATCTGAGATTCTCTGCCTTAGATAAGTAAAATGTAATTTCCAAAAATCTAATTTACTTCATCTTGCTGGAATATTTGTACAGGTCCATTTGCTAATCAGTTAAGTTTACATCACTCAGAAACTGCTTTAAGTACAAGCATCAGTACCACTGCTTGAAACTCTTCAGCCAGTATTCTGCAAGAGACTAGAAACGTTTTGCAGGTGGAAGAATCAATTTAAGATACTGAGGCACAGGATTTCCTTAACTGACTGTGCTTGCTTCTAGTTACAATGAACTTCATTGCTCCTCTACATGCATATTGCTTATTATCTGATATTTTTGACCTATGCTAGTTACCTCAACACGGTCCATTATCTTCTGCTTTTTTAAAGCTTCTATTATTCCTGTGTCTTTATTAACCCATAGAATCAGGAGCAAATCAACAGTACATTAAGGGCTTCAAGATTTTTTGTTTCTTTTGATGTTTGGTTTTTTGCTTGGGTTTGTTTGTTGTCTGATTGGGTTTTTTTAATTGTTCGGTATCAGCAGCTCTCAATTTCAGCTGGATTTTCAACATGCCTGAAGATCAGGCAGGAGTACCTACAACCCAGTAACGATAAATAGTATTAGTCTGCTAGCCTCAAAATAGCGTTTTGGAAGAAGCTGACTTCCTTTTCAAGGTTCACATCTGTATTGTGACTATAAATGACACATCTCAGCGTGCACCATCATAAATACCACTTTGCAAGTGCTCCCAACACCACCATTAGATCTGGCCACTTCGGAATGTAAACCAGTAATATGGATTATGGTAGTTTCACAGTTCTCATCGTAAGGCCTGAGCTTTTCCTACTTCATAAGTTTTCTAAGCAAATGCCCTATGTGATATCTATACCAACTATCCATGTTTACCTGAAAAAAACTCAGCTATTTCTTAAGAAGGTAGAGAAAGGTGTTTTGTGCACACATGAACAACATACATTCAGATGGTGGGTTTTTTGGTGTGGTTTTCTTCCCCCCCACCCTTAAACATGTTGTGCAATCCCCAGGCCTTGAAACAGTAACAGAAAGACGGCAGGACATCGCCTGTACGCCAAGGATGCTTTCATTGCCATCTCTACAGGTCACTAATATATTCACTGTCATTCCTATGAAATGACCCAAATTTCACCATTTATAAGCTTTTGAGAATATCTGCAGTTAAATGTTGTCCTGGAGAACAGGAATTTAGCCAGACTCCACTACAGATCTCTGGTAGGATGCCAAGCAAGTCACTTAAAAACAACCATTAGTACCTGAACTGGGCCAATACACAGAAAATTCAAATAACAAAATCTATACTTTGAACACTTACTTAGGCCTAACGATGCTTAATTTCTCAAATTCTGTCCTTTTTGCCAAATATTTGCTTTGACAGAGCTACCTGAAAAATGAAGATAGTGCTGACCCCTGCACTACTTTAGTGAATCACACTGACACTGTAGTTACAAACACCTTAAAAAGTCACAGAAGAAGAAAAAAAAAAAAAAAGTAATGCTTTCATTTTCTGAGTAGGACTTGAATAATACACCATAAACATAACCTGGCCATTTGAGCAATGAAGCTAGCCCAAAATATCAAACAGCTGCTCGTTAAACCAGGGCTGTCTATCTTGAGATGAATCTTACAGAAGATCTATGGTCATATAATTAAAGACTGTCTCATAATGCTTTTATGAAGACGTGAAATACTATTCTTAATCACATGAAAAATCCACAACTCCTTTATTGGGCTACAGAGAGGAACATTTTTTTCAAAATATACAAATTAAAAGGGAAGGAGCAATCAGCAGGGGCCGAACCAGAAATCTGGTAGCAATAAGCAATAAAGGTGCCTAACAACAACAGAAAAAATTCTGTATCAAATCCCAGTGCAGTGTAATTCATTAAGATGACCAAAATCACAACCATCAGCAGCTACAGTAGCTAACAGGTTACTACCTAGTCAGAGTTCTTTTTCATACACCTATTTTTTTCCAGTTATATATATATAAAAATATCCAGGTATGATGCCATCTCAGATTGCTCAGCTTACAAAGCGTAGCCACTGATCACATCAACACATCTCTCTTTCCCATGTCTTATTAGCGCTGTATGATGCTCACTCAAAGGACAAATAACTATCCCAGGTTACATGTATTGTTTGAGTTACAAAACAATACTGAAGATCTCTTCCAGAAAATTATGTCAGCCAACACCCTTACTAACCAAGCTAAAATAACCATATTTGAACAATTACCAGTCAAGACTCTTCCTCAAAATACCACTCATTTCCTTTTCATTCCTGGGAGTGAGGGGGCCCCAGCACAGGGCCACAAATCTTTGGCTCGTTCTTACTATATTTTATTTCACATAGATTTGACTTCTTTCTTTCAATATTTTTCAGTAATTCAAGACAGGTCAAGCACATCAAAAGACTGCAGTAGCTACATGATGACTAAAGGAGAGTCACTGGGCTGGCGGTAAAATATATCCTTTATTAGTAGACTTTATTTCAATAATATCCAAAGTAAAAATGTAACTTATCCTTTCTTACAGGTTGTGCATAAGTCACTCCAATGTCCCCTGCAATTCATAATGCAAGTCATTACGTAGTCATGAAAGAACTAGGCTTCTCAAGTCACATTGTTAAAAACCTTTATACCTGTCAATTTTTTCTTTTTTTTAAGTAACTTTGAGTGAAGTTCCTACAAACAACACATACAAGGGAAAAGGAGAAATGAGATAGAAAGATAACATTTTGGAAGGCCTGAGTCTACTGTGGGAACCTTCATATGCTTGACCTTTCTGTGACTTTTCCACATGAAAAAACAGGTATACGATGCAATGTGTGAAACTTCAAGAGATAGTTGTTTCAACATCCACAAAGTTGGATGTTGAAATTGGGATCGGATTTCCATCCATTTTGGAAATATCACTTATCCTCCTAACATTTAAGATTAGGAAAATTATAATGCCAGCACTACAAAGCTGGTTCAGAGGACTCTTAAAACCAGCCAGGACACAGGCAAATAGAACAAAACTACTGAACTTCATGAAATTGGGTTAAGCACTTTACATACAATAACTAAGCAGAACTACTTTTTCAACAATCCAGCTTTCGTTTCTCTGCTATCTTTCACTTTTAGTCCCTGTTCAGCAGATGACAATAGCTGTATATCAAGGAACATCACCCACAGAGCAACAACACCTTCAGATAGGTATCCATAGTACTGCTTCAAACTCTTCCAATTTAAAAAATGTGAGGCATGTAGGACCAATACACATGACTGATGTGGCTGATTTTATTTCTTATATTAAGTAATCTAGGAAACCCAACACAATTTTTTACTTTTCCTCCCTCCATTCTCACCACAATGAACTTAATGGTCAGTTTGCATACCATTTTCACACAGCAGTAGATTTAACCCATATCACTCATTCCCCAACTAAACTAGTGTGAAATTAAAATTTACCAGAATTAACTAAAATTAATTCACAGAATTTTGTGAAATCTTGCACAGGAGATTTTTTGCATTCATTTCCAGATTGTCCCAGCAAATCAATCTGTGAGACTGTAGGCGGGAATGTCACAGAAGTAATTAAGGCTCTCTCCTTGAAATAAAATCAAGTCAGATAAGAATAAAATATTTAGGATTCTGGGAACATGCTAATATGAAAATCAGTCATCACCAAAAAT
The DNA here is from genome assembly GCA_028565335.1 of Limnodromus scolopaceus. Taxonomy (NCBI): domain Eukaryota; kingdom Metazoa; phylum Chordata; class Aves; order Charadriiformes; family Scolopacidae; genus Limnodromus; species Limnodromus scolopaceus. The sequence goes on along the minus strand of JAOXNO010000033.1, from coordinate 36,445,085 downwards.
TATTAATTCAGTAAGTTTTCCTTTTAGGCAAAGCAAGATAAAGTCTATATACCTTGAATCTCCAAGCTTGCCTTCCCTCTCTACCAAGAATTCACATCTTTCAAGTCAAATTTTCCAAGCAAAATAACCTTTACCTGGAAACCCAAGCATGGAAAGTTTCATTGCCAAAGTGTTTTGGTTTTTTTCGCTGAGCTACATTGTGTCCTAACAGTTTCTTTTTAAACTTGTATATAAACTCTAAACTATGTCTTTTATTCATGCAAAATCTGCAACTGTGTGTCAGCTATATGTCAAAGTATGTCCCTTCTCTTACAAGCATGGGGACTTTTCTTAAGGTAAACTAATTTTCTTGTAAAGTAGTATCTTAAGCTTTTCCCTTTTACTATTCATACATTTTGGTCCAGAGAGTGAAATTTATCCGTGTGATTTAATTAACTCAAAGTAATACAATTGAAATGTGACAGAGCTCGTAATATAGAGTTTCTAAAATGCTAGGTAATTTTTTTCCTTTATCTGTAAACAATTATTTTATATCAGTTAAACTTTGTGGGTTACCATAATCAATCTAGAACTTTTCATCAACATTCTTCAGAGAGTAGAAAAAGCTTTCTGGTTTTATTCCTATTTGCAAATTCAAGGTATCCTATTCTATTTTCAGCTTCTTCAGTACTTGAGTTTCAGGAAGAAAGGAGATTTTTCTTTTTTAGATGAAGTTCTAAATATTTCATGAACACCAAATGATTGGGTAACATGAACTCCTTTATACTTTGAATGTAATTAAGAAGAAGGGAAAGGAACAAAATAGTCTGCAACAAGAAAATGTGATATGTCTGCTACATGCCTAAGAAAAATCCACTAGACGTATTCTGAAATGTTTCTAGATTAGTTTCCATATTTCTACACAATCAAAACTGAATTCCTGAAGAAAATGTTCCTCCTTTAAAAAGTTCCTGCTATCACATCTTCCCAATATTCACAATTCTTAGCTGTACATGCTGAACACACTGTACACATTCCCATGCACATTCTAACACACAGAGTATGCACAGAACATATTTATATTTCAAGAAACAAATTGTCAGATTGAAAATTACATTGAGCCACACAAAATCTAGCATGAAGATCTAAACATGTTAACTAAGCAATAAATATGTATACTTCTAAAATCTAATTTCACATAGACCCTAAATTTCTAATTTCTAACACCTGAGGCCTTGTTAAATAATGTTTGCTCTTCTGCTTATGAATGCATTTTTCCCAAACAATAAACACAGGCAGCCTATGGGATTAAAGCATGACAAAGGTGTAGCTGACTCATGGGATCAATTAGAAAGCATCAGTACTTAACGCCTTTTGTTCATTCCATGTTTTACTAACAGTTTCTGCATTTTCAGCATAAGTGTATCACAGATGTTAAACGTCATTCTACAAGGCAACAGCACCCTAGTACCATGCACTAGACAGAATAAATCTATTCTTATCATCCCCTACAATTATATCACTTGTTATACAGCTTGAATATTTCTTTAAAGTTTTAACAAATACATAGTGATTTTAACTGACTGCTCATAGCTTCTTACCCAACGTATGTCAGCATTTTTCAGTAAATTTTTAACATTCAAAAAGAACCCAGAGAGTTGCATTTTCTAAGCTAAAAACAACCTAAAATACAGCCACTGACTCTAACACCACCTCAGGTACAGCATTCCCTCGAAACCCACTATTAAATTCACAAGCAGGAAAGCCCATGAGCAGGACGACAAGCAGTTTCAATCCCCATGCAGTTTGCCCGTGACAGGTTATTGATAGAACAAACAGAATTTGCAATACTTACTGAGTGCTTCTCCTGCTGGCCCATAACTCCATGGTTAGCTGGGATTGCAAGTGGTTTCATAATGAAGAAACGTAAGCTGAACTGAATTTACACATCATGTACCAATTTCTTATGGATGGCAAGTCACTCTCTACAGCATTACATTAAAAAGAGGGAGGGGGGAAAGCAAGCTGGAGCTAAAAGTGTCACTACTGGTGAGCTCAAACCCCCCCTCGCACTTGTAGTACGGAGCAGCAATCCAAACGACAGCGTTAGGCTCCATTTTTGTAACACTGAAAGTCTAAGCATGTCAGGACGTAGAGAGCCTGATACAACCCTACATAGCCAGCATTCATCCAAGGGAACAAAACCATTCCCCAAGCCTGAGGAATGGGAAGAAAAGAAAAAGGAGGAAAAAAGCTAAAATGGCTGACTGCACAGAGACTCCCTCAAAAAGCCTTAATACAGTATTATATTAGTCAGGGTGCAGGAACCAGCCCCCAGCATTCAGCCAAGCATTGTTAATACTCCTGTTTCATTTGCAATCACACACATTCACACACGCAGCCTCCCCCCGCTCCACCACTACCCTCCACTCCCCCAAAATCAGGGCAGAGCCCGCGGATAGGGACCTCCTCCCCTGGCTGCTAATGATGCTGACAGTAGTGACCAGTGATCTCTGTTCCACTCAGCTAACCAAGTTTGCACAATTAATCTTAACAGCATGACATTGATGGACATTTAATTTTATGATGCCTGTTCCTCGCAATCAAGATGAGCGTGTCTACCGCCCAAAGAGTCAGCAACAGAAATACAACACAGTTACACACACACACAGAAACCCAGAGAATCATGAGTCTGAATGCAATACGCCAATATAATTACGTTATTGTGCTTACTTTGGAAGACCATGGCTGCAGGCAGTTGGCATAGCAACGCACAAGGAAAGCCATTTCCTGGGTAGAAAGAATGCTTCCTTTTCTAAATAAAAAATTCCTCTTAGGATACAAACGGCATTGCTGCTTCCTGCAGAAAGCAAAGACACTGTAGTCTGTCTCTTAACCTGCACACAGGCACACACTCAATGCAGTTCCAGTGATGTAAGTGGATTTCTCTCGCTCTCTCCTCTCCCTCCCTCTCCCTTTATCCACCGAAATATTCAAGTCAAATGGAAGACACATTCCTTGAGGCTCGCCCCCTCGGATACTTAACCATTTCACTCATTAAGGTAGAGATGGACAATGCAGATAAAACAGCAAGCTCTTGCCTGTGTCTGGTATCAGCCTCTGAAGATCGGGGCAGCCCCTGAGGGGAGGGATCCGTTCGCTGCTGGCTCCTAAGAATATCACTGAAGTCAGGGTGGGAATAAGGACCCACGTTTACCTCACCAAATCCTGAACTGAACACGACTTTTCATGAAGATGAGGATAAAGCAGAGGGGTTGACATCACCTCCCTTTTCCCCCACCCAAAAGAGTGCTGCTGCAGAGCTGTAAACGTTGTTATCAAGTATTTATAAACAGTGCACTTGATGAGCTCTCTCAGATTTTCAGCAGCTTCACCACTGCACAGGCCACAGATACCCAGGGGCTGTGGCAGGTAAACGTCCAGAACCCTTTAACATGCCACATTTGAAGTCTTTCTGAACATAGCTCCTGATTCTCCTTGCACACCAAATACACAAATCCCACTAAAAACAAAACGGGACATGAGATCTGGAAGAGATTGGTAGACATATGGCTCTTATAATTCTCCTCTCTGACTGTAATTATATCTTAAACTCAGAAATCTCCCCAGTCCCTCCCATTTACACTATACCCCTTCTCATGTTATATTACCAACATCATACTGCAGAGGAGCTAAAACACAACGGGAACACGCTTAAGCCATAAACTATTTGTCAGCCCTATGCGACGCACACCTTGAGTGCCAAAATCCCACTCCACTTGACACAGGGGAGACCACGCCAGGGCAAACAGCAACATGCCGCTCTTCCATCAGGCTTCAACTTTAGTACAGTTCTCTATAACGCATTTACAACACATTCTTTAAAATCAGAGACCATCTGTGCTTAAAGTAACTTCAAAGTATTTTTTTTTTTCTTTTCCTTATTTTTTTTCTTGACAAGAACAATAGGGGAAAAAAACCAAAACCTTAACAGTTGTTACACAGGCAAAAACACACAGGAAAAAATGAATACTACAGAATACTATGTCATACAACCGGCAGCTGCCTTCCACCAAAATAACATGTCCACTGATAATTAGTTTAGTTTGTTACACAGTGATTTCTCTTGGTACTGATGATGACTACTAGTAAATGAGACTATAAAAATTAGTCTGAGTGAATTCTAGTAAAGCAAGAAAATATCCTGAAATACCTGGTCTATTTTTTCTGCAGTTATTTTAAGGACACTATTTCACATACAGCACATTTTAAATTGAATATATTTACATTTATTAGAGTTTAATGATACTTGTGCCCTTGGTCTTGTAGTATACACTAAAAGAGAAGTTATTCTTTAAACGACTGAATTACAAAAATTAGCTCATAATTTCCAAAATTCTTTGTAATGTGCCAGTGCAACTAACAGATGATTTTAAAATGTTAAATTATTTCAAGCCTTGTAAAACAGCCTAATGCCTAGCGCAATCAATTTTCTGAAGAAGTGCTGACCAGAAATAGCGGATATTATTCATTCTAGGAAGCTCAGACAAACCCTCTCTAGTACAAAATTTAAAAATATTACTTGTTGACAAAGCAATTACAACCCTCTTGAGTCTGATTTGGTGGCTTTGCGGTTAACACCACCAGCAGAATTGGAATGTGGGGTTTTACGTTCGTGTCAGGAAAAAATGGAAGTTCTGCCAAGACAGAAATGTCACCCCAGCGTAGCAAGGGAGCACACCACTTTCGGAACTCCATTACATACAGAACTATCGACACACATTTTACTCTGCATCAGTTGGTATTTCCAGCTAAAATCTAGCCTAGGTTTATTGGTTTCCAAAGCAGAAAGAAGCCTCTCTACATTCAAAAGGTGGAAAGTGATATTAATGCAATTAGGTAAAGAAAACACCACTCTCGGGCAATTTGTGAGTCAAAACAATTCCAAGAAATAAATGGTTGATTCCACTTCCCTGTTCCTTCCTCCTCAGCTGCCACCACTTCCACCACTTTCCAGGTACCGTGGTGCAGTGTAGCCATATGTACTGTCCATTATCAGTTCAGAAAATAATTACATATAAATTATACTTTATCAAAAAAACAATTAAAGCAGAAGTTCAGTGAATCATTATACATTTCAGTGAAGAATGAATGGAATTTAAATCAGCGTAAAACACCAGAACAATACGTCCTGGAAAGTTTCTATCATAAGCAAGCATGAATAGCTTAAAGAAAACCTAACTGCAACTTTGTGTTCATGTGTATCTCCAAACCCATGTAAGAAGTCCCTGCTTAGGATTAAAGTTTCAAAAGAGCAAAACATTTTTGCTGATGCTTTTAGGCAATTAAACTGAGATGTTAATAAACCTGATATGCAATAATTGGACATGACAGGGCATCCCCAGCTGCTTTCAAAATGTTGTATTTATGAGAAAGCTGGCATCTCTCTATGAGTCGCAGAAAAGAATGTTAAAAAAATCCTTTCAAAAGTAACTACAAACATTAGGACATCATTGGACTACCCATAGGATTCATAAACAGTGGTTCTGAATTTGGGTAGAAACTGATACAGACCTCAGCAGCATTTGACTGTAATGCCTTTCAGCTGTTTTACGTTCTAGAATGTAATCTCACACAGATATTATTCTCCTAAACACTGTCAACAATGCTTGGAGTATTAAAGCTTTTTAGGTTAATGACAAATGCTGCAACAACAGATTACCTCAAATCTTCAATTTCAAGCAGTCACCTTAGCATGCAACCATTTACGAGAGTACTTAAAATTCTATGCCGATTACGTAGACAGAAATCATTCTTTTCCTCAAGTACCTCAAAACCAGAAGTTATCAGCACATTTTCCCCTTCCCTTTGAACACAATATAAAGCATCATTTCCTTCGTGTTCAAAATCTTAGGCAAAAGACAACAGAACAAAATAAGGTCACCAAATTTAGTGCCACTTCTTGACTCCAGTAGCTAGAAACTGGGAGGAAGGGAGGGAGTCAAAGAAATAGAAATAAAGAACAAGGAATAAGGCAAAAAACCACAATCATTATGTATGCCCCAAAAACATTCACAGTGAAGGGACTATTACACAGATATTGCACACTTGTGTAGGCAGAATATAGACAGCTACATTGCAGAGTGCAAAAATGGAGTAGATAATTTTAATGAAAATAAGGCAGAGGTACCTTTGCCTCGCCCTGCCTTCCTCACTTGGAAAGAAATGGGAGGTTTAAAACTTAATGTTAAGCTCATGGCTATTGGACACAAGACTGGTCAGTTCTCAGGAGCATGCTTCCAAATTTTATAAAGCTGATGCTCTCTCCTTCCCACTAGCCTTAGGGGAGAGATTGCTAAATAACAATCTGATGCTCCCATCAGATTTAAAAACACCAACTGAAACCACTAAAATCCCGGAACAATAATTCACTGCAAATGCTACAATATATTTAAATGTCCCGTACAATATGAATGCCTTATTGTAGTGTGTTTATGCAAATTTACTGCCGGTAAATGTAAATCTCTGGCCATATGACCCAATTTCATGCGAGCGAGTTCCTGTTTATCAGCAAAACGCAGACATGGAATGGTCCAGGCACACCTGTCCTGTTTGCACTGTCTTGAGAACTCTGAGAACTTTAAATAGAACTCTATTGAATAAGGGAAAATTACCAAATATATTCTCCAAGGTGAGTTGCTATGACTAAAATACCACTCCAGCCAAAAGTAATAGTACTTATCAAATTAATTTTTTCTTTTATTCATAAAGCTGTGGTATTAACATCATTATAACAATGTTCACCACCCCAGCACCAAAGTAACCGTTACAACAGAGCGATGTGTGCTACTTTGCTAAAACACTTACTAATGTTACAGACCACTTGAACAAATGCCCTTCTGTTGAGCTGCTGCTGCAGATGAATCTATAATCCGGATCTTTAAAATAATGACATGCCCAGAGCAGTCAGGCTGGTGCCTCAGCTGGGTGGATGTGCCGTAGACTGCCAATCTTCCCTTTGACGGCAGACTCGTTTGTCACCTTCTGTGCACAGCTCTGTTTTCAGTACTCCAAACTTTCTGTTTGCATGCCATCCATCTTAAAATGGGAGCAAGTTACAGTATTCATTTAAAACACTTGCCATCGAATTCTCTTACATACGATAATTGTTAGAATAGACATGAAGAAAACCTATAACTGCTGGACACGCATCCCAAATGCGACAAGATGTCCCATTTCCAGAGCATCTCCTTTAGCTTACAAAACCGTCTTGAGCAAAGGCTCAACACAGTAACAGAGCACACAGACTTTTTTCTGGACTCCATATTTATTTATGCTTTAAATCTAACAATGCTTTTAACAACAACAAATAATAATAATAATATTAAAGATCAACATATCTTTTGTGTTCCTGCAACACTTATAAGGTCTTACTAATTACATTTTACTTGCAAGATCAAAATAATATGTAGTATGTATGTCTGTGAAGTCACTTTTTGTAATGTTTAACTGATTTACCTATTTTTTTTTTACATAAAGCAAGGGGTCATTACTTACACAAGCTAAAGTTTAGTGCATATAACATGGTTTTACAAGTATATATTATCATTATTAAATGTTAAAAATTAGACATGAAAATTCAAGATATTAATTACTTGAATTGGCAGAATGGTCACAATTAGTTTAATTTACTTAACTGTTTCAGTACTTGAGTGAAAAAAATGCAGTCTGTTAAGGCTAGAAAGTTTTTCCGAATGTTCATAAACTTTCTCACTTTGGTATAAGGACAAGAGTTTAAGATAACGTGTTAATTAAATCAGAGAACACGAGAACGTGCTTTCTGCTTTTAAACTGTGAAAAAAAAAAAAAAGAAAGTATGAAAGCAAGAAAGCAAAGACTCTTAAGGTCAAGAATGATGATGTTGGGCATATAGCACTAGCAGGGCCTGTTTACCAGATCCTTGACACTCATGCCTGCTGGGGACTGTGTTCACTACGGAGACACAAATCGCTTGACTATCTTGGAGGAAAAACAAAACAAACAAGAAAATACCCACAGAACCCCACATATCATTGTGTCCATACCAATTTCACAGCAGGAATCCAAGGGCAAGAGTTCTTCACTTATGTGACACACCCCCAAAATTTCATGTTCTTCACTGTATAATAATGCGGGAAAACTTTATGGAAGTTGGATAACTCCATACCTCTTTCATGCGTGCCCTACTGCTGCTAAAATGCTAAAAGGTAAGAGTAACGCTCAGGGATTTTTGCCCAAATCCTAGACTATTTTTTCACCAGCCCCATTGAATCCTGTTACCTGAAATATGCTGACATGTTTGAATCACAAGGATGATTCTTCTGGCACAGAAGTGAATGGGTCTGAGACCACCCAAGGCAGCAGAACAATTACTTAATGTTTCAATATAAAATATTAATGGATTAAAAACAAACAAACCCCAGGTTTTTCCAATCTTCTCTAAATGCTAGCTGGTTGTCTGTTGGTTTTTGTTGTTTGTTTATTCATTGGTAGATTTTGGCAGTAGTGGAGGGGGAGTATTTCTGTTTTAAGCAAATACAATACGCTTTCTAATAGTTTTTCTTGAACTTAACTCAGAAGAGCTTTAAGGGAGACTCTGAAACTCTCATCACTGTTTTCCAGGTGCAGACACAAACAAGACTGGCAGAAAACCTCTAGTCTGTCATTAGGTTACCAGATTCCCCAAATAATGGTGAAAATTTTATGTCATTTCTACTACTGTATGTGATGTTGAGTCCTTTCTGTCCATCTTCTTGAATGTTTATTTTGGACACCTCCTGGGGTAACTAGCTACTTATCTCTGATGTTTTGAGGATGTTTAACTTTGAAAGGGCAGGTTGCTTTAAAGAGGATTTTCATTCACTTCAATTATCTGATGGAAGGAAATAACTTTTGGATTTGTCTCCAGCCACAGTCTTATCCAGGGAGACTCTCCAAAGAGCCTACTCCAGGGGTTCCCAATTAAAATCAACACTAAAAACAGCTTATGGACATAAGATAATTTTCTTTTTGGAGAACTCTCTTCTCATGCCCCTGCATATCCTCCCTTGTGTAATGCACCATGCATTAACGTATCTTGAGAGCTTTGTGCCCTGGCACCAGTAACTGAACAGAAGTAATTTATCCAGACCTTTGGCTTTTATCAGTAACAAGCTTCAGTTGTCCCTTACTTTTAAAAATAATTATCAGGCAAATGAGCCAAATTGGTTTTAGATCAGAAAAAAATCAAAACAACATTACATCCTTCAAATAAAGTGACCTTAATATAAAATTCTAAGAAATGCCCTTTCCCTCTCCTCTTCCCCTATCAAGTAAAACAGGGAGCCAACTACTATCAAGTGATGGACGTCCCATTTTGCAAATTTAACACTACATTTTTCCCTTGCAATTTCAAGATCAGTTACCTAGTTATAGAAGTGCTAAATAAAATGAGGTAGAAGTGCATATACCAGATTGAGTAGCCCTAATAATTTAATCCTATATTGTTTTGTATTCCAAGATTACTATCAGAAGACTTGTTAGTATGCTTATTTTCAAGATGATCTTTTGCTCCCTATGGATCATTTGCAGACTTTAAAACAAATTAACTGCAGGCCTTTGCACTCACCAAATTACAACACTGAAGAGTAATATAGAGAATATAATTTAGCGAAGTGAAAGGAAGGAAAGGTAAAACATTTTACATTTTAGCACTTGCGTAGACACACGCATATACAAATAATGGAAAACAGAGCGAGAGCACAATCTGTGTAGTTTTTATGCCAGCCAATCAACAATACACATAACACCTGCCAGCTGTTCCAGGTGCATATCAAAACTTTACTATCTGAAAATTCAAATATAATTAAGGCTAACCGCTGAAAAGTAAAACCCAGCTCCCCATACTCGTAAAACAGAATACTAACACTTTGACTAGACCTTACATGAAATAACAAAAGGGGTTTTCTTCATTACACAAAAAAAAAAATTTAAAAAGAAAATTCTTTTCATCAGAAATGTGCAAATACCAGGAATTAAAAAGTGCTCATGGGTGCTCAACCTCACATCTAAGAACACCACAGTGCCCCAAGTATGGCTACATAAGCATGTTAACAGGGTGGTGAAAGAGCAGGAAAGAACTTACACACAAACCTAGTGGTAAATTCAAGGTAACTACCTTGCTTTGCTAAGGACTTGTTAGCTCCCCTGAACTGCACTGTCACCTACTGGAAGACACAAGCGTGGACTACAGCATTCATGCTTGGCAGGACTAGCCAGGGCACTGTAATGGACACATCTACCCAATAAAGTGAAAAGGATTTACACGTCAGAAGATTGCCCACCACTCAAACATGTCCCTCAGCACCACATCTACTCGTCTTTCAAATACCTCCAAGGGATGGTGACTCAACCACTTCCCTGGGCAACCTGTTCCAACACATGACAATGGTTTTGGTGAAGACATTTTTCCTAATAACCAATCTAAACCTGCCCTGGTGCAACTTGAGGCCGTTTCCTCTTTTTCTATCACCTATTACCTGGGAGAAGGAACTGACCCCCACTTTGCTACGCCCTCCTTTCAGGTAGTTGCAGAGACCAATAAGGTCTCCCCTCAGCCTCCTTTTCTCCAGGCTAAACAAACCCAGTTCCCTCAGATGCTCCTCGTAAAACTTGTTCTCCAGACCCCTCACCAGCTTTGTTGCCCTTCTCTGGACACACTCCAGCACCTCAATGTCTTTCTTGTAGTGAAGGGCCCAAAATTGAACACAGTATTCGAGGTGGGGCCTCACCAGTCCCGAGTACAGGGGGACAATCACTTCCCCAGTCCTGCTGGCCACACTATTTCTGATAAAAGCCAGGATGCTACTGGCCACCTTGGAACATTCCATCTTCCAATTCTATACATATTTTCTTAGTTGCTCAGGATATTTAAACTACTGTTTTTATAATTTTTTTTAGAGCTTTGAAATTCACTCATCAAAATGGTCATTTTAAATTATTCAAATCAAATACAAAAGCACCATTAAAAGTACTCAGAAACAGGAGAAACAGAACCTTTTGTGGAAAGATTGACACCAAATACTAATCATTGTATCTTTAAGTCTCTGCGTCAAGCACGGCTCATGTAACAGTGGCTCAGATGCTTGGGAAAAAATAAACTGACAGCTTCTTTCTATGCTTTAGTGAGCAAATGTCCACATTAGAACTATCACTCATGATGCTCATCTGTATAGAGATGCCAGTGTTGAAAGAATCTGTACTGGTATTCTACAAATATAGTGCATATGCACATCCTATTTCCCTATGCAAACATTGTTTCTAAACGAACAACCTTACGCTAATGAGGATATCCTATTTAAAAATATTTAAGAACACATGTATGTGTTTGTTTTTTTAATTTTCCTCAGTTCTAATCAAGTTTAAGTGGTGGAAATTCAATATTTGTGTTTAGTTACATTATACATTGATCAGTTTAGAAAAGAGTTATGAAAAATTCATTTTTCTGCTGCTATTGTTAACCAAAGCTTCACATACATGTGGTCATAAAGCACTGGCAAGTCTACAAGCTGTGAACAGGACCTAGTGTCAGCAATATATCCTAAAAAAAAGAAACTCAATAATATTACTGACACTTCAGTTGCAGAAAATACTGCATACCTTCAATGTTACTCTTTGAATTTCCAAATCTAATCACAATTACAAATCCAATTATTACATCAATGTGAGCCCTTCCAAAGAGAATGGAAGAACAGCAAATCCCAATGGATAGCCGAGTTCTGCAGCAGGGATGATGTAATATATAAAAATAGACATCCTCTGTCAGAAGCTGCAAGTTGAGTAAATAACACGCTGCATGTCATTAATTTTGCATTAGCTTGCCAGTAGACATTACTAAAAGGATGATGAACTAACAATTTTGTTTTGCTTCGGGTGCTACACAAAATAAAACGATAGCATTTCTCATATATTGACAATAATACATAACATACTACATAACCTTAAACAGTAGTAATCCCTTACATCATGGAGTAAGGAAAGAAGCCACGTGACTAAAAAGATTGTGTTTTGTGACGAACACAGAACATAGGGATGGGAATTACATACTGTCATTACAACATTACCAGTGGATGTTCCTATAAAAAAACATCCAACTTCTATACAAAAAATGGTTAACAGGAACTGCCCAAATCATCTCAGGAATTTCATATTTCAGATAAAATTGCCCCACAAATTTTGTAGTGTCTCACTTCAAAATACACCTGCATACGTAACACAGACACATACTTCAGGAATTAGCATTATTGCATGTGTTCAAATATTATATATACAGACTATGTATATCTACCTAGTATTTTGTATTACTTCCTAGCATGATGTACACATCAATCTCATTCCAAATCATGAGTAGATTATAAACCAGCTGCTTTTGAAATTGAACACTAAATTTTGTAAATGAAAAAAAACCCTAAAATATCTTTCCTGGTAAAAGGACACTTGCACTTGACAATGTTGAGCTAGCCCCTTTCTTTTACTAATGGAATAATCATTACAGTCTATTTTATTTTAAATATAAACAGTAGAAATATTAAATAAACTATTTTAAATTGAATGTGGTATCGCTAGAGACAAATTTGTTTGTGCAAACAAACATGCAAACGTGTTTAATCACACATGCAAATATGTGATTAAAATACCCTCACATACCACACCGCTTCCCATCAGCAATACACTGTAAATTTAGGTGTGTGTACAATTATGGTTAGAATACCATTTCTGTGGTTATATTACTTAAATGAATTAGTTTCATAGCTAAGAACAGAAATAAAAATTGAATTGGACTCATTAAGTGAGACAACCTTTTGCTTTCATTTTGCACATGGCACATAACAGGACCTTCTCAGCTTCCCCTCTCCTTGCTCTTCACGTTTTTCCTCTGTCTGGGAGCAATCTAAGCTAGCACCAGGTTCAAAAATTGAATCAATTTAAATAGGTTCAGCTGCCACAACTCATATGCATCTCTAAAGCCAAAACCCTCAAACATCCTTCTTCCCCAAACATTTTTGACGACCAAGTGTGCCTAAGAACTCCAGTAGTTTTTCTGTACTTTTTTTTCCTTTGTAATTAGACTTGCTCAGCACTTTCAAGGTCAAGGATGTTGAAAAAATTGTTTTTTCCCAAGCCTCACCATATCCTTTATACCTTTGTATAACATCAAGCTTTCAGAGTGTCTACACCTCCTCATTCACTGCCCTAGCAGATAATTTTCCTAGACTTGGCAAATTAGCTCAGATGTGGTTATTTCTTCCTAAAAGCAAGCTTTTTAATGTGAATACTCACAATTGATTCTGTGGTTTGCTTTTTGCTTTATTAAGTGAACTTGTATTAGAATGAAAGTGTTAGATAATACTAAAAATCATCAGGTACATTAAAAGATGAAGATATTTACAGGCTTTAAAGATTTGACAGTATTCCTTTAAGCAAGCGTATATGAGGTATTTCAAGATCATTTGTAGTGGTCCACGGAAAGACATCCAGCAATGTCTATTTTACAACATAAGCATAAACACACATGCAGAGAAGCAACTGTGTTGTGCTGATTTTTAACACTAAGTCCCATCCCAAATTATACTGGACTTCTGTAACAAAGTCCTAAAATATAATCAGCGTTTTTGAATTCTCATCTACCATATTAGCCACAAGAAAACACTGCTTGTCATCTTGTAAACTTCATCTTGCTTCAGGAGCCACACACACTGAATAAAGGAAAGCTAGCCTGTTGATCTAGTTCAGGCAGAAAAAATTTAAATCAATATTTTTTTAAATCCTTCCTAAATGTAGAAATATGACATACAACAGCTTTGTGGACTTTTGAAATGTAGTTTTGCAGACCAAGGAAAAGACAAAAATTTTTTCATAAGACATAACAATCTGGACATAAATTTTCAATCCAGGAATTTTAGACTCTCAGCAGACAATGTGAACACAAACAGTACCAGGGTAATAGGCTTTGCCAATGCTTTGCTCTATTGGTTATAAGAGAAGATGGGGGCAGGAAGCAAGGTTTCTACAATTTGCTACTAAGTGGCCAGGTTCTAATAGTTTTTAAAAAATAATATAAGAAAAAGCCAGGAAAAAACCCCTCATACTTATTTTTTCAGGGAGTCAAGGCTGCAGATGAGACTTGACTTGGCGACATTAGACATGGTTTCATTTCCAGGCCTCTTCTCATTCAAGCGTTCAGTCACCTCCTTCAAATAGGATCCAGGACAATACCTGTCTGCCCTCACTGCATCACCTCGATGCCTGGCTCCGTAGCACAGCGTGCGAGGACAGAGCTGTTGCGTGCTTCTGACTTGGGGGTTATTGATGGCTCCATGCCCACCGCTCTTTTCCTTCTAACACCGGATAAAAGGAGATGCACGTGAGGTGACAATCAAGCTGAATGGGATAAGAAAGGCTACTAAATGCAGAGAGACCTTTTGCAGGGATCTCAGCGGCTGGTTAAAAAAGCCCAGCTGAGGATGCACTAGCGGCAATTTTCACAAACCCGTTAACTAATTCAAATCTGGACAGATTCTCACAGAGTGAAAAAACCACACGCTATACTTTCTGTTCAGGGCTACTCACAGGTGCTTCAGTGTTTTGTTTGCAGGCCTACCTGCATCTCTCTAAATATCCCTCAGTGAGCTTTGATATTTTGCCTTTAGCAAAGCAAAGGCTAAGGTACAGACTAGTAAAAGCCCACATCTCCATTTACATATCAAGTCTAAGGCACAGGAGATACAGATTATCACAAACTAGGGGGTTATAAATTACTACTCATAACCTCAATGCCACTAAAGAGCAGCATCTTATTTTGGACAAAGTTATTTTTCCTTTATGAACTTTTCATTTACGCTAAATATGTCCTGCATTATATACACAATAATCAGTTCAGCAACACTCAGACAAGGCATAACTAATTCTTCATGGATGCACTGAAGCAGCTACAAAGTTTATTGGCAGTAAGGTATCACAAGAAAGTTTAGTCTTTTTTAAATTCACTCCATAGGTGACTATTCTATATTCAAGTTTAAAAAAAAAAAAAATCAGCCCAAAACTAGAGGAAAAACCTTGTAGGTTCTTAGTAGAAAGGGTCCACACTTTCAGTCAAGTCGCTCAAAACGAGGGCTCTTCACTGAAAATATTAAGTAGCACACAGAGAAAGAAGATCCACATTCAGAAGTTAAAATGCAATTTCCGCTATTAAGTAAGGAGATGTTAACATTAATCTAGTTAAAATCAATTTCTGACATATTAGAAGCACAAGAAAAAAATTTCTGTCAAAAAAATCTGAACAAGGTTTTCCAGATTCCAGTAAGAACAGCTTAACCTAAACTTATCAAGCTTCTTTTTTCTACCCTGAAAAAGAACAGATCCATTTACCACACTACAAATGGAGGCAAAACACTTGCCATTTTATCAGTATGATAAAACACATTCATTTTATTTCCATACATTATGATGTTTCTATTTTCCTCACCCTAGAAATCAGCAATACTTGTTCCAAAAGTAACATGCCTAAGTACAATATTCAACATTAGATTTCACTTCAAATGGTCCTTCAAGCATTAGGGTAAGTTATCAAAATACTAAAAGTATTTCAAATTCCTGTCATAATTTGAGAAGCACATTATCACTTTTGGATGTAGTATTTTAGTAACCATAGGTTACTCAGGATCACTCCAGTGAAAAACTGGTGATCACTGATCTGAAGATAAGAAACTGGGTACCTAGAAGAACCGTACCATACATATTGAAGAAAGAGGGCATTTCAGCATAGAAGTCACTTGCCTATGATACTGGAACCATATTGAAATTTGAACCCTCTGAGTCTTTTAAATAAAGAAATGAATTGAACAATGTGACACAGAAGGAACTTTTTAAAATAAAATGTTTCCTGATAAAATATCAGGAGAATGAACCAAAGCAATATCTGAGGAAAGGAAGACTTTTGAAACTAAAAAAAAATAAATAATTTTAATTTGTTTTCAGCTCTACTTGAGAGATTTCTCAAGTATACTAGTGGGGACATTTATCAGTTTGACAAGACACATTCTATCAAATGTTGCATTTGGTGAACACTCAGTATTTACTCATTTTGGCATTGACAAATGCAATTACAAAAACAACTTAAGTTTAAAAGACTCCACTCAGACATTCAGATTACTTTGACTGTATTTGAGATCCGATCTCAGGAAAAACTTCTGTATTATGTTTGGTATCCTTCCAAGATACTTGACTGGCTCAAGCACACAATTCTCCTCAGCTTGGCAAGCCTATGCTTCAAATAATGGCCATTTACACATACTTTGATAGGAATCTAAAAAATCCAGCTTCTGTATACTGAATCAGTACACGTCATCAGAACAGAAGACAAGCAAGAAGCACTGTTGCAAGTTTTCAGCCAACAAGAACTTTTTGTTTCTTCTTTGCTGCTCATCTTCTCACACTCCATTTCCCTGTCCTACTGACATACAGGTACTAAACAGCAACAGGGGCCTATTTTTTAAATCAAAATCAAAGATCAAGTCCTCCATGTCATGGAAGAGACACTTGAGTAAACTGTCTGTCAAACGCTAAATATTTTATATATACACCCTTTGCTTACGGTTCTCTATTTTCTCTAAAACACAGGACATCAAAGCAAGGAAGAAAGGTCAATCAAGATAGGCAAGAGACATTGTGCTGTCACCAACTTCCACACTGACATTAGTATTTTTATATCGTAGTGAGATTGCGCAAGTATCAAAGCAAAGGCTAGGAGGCAATCTTAGTCATAACATTGAATCAGTATTATGATATCACACTGCAAACCCACAAGTAAATTGTTAGTGGACCATACACAGTAAGTTACAATACCTGAGGTTTAGTGCATTCCTGTGAGCCAAAATGAAATGAATGCCATATAGGAGGAAAGGAAAAGATGAACATTATCAGACATGCCATAGTAAATTCCACCACTATGAAGATAATGTTAAAATTATGTTAATGGAGGTCCACCATCCCCTACAAGTTGACTCTATTGCAGAAAGCCATGCCACAACTGACAGCACTGCATTTAATTTTTAATTATTGAAAAGCACAGCCATGCATCTTCATCTAAGCTCTACCTTTCACTCTAGATTTTCCCAAAGATATAGAAAACTTTCTTCAGAAAATACTGCGTGAACTTTCTGAAGAAAAGCATACAGAGATTACTGCAAATAAAGCATTAATAATTTATCAACAACCAAAAAAAAAATCATTCTACATGGTAACTACAGATCTAGGGTAAAACAAAATAAACGAAAATTGCAGATTTTAGGAAGATTTTGAGGACGCTATCAAAGCAGCTTTCTTACTTTGAATCTCGTGTACCTAGCACCTAAACCAGAACACAACCATGGGGAAGTGCAAACTTGAAAACAATGCATCATATTAATCTTTTTCCAATTTGACTTTAACAGATTGTTTACTTCACTATCTGAACATCTGCAGGTTTTTTAATGCTTCTGCCTTTATTTTTCCAAAATTAAGAAGTAGAACCAAAGATGAGACCCTCATAAGTGCTGACCAAAGAATGGATGGGCAACAGCCCACAAGATACATGCTATAATATGCTTTGAATTCCTACGCATTTCAAAAAAAGCTTACTTTCTACAGTCAATTTTTAAAGAAATTAAGACCCCCAAAAAAATAAAATAGGTCACGGGACATAAGGTAGGAAGGGAGAAAAGACAATGCAGCCTTTAACACGTATGGTTAAAGCAATAGAAATAATACTGGTAGTAGAAGTGAATGGAAGAACAATGTATATAAGATCACCAAATACTGTAAAAATAGGAGGGAATAGACCAGCATGAAGAGTCTTCATTACATTGTAAAACTCATTTGAGTTTATTTGACTCTATTTGCTTTGAAAAAGAAATAAAAAATAAAGTCAGTCATATGCATCATATTATACTTTTTAAAGCAACATTTGACTGCAATTATTGCAAATTTTACAGTTTATTTGGCAATCTCTTCCAACTCAATATGAAATCTTGCTTGCAATGAATTTCCCAACACATACACAAAATCATTATGAACTCTCACAACAGAATGGCACACAACGGGCTTTTGCTCTTAGTACCAGTTAAGCTCACAAAAACTCACCAGGCATACCTAAAGCGAAATTTATACAACAGGCAAGGACCTACGAATGCAAATGGCACTGTGTGTAATCTAAATATTGCCCTTCTAGAGTTAGATAAAAATCACACTCAAAATGTTTTCTAAACACAACATACACTTCTAAATAATACGAACAAAAGTAATTCTTCCTGTAATTCCTACAAAGTACAATAACTCTTATTTATTTTTTCAAAAACAGAATAGTAAAATGTTTCATCTTCAAACCGAGTGAACTGGCTCAATCCATATTAAATTTAGAGGCAATTAAAACTGCTCTGAAAATTAAACCATTAAAAGCCGTTGTATAAACTAAAACAAATTGTTGGCATAAAATGTAATTATTCAACTCATGAGGAAAAGCCTGTATAATTAACAGATGTAATCAAACATCTACACACTTACAGACACACATTGAATATACAGGGAACTGGCAAACAAGTCAAGGAATAAGGATAAAGAAGGAAAAATGGAAAAAAACTACAACTCCATTGAATCAAAGACAGTATCTTAAAAACACTAAAGCTATAATTCTGCAAATTTTTATGCACATGGCTAACATCGTGCAAAATTCAGCCCAATGAACTCCATGAGATTAAATATGCACAAAGTTATTTATACCCATGCCTTTATGGTTCTAACAGATTTGGGGGTTTAAACAAATAAAAGAGAGCCGAAGACAAACAGCTTTTCCAGCATTTTGCTTACAGTTGAAATCAATACCAACCAAACATTTGTCTAATAGAGCTTTTCTCAATTTAAAAACCACATAAAATATTTCATAGAATAAGTTTTAATTATTAGTTTATTTCCATCTCTCTCATGAGAAAGTCTGGTAACTTTCAACATGTAAGAAAACCAGTAAAACGACCAAATGATCTCCCTGATGATGGGCAGACTATGTAGCTTACTGAAACCCAAGTATAAAGGGCTTGAGGCAGACACCAGTAAAGGTTAATTTGACATTCAAGTTCTGGATACCAAAAAGAAATGACAGACTAATCCAAGAATTTGACCTACTGCAATGCAGCACAGTCCTTTTCAGGCAACGACTGTTATCATACATGTGAATGAGCACTTCACTAACTGAACTTTTAACACTGTACACTACTTGTACTGTAACTTAATATCAAAAGGAAATGAGAACACAGGTTTTTTCACAATTTTGAAATAATGACTAGAACACTAAGAAATAATGCATAACATTCACGGTCATAAGAAATGTGCTTTCAACTCTGAACTCAGATGCAAACTGCACACACGTTCATGCACTGATGGAGCCAAATTCACAGTATTTTAAGGGGAAACCACCCTAAAGGAGCACACTTCAACACAGAAGCACACAGCAAGTTTAACCATTTTGATTGTTCTATTTCCAGTAATTTTCCTCCTTATGTTTTTATGAACCACAAATACAGACATAGCTTACCGTATGGTAGCCTCTAGGTAGAGGTGGCTTCCCCACGGGATAAGGGTCAACAGTATCAATAATTGTTTGTCGCTCCCCTTTTTGGTTGATTTTCCTAAATCTTCTTCGAGACTGCCTATGAGAAGCTTGACGCTGAAAATACTCTTCATTTTCATCCATGTAATCAACCTATAATAGATGCAAGAGAGTGTCATTTCCCCCAAGAAACAAAAATGTTTCTTCTTGTTCGAAACACAACAAATCCTATTTTCAAAAACCAGCAGATAGCTTTGAATTTCCTGCATCTTCAGCACTAAGAGTGAAGCCCCTACTAAAAAACCAAAAAAATTCAACACTGGTATGAAACACCATCACTGAATATGACCACTTTTCTAAATAACAGAAGGAAAAAATCTCCCTTCCTCTCCCTGTTCTTACTCTTGTACAAATACAAACACTTCACCGCTCAATACATTACAAAAAGAAAATGGGTACGAGAGAGCACTTTGGTAGTTTTCCTGCTGACCTCTATTTGTCACTTGGGATCTTCCCTAACCAACCTATGGCAAAGGCTTCACTCTTCGATATGCAGCAGTGGTTTTATTATTTTCCTCAAATATTTTGAGGGCATAAAAGAAGGACTTCTAATAAACTGGATTTACATAAAAACAAATCAATTCAAAACAACAGCAGAGAAAAAAAAAAAACTATTAGGTATATCCTAATATAAAATTAGTCTTCTCAGTTTCAGGGTCTTCAAAGTAAAAGTCCTAAATTATTACACAACAGTACATTGCAGTGCAAAAATTTGAACTAGGAATTCCGGTTTTCCTGAAAGAGAACAATCTTTTTACAGTAACTTGACTGAAAATCAACATCTCTTCTGTGTTCAGCCTATACATAGGAACCTTACTCCAGACTAACAGGCAAATGAGAAAAAAAAAAAAAACCAACACCAAAAAACCCCCACTCTCACCCAACAAAACCAAATACCTTTCAGCATTGGCTATATATGGGGATTCAGTGAACTCCTCCAATTCCACCCCAGGGATAAACACTATTTCTGAAGATGTAGAGAAGAGCTTATAAGGCACCTTGCAAGGTTCCTCCATATTTTTCAACAGGGAAAAAAAGTATTAGACAAAATACCCTTAAGAATTTGCAGCATGTCTGTGTCAGAAGTGTCACATACTAGTCAGCTCTTGTCACTAAAAACAACTTTCTGTGTACTAACATAAGGGGATACGCACAGCCCCTGGTTCACCAGGAAGAGCTGGTAACAGCTCCTCACCACTGAGGTGATCTACTGCAGATCTGACATGGTCCCACCCACACCCTACACCTCTCCTGCTTCTCCTCCCTGCAGAGTAACCCCATCCAGCCCCGAGACGGGAAGTTACTGTGCCTGACAAACTCTGGAGATGGGATTCTTTCTAGTCAAGGTATAATTATTCCTTTGAAGGGCTGGATTGAAATGCTCAATTTCAACTTCCCCAAAACTCCAGAGGTTGGCTTTTTTGGACTAAGATGACTCACGTGGGAGTACCTCCCCATGATACAACATTATCCATCAGTCTAGATTGCTTCTGGATTCTTGTTTAGTCATCCCCTTTCCCTATGCCTATATGGCTCTTCCTTTTAACCTATCAAAGCATGCATGAGACAGACAGACATCCACACAGCTACCACCACCGAAATTGTATACCTCTAGAGAACAAATCTGGGACAATAAACTGTTTCCCGAACTTGTGGTCATGAGTTACACAAACCAGCCTGACAAACTGGGGGGCCAACACAGGGGCTGCTGTTGAGGAGCTGCTCCTTTACAAAGGGAAATTACAGAGAGCTTTAGTTAGGGATAGCCAAAAAGCAACTGGCATTTCTCACGTATGCCTTCTGTTTCTTCTACTATATGGTATTAGCTTGATAAGATGATTTTCTTAATTAGAATTGGAAGAGGGAGATATATCATCAAACATTCGACAGAAAAAGCCCCCATTATGCAATCATCTTTATCTGTTTACAATGAAATCACAAAGAGCTTAAAACCCACAAAAGCATGCCTGCATTTGCATAAAGTTAAGAAGCTATTTCTTTTACCAATCAACTTTAAACAAGTAACCTAATCTCTTCTACAACCCCAAAGCTATACCACAATTTCCTGAGTTTCTGAAAGCTTTACAGAAATTGTCACTTTTTCAGAAAAAAAGCATTTAGCGCCGCCACAGCCTATATTTGAACTATGATGTCTATATGGCTTAGATAATTGTCATGCCTACAAAGTGATCGCTGTATCAGTGACAGAAAAAAAAAAAAAAAGAAATTTAGCCTGTTGATTGTGCATTTGTTCGGATGATGCACCCTGAGGTGGCAACTAAAAACTTTTGAGCCTGTGGACCCTCAGAGACAATACCGTTTTGCCACTGGACTACAGCAGATACTGCTAACACAATAACCTTCACCCAGAAAAGTCAGCAGAAATTTAAAATGTTCAAACTGCATCTTAAAACCTCAGACAGCTGAGAATAAATTTAATTCAATCAAACATTAATTACTATGGTTAACCTGAGACTAATACTGTAAAGCATCTATGCGTACCTGTAATAAAGCAGCTTTAAAAAAAAAAAAATATAAAACAACCACCATAAACAGTTCCACTATTCTGCTAGAACAAGAAAACTTTAGTTTTATATGAAATTTGCAAAAGTAAATGTAACAACAATATAAAAGACGCCTTTATCACTCAAACAATTCAAGTAGGTGTGCAAAGAAAGGCAAGAAAGTTATGTATGACATCTTAGATTTATGAAAAGATCATGTGCAAACCAGAAAACTCTTGAAGTCTTATTGGAAGTTGAAATGTTACCAAAGCTGGTCTGTAAAATTTGAAAGCAACTGAACGAAAATATTCTTACCACAATCATTTCGGATGGCTCTAAAACAATGCATTCACAGCCACGCCTGAAGCTTCCTGCAGAACGCTTGCCAAAACTGAAGAACAAAAAAATACTTCAATCAGAACAAAAATCAGAGCTACAACACAATCCATAAACATATTTACTTCTACTCCAGATATTGTAACGCGTAGAAAAAAATGTACATACCTCTGTACAATGCAAGTTTCATGCATCTATCCTTTGACAAGTAACTGATACCCAAAGACACTAAGCCCTGTGTATTTTGTTTTTACATACTTTACTAAAAGTATTTGCTAAAAAATTCTATTAACACTAAAACAAGTGTCAATCAAGTGCTGTCTACTGCAGATGCATGGTTAATTCTGAACTACATTACAGAGTTTCATCTAGTATCTTCTGACATTACAGTATTAAGTTACTTAAGCTATCTGCATTTCTATAAAGAAAGCTAAGTAGCATACCAAGGAAAGAATTAAAAGGCTGATCAACTTCAATTAGCTCTTTTTTTACCTAAAATAAATAATTAAAATAAGGATGCTGAACATGAGAGTATTCCCAAATTGAACGGATGAAGACAAAAGGTTGCTCTGCCTTTCATGACACATTCCCACCTTAGTGCAATAATTAAGCATAATACTATTTTGCTTCCTATGGGATAAAATAGAGAGCTACTTTAATTTCAGTTTCTGGAGTGCTCTGTCCATATTAAATGAATGTGTGTGTCTGCAGGCTTAACTGCAAAGAATCCCCAAAACGCAGCAGTAAAGGCGGAGTGCAGAGAACCAGTACATAATTCAGTGAAATACAAGACCTTTCTGGTTAAATCCTTAATCATGAGCCAACAGAGTGGAAGAAAAGACAACCAGCTAAAGTTCGCTTCTGGGGTGTGTGGCTTCCCCCTCTGGGTAGTTCATATTTAAGCCTGCCAGGTCAATGCCAGAGCTTTCCCATTGCAGAAATGCAGGACAGATAATAAAACGGCTGGAACTTCAGGACCCCTCTTGGAGCCTGCTGTAACAAACCTGTCCTAAAATTTGCTGAGAGCCAATGCAACTATTTAGCCTTTTTCCCCCTCTCTTCACCTGTGCAACAGGCATGGGAAACCTTCCTATATGCAGCCCACAGGGTAACAGCTATTAAATAAGTTTATGAAAAACAAACCAGACTCAATAAAATTGCAAAATCTGAATTTTAACCAACCCTGTAATGCACAGTCGTGGTGACACCCTTAAGTGTACAATGTTTGTGAAAAGTAGTTTTTTTAAGCTTTATTTCCTAACAAGCAAACTGAAGAAGTTCATATACCATTCAGAGCCATATATCTAGCCAGTTTATATCTATTCTCCTGTCCAGCCTGGCGATTAGTAGAAATGAACAATTTAACTTGCTACCCCAAAGGCTAATCTCTTGACAACAGCACGTTATAGCTCAAAAAGAACGCAGTCAGATATTGAAAAGAAATGCCAGCTGTGCTTATTCATCAAAATAATAATCGCATTTAATGGTACATGAGACTTCTACAATAGAAAAAATTTTCCAGAATACTAAGCCTCTTGAAAAGAAACATTCAATAAAGAAGTGTCTCAACAAAGTGAGTATTTTCCTGGAGGCAAACACATGCTTCCTCCTATAGTCCAGCAACAAAACACAGGGTGCTTTACGCTATAATGCCATCTTGAATTTTATACAATTTCAACTACTTTTAAAGATACCGGAAAATTAAGTCATTATCTTGATTCATTAGACGGTTGCAGAAGTGACAAACTTATTTTCTTGGTCATTAACCTGATCCATACAAACAATTTTTCCTTAAAAAAAAGGAAAGGAGGGGAGAGAAAGGAGAAAGTAAATCAACTCACTGATTGAAAAACAACAATGACAAAATGGTGATTGGGAAGTCAAGTTATTTGACACTCTAATTGAAAACCAATGCAGAAATATTCCCTTTCCTCTTGCAGATCCTTGTCCCCCTCTTCGTAACCATTGGTTTTGGTCTAGAATACACTATTAGTGTATTCTTTTGCCAGCCCATTTTCTAGTCTCATTGCAGACACTACTTTCAACAGAAAATGCATATAAACTTTTCCTGTCCACCATTTCCTCTTCCTCTATGCTGTCTCACAGTATCAACTTTAAACTTGTCTGTTGCTAATCACTGCTGACAGCCAAAAGTTTCAAGCTTTAGCAAACACAGTAAAAAGAAAAAGCTGTATTTTGGATGTGCTTTTCTATTCCTGAATAACTTATTTGCATTTTACCCTTCAACGCAAGGGAACAGGTAGTCAATTACTATAAAGAAAATTCTTGATTTCTGTCCTGGTGACACACTGGTTCTTGCAGCAAATAACCACGTCATCGCTGCACTGCTCAGATTACTACGACAGCACAAAATTTATCAGAAAAGACAGAGCATCACACGTATATATTATCTTTCACCAAAGATCACAAGGCACTTCAGGCTGCAAACAAACTTTGTAATCTTTGTGAAGTATTGTAGGCAAGAAGACAACTAAATCAAGGCAGAAGAAAGTTAAATGAACTTTCAAGTGTTACAGTTCTGTTCTCAGATATGTCATGCCAGCCATATCTCCCAACTTCCAATCTGCTGCTGAAAACTCATCATTACTGAGGAATTCACATAATCAGTGAAAATTAGAAAACTCTCTTGTCACTGTCCACTATGTCTGGATACTTCAGAAGTGTCCAACTCTGACTATGGTAGAACACCCACCACAGTATTGCATACTATCTGTTGCAGAACTTTGATACCTACGTACACACAGTCACACAAATACCTGTTTGACACATAATTTAGAGAAACAACAGGGATCTTAGAGTGGCACCAATCCCACTGTTTCAATTCAGAAGAGTGATATGAAAGTCAGGAAGTCTTATCAGAATTAACTTCTCAGAGCTTCACACAAAAGCAAAAGCAAAGACCGACAAAAAAGGACTTCAGTGACACTCTTCCCCCGAAATCCCCAGCTGCAGTAATGAGCTACTAGGCAGATGAAGCCACCAAATAAGCTTGATTTAATGGAAAGTAAGGTACTTAAAATATTGGTAAGCAGTAAAAAGAAGCAAATAACCAACACATAATACAGGCTGATTACTGAGCTGATCAAAAAGCCCAAGCTGTAAAGCCTTTTATAAAATACCAGGAGAAGAGCTTCACACAAAGGACCACAAGCTGGCATGCAAGCTGGCTTGAGTGATCCTGGGTATCACAGAGAAACAGCAGCAGCAAATAAAGTTTCAGTGGAAGGGTTGACAGACTAGCTTCATAACACCAGCTCTATTTTAGTAACTTCTGTTAGACACATCAAATTTTGATACTAGAGCAGCCTTACCCTAGAAAGTGAGTTTGACCACCCAGATTTATCACAGCGACATGAGCATTGGCTAGCTAAAGTAAAATGTAGAAAGCCTCTATTAGCCAATTTCAATGGACCAGGGATTTGAGAAATTTATTCCTTCCCTTACTGCAGTGGAAATAAGCTTGTGGATATATGACTTCACTAGGGAGCTTAAGGTTAAACCACATTTTTGTGTTTAAAACTCAGTAGAGAATTTTACATAATGTGCACTTCACATTTGGTTGTATCATATTATTCCTTAATAATTTCTATCAAAACTGTCTTATTACATAAAGATAACATCATCTCTCCTCCCTAAGCCTTATTAATTTCAACTCCTAAAAATAGCAACTACTAAGCCAGGGATGCACCTGAGAGAATCCCAGCTTTGCAACTATTTTCTCTAAATCAGTGATGTGCATGAGAGAATTTCACCAAAGGAAGCTCAGGCAGTTTGAAGTTCTCTTTGCAATGGTGGCTGTCAATATGGGATATGGAGGTTATAACAGTAATTTAGATAGCCAGAAGGCTGCCTGGTTAGGATATTGCTGCCTCACCAACATTCCCCAGAGAACCTTGTTTTGCAGCAGTTTTTCCAACACTTTGTTTTTTCCTGCTACCACATAAGCTCTGACTTGAGGTTCCCTGAGTATTAAACTTCACAGATGCTCTCCTCAGTACCTGTCCTAGAGGCATTTTCACTTCTGGTCGTCTTTTTCTATCACAGTTACTTTTAGTCCCCTTAAACCTACTGAATTACTGATGTGAATACAAATCTACTTTTAAAAAACCCAAAGATATACAAAAAATTTTATTTGCGGGAATCAAATTTACAGTAGCAATTTTGAAAGTAGATGAAAAAAATAACTCTTACACAGTTAAATATTCTCCCCAACCGACTGCTCTCTAACTATACTATTCCCTGAAGCAATTGACAAAAAAAGTTTAATTTCCCACTTGACTATTCAATAGCATTATTTCCAAATAAATTCATTAGTACTTAAAAAAAAACCAAAAAATTTTTATCACTGTGTATATTAAAAGCAGGTATTGTAATCCATATAAGTAATTTACAACTTCATTTCCATTCTAATGCATTCTAAAATTGAGTTTACACTGACTGTAGATGACAGTTCTCTTCTCCCAAAGTGTACCTTACTACATACATATCTCATCTTACAACTCATACTCAAAACGCACACAGTTGGTTAAAGAACAGGCATACTACAGTTTACAACACGCTGGTTAATAGAAGTTTTAAGTGGAAGCTAAAGGCTTCCATGTTTCCCAAGTTTATACTTTCAGCCTTCATTAAAAAAAAAACCTTTACAATTATAAAAATACAATTAGTGCAGTGGCTAACAAACAGCAACATGAGAAAAAAATTTAAGACCACTGTCTACATTTCTTCCCCTTCAAATTTATTAGATTTGCAAATAAACCAAACCAACAAAGTACCTCCATTAACTGGAACACCTAAGGATACAAGCAACACGTTAATTTCTAAAAGCACTTATGCATAGAGACAGCCAAAAACTTCCAAGTACTGAAGGTGACTCATTCTATCCTTTCTATTATCATCATGACACTGGAGGACAGCGCCGTTTTCTCCAGGTGTGACCCATCCATTTCCCCAGGTCCCCAGACATACTTGTACTCACACACACATGCTCTTTTCAAAGCTCACAGGAGAGGCGGCAGCTACTGAAGAAGGAATGTTTCCCTATCAGCATTCAGCCCTGTCCCCTCACCCGGGGGCCTCCACATTCCTGTTTTCACATCAGCCCAGCTCCCAAATGGAACGTTATTTCTCAGCAGTGGAATGTAAACGCATTCATCAAAAGCGATGTGGAATCTGAAGAAAACTCCACTGACAATGAACACCAAGAAAAGGTTTTCCAGTGAGAATCCCTTTTCTTCCTTCCTCTTAAAGATCAAAGATCGCTCGCAGAAAACCCAATTTCACTGTTAACAACTATCTTTCAAAAAAGGCTATACAAAAAAATGTAGGTTTTCCCCTATAACGTAAGCTTAACCTTTATTTCTATTGATATTCACAACCTTGCATTAGCTCAAAGTAATAATTAATTCATGTATGACTTACAAGCCTTAGTAAAACCACATCCAAGTCTCACAAAGAAAGCTCCATAAAGTATAGTCATCTGTGTGGTGCACATTCTTCAGCACATTTTTTAAGTGCAAAATACTGTTACAGTTTTATGCATTTGTAAATACAATATTTGGAATGAAGCTGTTGGTTTAGAATAAAGTGTATTTAATTGGGATTTCCTCTAAGTCAAAAAGCATACTCCATTTAGACATGTTCTAACACAAGAAAAAATACAAGTAACACATCATCTTGTTTCTCAAGTTCTTAGAATATTCTATGGTATGTTTATGCAGGAAATAAATTCCATATAAATTTTGCTTTCTCAAAAAAAATCTGCAATATATTAAAAGTAGAAATACAATGCATAAGTATTGCAATGACTTATGGCAAAACTCTAGAAATCAGATATTCAAAAACCTTCTTTGGTCTCAAGTTTTCAAATGGGATGTATAATGGGCTTATGGCACTGCTGTGCAATATTTGCCAATGCACGACATCTAAGTATACATGGAGATTAAACATTTTCCCTCTCCCACTTTTCCTGTAACCAATCTTTTTCTCTTTGAGACTGCACCTGACAAAATCTGTAAGCACAAGCCTACA
The DNA here is from genome assembly GCA_028565335.1 of Limnodromus scolopaceus. Lineage (NCBI taxonomy): Eukaryota > Metazoa > Chordata > Aves > Charadriiformes > Scolopacidae > Limnodromus > Limnodromus scolopaceus. Next base: position 36,416,501 of record JAOXNO010000033.1, on the reverse strand, counting down.
CATAGTTGAGTTTAGTTTGTAAAGCTTTTAACATATTAAAGATAAAAAGAGATATTATGTTACACAAAGCCAACACCATTTCTTGTGAAAATTACATTGCTTCAGCTGACATCTCCATTTAGAAGAATCACAGAAAACTACCAAAATGAAATACAGAGGTATTGCATTAAGCATATTTAGAATTTGAAATTATGTAAGCCAAAGAGTCTTAATTTGCTTTTGGGCAACACCACAAACCCCTTCCCCACAAACGCTATTAACACCATCATTATTTACGTTCACATGCTCTCTACTGTTTCCCATCTTCCCCCTGCCCTCAGAGCACAGAGGAGCCACCGTTCCTCTGGACGGATCAATTGCTGCAGATGCTGCACGGTGGTGCTCCCTCGTACCAGCACCATGACCTCAGCCATGGCCAGCACCTTCTGCCCATCACTCCAGCAATTATTCCCTGATGATACAAAAGGAAACATAGGCAGAATGTCTGGTCTCCGGCAAATCCCAAAGTCAAATTTTGATGCAATAATCAACCTTTAACTCGTAATGACATCAAAATGTGTTAGATTTAGTTCTAAAGCAAGCCAGTCACACTGAATTCCTGAAAGAAATATTACAGAGCAGTGTCTAGTAGATGTCTAGATGGGAAAAAAAATGGGGACTCTTTTCTGTCTGCCGCTTAGGGAGATAGTAAGGGATTCAGTCAAGTTCCTCCTCCTGTATTTTTTTTTATTAAAAAACACCATGTTTCATTTTGGTATGTCCAGATCAGAATTAAAAACATCAGTCCCTCTTAATGTCTTATTCTAACCAAGCTAGGTTTAGCTGGGTTTCCCCTGAACGTGCAGTGAAACCCAGACTGTTCCTTCCACCCAACTCGCCCTTGCCAGGGATGAAAAAAGTTCCAATTTAGAAGTGTGTATCGATGCACAAGCCGTCCCTGGGGGAACACTTAAGTGTTCTGACGAAAACTAAATTTGGCGTGGCCATTTTCTGACCCCTCAGAAAAAAAAAGAAAGACAGAGGCCTTCATGCATGCAGAGCAGCTCAAACATGAACAGCCCTCCGCTGGGGAGGGCCAAGGGGGGAGGCAGCAGCGGGTTTCCCCACGCTTAAAGCTGCACACTGGAAACTAGGAAAGCAAGGGTTTTGGCAACTAAAAGACAGAGGATCATTATCAGATAATTTGATATATAGAATTGCATAATAAAGGCTGACTTCTCTGATTCTCATTTGAAATAGTGCCTGCCTTTTAGAAAAAGTAAGCAAGCCTGTGAGTGAATCCCCAGGCGGCTCTTTGACTTGTGTTAAATATTATTTTTAATTAAAAAGTGGTGGTTATCTGCATATCAAAATAATCAGTAGATTCACCTTTTTTTTTCCTTTAACAACTTTAATTCTCACAATGTTATTATATTTATAGCACTTTTTTCAGCAAGACAAATAGCTGCTTTACAGAAATGCTTTTGAGTTGAAAGGAAAACCGAGATGCTGGCAACTGCAATAGGAGTTGAAGAGGCATTTGCAGACCTGTCACTGTTTGCAAATCCTGGAGACTTGAGCTCACTACATACCGTGGATAAGGACGATTAGACTTATCCAGTGTCATATGATAGCTTAGATGTTTACAGGCTCTGATACAAGAGCTCATGTGTCAGGGAAGGGACTCACTTGCAACATCACAGCTAAGTACATGCCACTTAATTATACTGAGGCTGGGGGCTTGGGGAGTGTTGCACAAGAGGAAGAAAAAAAAAATAAAATAAAAGCCTCAAACATCACTGCAGCTGCTTGCTTGACCTGGGACCCAAATTGTCCACTGCCTGTGGGGGAAGAGGAATCAGAGCGTCAAGGACAATAACCCGGGTGCTGCAGCAGGAGGGTGAAGAGGCAGGAAGAAGCCAGCAAGCCAGACAGAGGACGCCTGACAGCTAACCAGTCCATGTCAAGGACACTAAAATTACACAATAAGCACATTTATAGTTTATTAAGGCTTTAAATAATTTCTGCTGAAAATGTGTGAAAGTTAATTTGAACTCCAGCTTAAAGCTTCAGTCAACTTATTCAATATTTTAAGCACATTTAGTTAGCATCTTTACAGATGACAGACTATAGTACTTTACCTACGTAATACTCATAGGGATTTCTTTATTTCTTATGCAGATACAGCCCAGATCAGAGGTTGCATTAATCTGCCAATTTATAGCTGACTACTGAAAGCACTTCAAAAGAAGTTCCTGAAAACTCACAGTGGATAATTGGAAATTAGCTAGATTCTGGGGCTTTCTCTGGAAGCAAACCTCCTTCAGGCAACCCCTGAAACATATGCCTTACGATGTTCACAGAGTTTTTCTTTTAGTACAGACTACTGTTTTGAAAAGTGTGGTTAATTTTAAAATTTTACCTAGTTTCAAGACTGATTATGGCAGCGAGTTTGACTAGTTCATGTTGGGAAAAATAAAAAAAGTAAAGTTTCCAATTTTTTGCTATTCACTTTAGCTTTTAGACCCTAAGTCTAAAGCTGAAAAATGGTTAAAAACCCATTCTGAAAAAAACACTGTAAAGAATAACAAATTGTTTTGCAAATTTACTGCTAATGAGGGTAGGTTCTCAAGGCCTTTATAGCAGCAGGTAATCGTGATTACTTTTCAGACTAGAATTCCACTGCCGGTTCTTTATGACTCTTTCATATATACTATAAGAGAAATGTGTTTATGAGATTTTCCTCTGAAGTTCAAGATATATAAACAAAATGGGAACACAGAAGTAGCGGCAACAACAAAATTTAGCTTGTTGCAGCAGTTCATCTACAGAGCATCTCCAGTAGAAGTAGAAGGCAGGTACCTCATCAGAGCAGCTGACAGAAGAGATGTTCATTTGGGGAAAAAAAATTCTCATTTTATTTTTAAATTAGAAGTTCTCATATTACTTTATCTTGGAAAACATTCAAAGATGAAAGCTTTTTTCCTAAGCTACTTTTTTAATTGTTATTTAAAAAAAATAATTACTAAATGGTTTGAGTAAAGACAGCTTTGCTTATGCTTCCTCTTAGTGACATCTGTGTTGCCATGGAGCTTACTGTGACATCACAAGATCTACATAATGGTCTCAAAGAATGAGAAGTAGTAGGAAAACATTACTTAAGAGGCAAGACCTTGTCTGAGCATAGTTTGGCTTATTAACATTCATGAAATTCATTAAAACAGAGGAGTGTTTTTCCAACCTCATACAAAGCATTTAGATGTTAGATCCTAAATGAAGAGGGTTTTTGTACCTGGAAAAATAGATAGTAAGCTTTTTTAAGTCCCTCTGTAGACTTTCATAATTAAGGTATTAGAAATTGTCATATTTTTCAAAAACTAAAAAAAAATTAGTAACTTGACATGCCATCTAGGTTTTTAGTAGTAAAATAAGACCATACATATTGTCATTTTCCACTCCCACTTATTAATTTGCATGGAAGGCTAAACACATGACCTCAGTAACTAGTTTCCATAAACCTTATTAGTACAATGCAGATGTATTACAGATACCTTTGTAACGAGTGCCCTATAACTGTAACTGAATAAACAAACTAAAATAGAGAAGTAATTCTGCAATTTTGTTTCAGCTATTTAGATTATAATTTTAAAATAAATTATCCCTCACTTAGCATTTTATATTATGTCTATTGTCCCTGGATTTATTTTTCAGAAACATTTGAAAATTTTAGCATTACCCGAAAGAAAACTCTCAGACATTTTTAAGTTTTCTACAGTATGGAATAACATTTTGTTAAAAACACTATTTATAGAAAAATTATAGTTGCAGAATCATGTTAATAATCAAAATACTATTGATTTCTTCCACCTTTCTACCATCCTGCATATACACAAGTAAGTAAAAGTTATTACTTCAGTTTATCAAGACTGTTCTTCACCAAAGATAAGTCTATAGAAGTTTAGATCACCTGAGTTCCACATGACACAAAGAAAAGGCTCCTCCCCACATATACCCCAAACCTAAATGCAAGGACAGCCATCATATAACACAATTATATTGGACTTCCCTCAAGAGCTTTCTTGGGCATTTTGTTAAATAAATAAATATATACACACACACATATATATAAAAAAAGACTTAAGTCTTGCACTTGTAAGCACAGGATGGACTCTAAGGTACCTCTTGAGTTTTCTGTAGAGCACACAAATTTTGGTGAGCGTGATCTTCCACCGTCTATATTCTTTTCTTAAATATAATTGTTGAGCAGTAATAAATCATCTCCAATTTCAGGATTTAAAATGTACTTCTCTGTCTAGTTAATGTTGTTCCTACACAGCTCTGCTGAAAATGGTCTTTTCCCCAGCATATCATACCTGACCATCATTGTCACCTTCTTGCTCTGCAATGCATTCCGTATCCTCTCTCCACAAGGGTAAAATTCTCCCTCTTTGGTATTCTTTATGCTATTTTTGCACATAGTTTGTTTTGTTGTTATTTTGGAGTAAGCAATGACCAGATAACTTTCAGTTCATTACATTTATAAAAATTGCCCAGAAATCCTGAGAGCATGTAGAACAAACATGGTTTTCCTTTTGCCCTCAGCAGGAATCTCATAAAGCCATTTTCTCAAGTAAATGAGGTTTTTCTGATGTCTTGCAGGTTCGTACTAAAACCTAAAAACTTAAATACTATTGTATTGAATCAGAAGATTAAACAAGATGGACAGATTGCAGCACAGGTCAACTTTTTTCCTGTGATATATATATTTAATTAGCAATGTAAGCAGTAGTGAATATCCAGGTACAACAGGTCTAACTTTAAAATAATCCTGTACCTTAATACGTAGAGAATTTCCCTTCCGTAACTTCTCAAAGACCTCTCAATTTTTTCCACATCCTCATTTGTATGCAAGTAATTTACTATCATTTCAGATAACACCTTTTTAATATTAAAATCAAGCCTGAAATTTTACAAAGAAGGTACCGGTGTGAGAACTGTTGAAATTAAGTTAATATCACACAATTATAATGTACAGAAGAACAATAAAAGCAAAAGCAAAGATGAATAACGTTTCCAAGATTGATTAGATGTTGTTCTCAATTACTTCAAATTGTGATATGCTCCATTAGAAACCTTAATGCCGGGATTAGAAAGGTCTCTCTAACTGATGAGACACAAAAGATAAAGAGAAGAGTCAGCAATAAAAACCATATTGTTTCAAGGGCAGTTTTCATTGCAGCACATTTTAAAAACCAGGTATCAACTAAGAAGCACCAAATTTTTTTGACAATGAGAATAATTCAGCATCTTCAGGAAAAACAAGTTTTCAGTGGAATGCATGTTTTTCCCATCCATCCTAGAGAGCATTCTAAAACATTCCCAGCAAAAACAAAAAGCCCACCATTTCAGTACAATTTTAAACACTAAAGAGCCATAATTTTAACCCCAACTTTCTAACATTTTAAAAAATGGGATGTAAGAGCTGGTATCATCCATAGATGTCATATATTATATTTCCTCTATCAGCTACCTTCAAGGATTCTCCCTTTCCTCTGCTTTTTTTCTGATAAAATATTGTCCCCCGTAAATCTAGTCTGTTAAACCTCCCTGCTTGCTTAATTTTAATTTTTCCTTAAGATACACTCATGCTTACACAGAAAAATTCTACTTTCCATGTCACCCCAGATATTGTGGTTTTCTTAGCATTGGCTATATCCCATACTCATATCACACTGAAAAATTTTGATTATGCTTATTCTACGTAGCAGATTTTTTATAATCTTTGTTGTTGTTGTTGAAGGAACAGTGGCAGGAAACACCATCTTGACTTATCTTACAATTACCATGTGTGAAACAATGAGAAGCTGAACCAGAACAAGGAATTCTTGAATCTACAAGCTCTATAACATCAGTGAATGGTGTCTCTCTATAGAAAGTCCATGCAGTCGCTGTGAACAGTCCACCAATGCACCTGAACATCAACAGGTGATCTAGACTCTCAAGTCCATCATCAGGTCTTTTATATGGAAAAAGACAAAAGTCTGTACCTCTAAGATTTAAGCCTAAAATTAGTACAAGGCTTGCATTTGTCAGCTTGTGAGGGCTTCTTGGCTTCTCTCCAAGGACAGAGCATTTCCATCCCTGAAAACCTCCCCCGCCTTAAGAGAAATCAGAAATATTCAGGCTCACTTAAAAGTTATTCAGGTCATTTGACACTTTCTGCTTCTTTGTTACCTTCTCATCTCCTCATTACAAACTTGGAAGAAAGCCTGGTAGCACTAGCCCCACTACGCTAGATTTCTATTTTTATTTTCAAGAGATGCCAGCGTAATAGATTAAGTCCCTTAACATTTTATCAACTACGCAAGAATAAAATTCCAGTAGCATTGAAATAATTGTTTTGACAGGAACAATGTCAGACACCACCCAATCTCATAATTTAGGAACTGTGTCCTCTTCTATTTCCCAACACCTCAGATACTGGCAGCACACTTCGAAGATGACCAGTTTCAAGCCTCAATGAACTCTTAAATTATTCAGGAGGAGACAGGTAGAATAAAACAAAAATGTACATAACACCAAGCTGAAAAAAACTTTTTTAAGTATTCATACTTAAAAAGCTGTACACCAATTTCTGCAAATAGTAAGGACATTTTCAGATGACACTACTGGTTCAAGCAGCGCGTGCTCTGCATCATGAGCTTTGCTGTACCAGCAGGTGATATGACAAGACAAATCCCCATTAATTTATGGCTCAGCTAATTCAGCTACACCTGGAGTTGACTGTGACTGTGTCTAGGGGAGGAAGCCAGATTCACAGAGCTTGAAACCCTCCCTGCATGTCCTCCTCCCTGCTAGCCAACCCTCAGGGAGTTGAGTTCAGGGGCAGACCCACAGCAGCTCCAGCTCCTCCAGCAGCTTGTGAGGAAGAAGGCAATGCCACCCATCAGCGAGCCCCGGGTTCCACTGGTAATACTGGCCATGGTACTAACAGGAGATAAACAGATTCAAAGCAGATGGACAGATCGGGCACTTGCAATAAAATGTTCCCTCTTGTAAGCAAGCTTTTATTTTCTCCAGGAGTTTGAGTCTCAAAAACTAATCACAGTCACATGCACTGTGATAGTCTAATTTTGTGCTCGCAGGTAAGAGTAAACATCTCCATCCCAAAGGACGTACAAAGTCTTTTAGGCAGATGCACATGGTATAAAGCAATTAGCGTTGCTTTCTCAACGTCTATTTAAAATCCATTGTGAGTAATTAATGGCAGACATACACTCAGTCATAAATGGACAGACATCACTACTTCTTCCAACTTCTTTCTACATCTTATGATCTCAGTCTTTCCTAGATTAAACCGTTACGATCACCCTCCTCCTTCATGCTTCAGTTGCAGCTGATGGACTGAAATGCTGAACCAAGGTTTTCAGACCAGACAGGAGACCAGACGGCACTGGGGGTCAGCCCACAGCAGTACCATGCTCTGTACCTTCCCACCAGCCTTCAGAGATAGCCATGAGCATGGCTTCAGAAGACCACTAGCTGGATACAGAAATAAAGAAGTAACAAACAGGGCATGAGAAAATCTAGCAGCAGCAACTAGCAGCAAAAAAAATAAAGTTTAATATTAAAGAGTGAGAGTTCTGAGGGCAAACTAAATCCAAAGCACACATTTTTCAAGTAATTTCTTAAATAGACTTGAAACCATAACCCGGGGAGTTATTTTTCTTTACAAAGATCCAATGTATGGTCTTCGTGTTTCCATCATAACGCTGTAAATCCTTAGCCACAAGCAAAACTCAAACACGGGAGAGCTCACTAAGCTCAGCACAGCTCTTGATCAGCTCCCTCTGCAGCTTAAATAACTAAACCAGCAGCTCCCAAAAGTACAACAACTGAGCCTCCCTCAAATCCATTGCTCTAAAACTCTCCGTTTCCTGCTCAGGGCAAAAAAAAATTACCCCTTTTATTAGTCAAATTCAATATTTGTCTCGGTTTAAACATTTGTGTATATTGGTCACTCTCAGTTAAAGCACCGGTTTTGTTCTGTTATCTTGTAAGTTTCAGCAAGCAATAGCCATTATTAATAAACCCTAAGTTGCAAATTTATTAGGGTCATATAGTGAGAGAAGGATTTTATTGTTGTGATTAAAGCTATCAATGTAGTTTTATTCACCAAAAAGATTGCTCAAAGACAGCTCTCTACTCAAAATATAAATGTATCATCAGTTAAATATATGTAAGCCACACCAAACAGCATGTCCCAGGCATCAAAACAATTCAGAAGTATTTTTCAGGATACATAAAGCTCTATAAATGCATGTACATAGCCAAGATCTCTGCTCCAGCACTATTACACTCACATGTTTTATTTGTCAAAATAAAAAAACCTGCTAAAAATCTCAAACAAATTTTCTTCTGAGAGGTTACTTTCTTAAGCTAATCAGGACACATTTGCTCGAAGACAAATCTTTTTTGCACAAATTGAGTTTTGTTATTGTTTCAAATAAGCCCATAATTTCCTCAATGGCTCTCCAGTAGAATTCGATATTCGATATTCCATTTTTTATGTTGTTTTAGTAGAGGGAAGACCAGAGGACTAAATCATCAATATGTAAATAGATACTCCGCTTCTAATTTTGAAGAGAGAAAAAACAGATGTACTCTTAACTTCAAAACTTAAGCTTTTAGCCAGAGGAAAAAACTTAAATAATTGCTCTCCTCTGTAAGATTTGTGAACTTGGCAAAGGCAGAGCAGCTCTCCATCACCATACGAAGTGGTGAGAACTGGTTGGATGTGGCAGTAAGGAAGGATAAGAAGAGGCTACAGCAAGGAAAGACTGTAGATGAGTGAGTAGTTAAAGATAAGGTCAAAGTCAGGTTTCCACGTGACAAGTCGGCATTGCAGCATGCCTGAGCAGCACAGCACACACGACGCAGATGGTCTTGGAAAAATTCTAGGAGAAAAACAGAAAACCCCAAGCATCAGAGCCTACTGGTCCGAGAAAAACTGCTCAGCAATTCTCTGTTTTGTTGCTGCTAAGAGTTAGTTGCATACTCCAGTCATGGAAGCCACCCGCAAACACAAGGTTACCTGTGGGAGACTTAGGAGACATTTTTGTAGTGCAGCTCCAAGGCAAATAAGATGAAAGACCACAGTAAAATTTACACTAGAAGCCATGTCCTGGAACAAAAACCACACGGGAAGTCCAAGCAGCTGAGCAAACGTGATGAGAGCATGGAGCAGACCTACAGATGCTGGAGGCCATTCCAAAAGATATTTCGAGGGACTGTCACATTACTGCTGTCAGTGACCACATGAAAACACAGGAGATCCAGGACAACCTTCAGAGAGCTGTGCTTTCTGTTCATTTATTTTCTGGACTTCATACATAAACCTCATTCTACCATGTGAACTGCTTCAGTGGGCAGATGCTCAGGGAAAACGGTGAGGGGACCAAGTGTTCATTTCTGCTAGTTTGATGGCTGTGGTGGGACAGGGGAAGTAAGGAACACTTAGTTTGACTGTAATAGGTGCCTGATATGTTAAAGAAAAGAAATATGAAAACTGTTAATAGTAAAATAGGGGGGGAGGGGGGCAGAATCTTCCTCACATCCTCACATTAGGCTGTCAGAATAAACTTCATTGTTGCAATTTACAGACATTACATAGGAGAACAAGATTAAGCTTTACTTTATGTCACTAAAAATATGGCAGCTTTAATTATTCAGGTCAAAATTCTTTAAAACTCTGAACTGTAAATTTTCCCAAAGTAATAAGTTAACTGAATAAAATCCAGCTTTATTTTATGAATGCTATTTGCTAGCTTGGCATTTGAACAAATACAAGCTAAACTATATTACAATAGGGAAATAAAATTATACTTAACGCTATTTTCACAAAACAGACATGGTTTAGATGTTAAAGTTTCCAAAGCAAGTTACTCAATTTAGGACTTCATGTATTCCAACATTCCATCTTGAACATTTTTTTTTTTCATTTTGAATTAAAGACTTGTCAAGTAGCTAGTTACAAGTAGTTTTACAAGTCACCCAGTACATTATATAACTTTGACAAAATTGGCAGCTATGCCACTCATTTCAAACTATTTCAACTAGCAGCTATTTGACCATATATAGTACATTACAAAGTTGCTTATTTTGGGGCTGCTATACTATTATTTGTTTCTGGTTTGAGTGGGAAAGCAATAGGATGGCCATTTCTCATGCTTTTAGACAGCTTGGTGGTTGTGGTTTTTTAATTATTTTTTTAAGACATTTTTCTTTCCCAACTATGCATTATCTGTCTGCCAAACCTACTCATCACTCCCTCTCCCCAAAAAATTTTAAATGGTATCTAACACTAGCAATCAAAGATGTGGAAACAATGATTTGGGAGGGGAAAAAAAAGTTTACCTGACACAAAATACACAACAAAAGAGCATTTACAGTGTTATCCAACAACCAGTCTGAGGAAGCTATACCTGAAACTAATGCAACTAAATTAGCTAATAGTGGCCCCAAATGCAAATAATATGCTGAGTATATGTAGTCAAATGCACTAAAGTACTTCCCAGTTTCAGCTATAAACCTGATGATAGCACTCCATCCTGTTCCTTACAAGCTCACATGCCAACAGCCACAAAGTTAAGAGTAGGATGGAATTCAGCACAGAATTGAGAAAACACCCTCCAAGACAGCAGTCAGATTTATTCACTAGAGCTACCTGAATTATCCTAACTAGGTACTACTTTTACCCTGGCTTTTACAAGCATACATTTTAAAAGAGCAAAACCCAAAGAATAGCAAACGTGCTTCAAATTGTAGCGAAGCTCAACAATGCCAGAAGGACAGGCAAGGGGAAGCCCACAGGCTGAGCAGCACCAGCAGCTCCCAAGGTCACTCTGGATGCAACCCAGAGAACCTGGGCAAAGGGATTTACTGCAGGTGTATGCGTCAGGCTGTCAAAAAAGAGAAAATAACTTTTAGGTAGGAAAAAAAAATGAGGGGTTTTGGATGGTGGGATGTTTGGGGACAGGAGAGATGGACTACTCTAAGCCCTGGGAAAAGTTAGGGAAATGAGAATTTTCTGATTTTCTCAGATTTGGAGAGAGGAACATACTTTTTGCTTTCTGCTCCTACACAGACTTCTCAGCTCCATCCTGCTCTCTTACTCACAGGCTTCACATGTTGCAAAATTATTTCCTAGTGGCTTTCTAGTTGGCAAAAATAAATGGATTAAACTGGGAAAAAAGTAAAAAAAACAGCACTAATATAGTCTACATATGAATTTAGAATCAGTTTACTCAAATGACAATGTTTTGGCCAAGCACCATCAAAATTAGATGATTGCCACATGGCAATGTTTAGGTCTCTTATTATTACCTGACATCAATTATGCATCAAGCCATGCTCCATTTGCTAAAGCGTAGCAAATTCATCTTAATGGCAATAAGACATCAAGACTCTCAAATTATGCAATGCTCAAAAGTCTCTTGAAATCATTACTCCTTGTATGTATAAATAGTCAGTTTAAGCAAACAGTTATCCAGTAACTGCCTTCTTGCCTCCTTTTGACACTACTCTTTAGATTTCAAAATGCAATCCTATCAGATCCTTCTTGACATCAGTCTTTTCAGGAGGTCTTGCTCCCTTTTTTTTTCTACAGCACTGTAAAATTTTACTTTAGTATTGCTGATAATCAGTCTCTTCTACCCAGTCTGTATATCTGAGCAGCTTGCTATTTCCTTGTGAGGAATTCACTGGCAGCATAAGTAAAGCCGAACAACTTAGTTTTTTTCTCAAGCCTTTGCTTTAATAAATAATTTGCTTATTATTCACCAGTATTCCAAATCAGATATTCAATCTGTGTGCCCTCTCACTTTTCCCAAGTTCCTTATTCATGGATGAGCCTAAGGCCTAGATATTGCAGCTTACTCATTTACAAAGCAAAAATCCTGATTAGACTTCTCCTAAATTTAAATAAGGCCCTCACCTACCCTTTAATAACTATAGCTTCTGAGCACAGCTCAATCTCACTTGGATGACTGCTTTGCTCTTCAGAAATACTTTTCTATCTTGTATCATTAAAGTTTCTTAATTTTGCTTTCATGGACTTATGTTATCTTTGTTAATTAACAAATCATCTCTTTTGGATTTGCTTCCCAAGACACCAGCTTTGGCAGCTACTTGACTCACTCCATCCACAACTATGAAACTTCTAATTCCACACTTGGAATTCACCATCATCTCAGACACTCTCCCAGATGTCATTTCTGAATTTCTCCAGGTGAACAGCCCTTAAATGCTCTTCTCAGAGTCACAGGACCTGTGATTTTCTGTTCATTCTGCCAGGAAGAATCTCAAGCTCATTGTTTATCTTATTAAATCCCACCTGTCATCGAGTGTCAAAAAATGCCTGAAGCACAAGCATTGCTGTAATTCAAAGTAACAGAAGTTTCTTGCCACAGATATATACAACCAACCTACATTAATTCAAATATCATACAACCCTTCTCCCAGCATCTAAAGGTAGCACTTTCTGCCAGCTTTTTTTCTGGCATTGCCTCTTCATGGATGACATATGGGACAATTTTCTCCCATCTGCCAGCAGCAGGCATCCTATAATCTGTTGTTGTGCTACTTTTTACAGTAACCAGTTTTGCACCTTTAGCATATACTGTTTGAAGGCATATCAAATATACTATTTTATCAGCAATGCCTGTCCTCTTACAGATGCAAGACACTTGCTTACATCAAGAACATGCCACCACAATCAAACAGAAGTCCCAGCACCAGCATTGCTCTCCCATTGAAACGCAAATTTGAACATCTAATTGTTCATATGTCAACAAACACTAGTTCTGAAGTAGTTTCACACTGTTTAAAACCGTGAGGAAGTTTTGAGTGCCCTCGTTCCCATCATACCATACAGAGACAGGTCATTCTTTCATTCTGGCTTTCACAAATTTTATTACATGGTATTTACTTCAAAGGAGCCTTTTATAGTAGTCTGAATGAATATGCATACAATCAGCATTTTAAAGTGATTCTGCTCTGCTTCCACTAAAATGATGAAGCTCAGCCACCTTAGTCTAAAATCCTTGCAGCCATTTGCATGTTTTTCCACAGCTCAAAATAACAATTTTTTACTGTAGCAATATAAATTTTGAGCTTCTCATATTCAAACTTATCTTTTTCCATGTAAAATACCACTCTTCATTGCAAATCCATTTACACAAATTACAACCTTAAACAGAAATAGCAAAACTGGCAGTAGCATGATCTAAGCATATGCTAAAACATGCACTGAAGACTTGTGCATGGTAAGTAAAGCCTCAGCATCATAAACTCTAGCACATCCAATGATTTAAAGTTTGATTACTCACAGGAACAGACTACTCGGTACTTCACTCCATTTGTCAGGTTTTTGGTGGTTTTATTTTTAAATTGACAGCACTTGCATGACATTTTGTATGTTTGTACACTGTCCACGATGGAATTTTCAATTCTAGCTAAGGGCATAAACCAATTACCACAGCTAGTAAAGGCAGGAAAAGTTTGTTTATGCATGTACTTCTGTGTTTCATTAAGCGTAAGACATTGCCTTTTAATTCTAAAAATTCTCTACATCTCAGGATTTATGTTTAAAATACAGAATGCCATACATTCATAGCTGACATACCTGCTCCTTGGAAGAAACATAGATTCTTTAATGAAGACTGAACCAGACAGCAGGATATACCAACAGGTACCAATATCATCGGGGCTGGAATAAATAAAAAAAAGAAGACACAGTTTAAGACACTTGATTTAAGTTACTCATAGCACTACCAAATTTGAAGTATGAAGAACATCAAAGAGGCAAAAATGCTTAAAATTATGAAAGAAAGCCACGGTTCAATCATGTAGAAAAAAAACCTCCATCAAACTATTCTAATTTCCACCTGCAAATATATACATTATTAGAATGCCTCATTTCATTTACTTCACTTTCTAAAAAGCAAATATCTATCCCCTTTGGTAACAGCACAAATCCAATGAAATATATTTATCACTTTCAATGATAAAGTCAAGCTACAGTAAATCTATTGCATTGTACTCTATTCAATCCATTACTTTCCGCTTGCTGAAGAGAACTGTAGCATCTTTCCCTCTTTAAATAAGGCTTCCTTTCCCAATTCTAGCCATTTCCTCCTTCACCCTTTCTTCAAGACAGAAATTTGCCTTTCAGCATTTGCCTTCCCACAAGGTAAGAGAGCACTGGATACATTTGCAGATGGTAAACCTACAGCAGATCTGCATCATCTGCTGCTACTACGCACTGCCCCTTTCAAGACTCTTCCCAGCACAAGAATAAATTCCCAACAATCAAACGGACAAAGAGTTTCTCTTCCCCTCTCTTCATCCCATAGAGGAACTGGATGAGGACTATATCATCCAGGCCCAGTTCATTCTACTGTAGACTCAGATCTTCCTCCCCGAGTAACACAAAATCCTTTTCATAGGCTTAGACTCTTCTTGGATAAGTTCAAATAATGTTTAGACAGGAAAATAAAATAGCTTAAGGTTACTAGAAATAGCTACAGTAGAAATCTTGTGCCATTTTGACAGTCAACACTGAAAATATCTGTACTTTACTTCAGTTTTTACCACTCCTACTTCTTCCAAAGAAACTCACTAATTGGATTCCAGTATGCTGTTATGAACTGCACGAGCCCTCTTATATGAAAACCACATCCCTAGTGACACTAGGAGATGAAGATTACTTAATTAATCTGTAGCACCATCATTTTTTTAAATTACATGTCTCAAGTCTTTAGCAACAATTAGTTCTAACTTCAAGCAAGAACAGCCCACGTCTTTTAATGACAATGACAGCATAGTATTAAAACCCAATCTTAAATCCGAGTAGGCTATGTACATGTTAGCAGCGTGTTTTTCTTTTCAAAAACTTCAATTTAAGAAGTACCTACATAGCGGGGTCCTCAAAACAAGAGTGCCATTTCCTCAGCACTCTCTGTATTACGAAAGTTAGAGAGAGGGAGCTGGCGTACAACAGCTGAGAGCAAACCAGCAAACCATCCAATCTAATAAATGCGCTCCGTTTCCATTGTGCACTGTGCAATATAACCATGAGACAAAGGACAAACATCAGAAACACGAAAAATTAAAGGAGGATATTGAAGACATGATCTATGACCAAAAACACAAGAACTGACTAAGGTGATGCAGCATATATTTCTTTTCTACCAGCCTATGGCCTAACCAATGAAGGCAGATTGGTCACACACACTCACTAGCGAAGACTTGACATCCTCAAAACTAAGCCTTCAGGAAATACTTCTTTATACTGATAGACAGTAAAAAATGAAGTGACAGTGTCACAGCTAAAACAACAAACCATTTTGATTTACATAGTTGAAAGGCACCAGGCTGTCTTTTCTGAAGTATTTCACATGCTTCCTTCTCAGATGGACCTGTATTGCCCTCAAATTTGTTAGTCGAGAAAAAAATTGTACATAAGTATAGAGAACCAAGGGAAATAAGAAAACCACTGCTTCAAATGAAAATATCATTCTCAAAAGCATAAACATGCATCACGCCACACATCCTTAAACACTCTTGTCCCCAAATGAGTCCTAAATTGACAGGCATACAGCCAGCATTGCTGCTGAACTGCAAGGCTGTTGGGTTTTTTGTTGTTTCTGTTTTTTAATAGATGCCATTCTAAACACAAATAATCTGCACTAATTGGCACAGTTGAAAGTTTTTAAAATAGACCTTTTCAGAAATGGCTATAGACTGAGTGATTTCCCAAATTGCCGGGAAGTAACTGTATTAGAATGTCAATGATAACTTTTTCAGGTGGATTACAGTGCATTATGTTATCACACAAGAAGTTTTGTAGGGTTTGGGGCTTTTTTTCCTTTTCCTAAAAGTTGGCAGTTTGATGAAGCATAAAAGTGTCCCCTGATAGAAAAGAACCTCATCTTGGGTCACAGGCTTTATAACTCTAAAGCAAATGTTATCCAGAAGATCTGTTTATACTTTTACAGAAAACAATTTCTAAGGATAAAATAATTGAAGCAAAGTTTAAAAAAAATATTTAAAGCAATAGAAATATTTTAACTTTTGCAAATCTACTAATGTACAACCTTTTATTTCCCTTCTTTAAGAACTGATGAACTATTTTAAATCCTCTGTCAAATCACCTATGTGTAAGGGGGTTTAGTTAACTTTTCTCATTGGAGGGCTTTTATCTCCAAAGAGAAAAGCAGTCACTGGCTTTCACATGCACCAGTCAGTATGTTCAATATTCAAATTCTTAACATTACTTTTGAACCTATCTTTGAATCACTTGACAAACAGCTATAATGATTGTACGTTTAACTGCAGTGGTTTAAGCTTTTCTGATTTGATCACACACAGCATGACTTTTCACTCACACTTAATCATCCAACTCAGTTTAATCTTTTTTTCTTGCCAGTTCACAGGTTTATCCACTTTTTCTGCAAGTTAGCTCTTCAACAGCTGTTGCTCCTTCTCGCTATCTGTCATGAATGTCATACTTTATCCACTTTTTCTATAATCAAAAGAAGCATGTTTGTTTGACAGCTGAAAGTGCTGACTAAAAAGAAATAAAACCAAACTTCAGAAATACTGTCTGATTGGTTTTATTTTCCTTTTTCTTTATATGTACTTTGATAACTGTCTTTACGTTTACAGTCACATTTGAGAATTTGTAATCTCAAAGGTACTGGCACTGTCCATATCTACTGAGCTCAACTCTTTGATTATCTAAATAAAAAAAATCTTCAATATTGCTGTGTCACAATAGGGGTGGGTTACTACAGAACATGTCTGTACTCAAGGTATCTTCCCCAAAATACACTGTGTATTCTTTTAAACTTCCATTGCCAGCTAAAACATCGTATATGTTTCCAAGGAAGTCTTCAAGAGCAAAGAACACTGTTGGGTTTTCATTCTCTTCATCTTTACAACTAGTAGTGTCTTAATATAGTCTTGAACAAAACATCTGAAAAAAACCTCACACGTACAGCAGATAACATTCCTTGCTCCAGTACAGACATGCTTTCCTCCAAAAAAAAAAACCACAGACAAAGAAGACAGATCTATTCCTTTCATACGAAAATATATTTAACTCCCACACTTCTCAACACTTGCTACACTTTCAGTTGTTTAGAATTAAGCCTCAAAGCAGGCATTTGGCAACCAGCTTTTGCTAGAGAATACTGTTACAAAAAAAAAAAAAAACCCACGTGCAATTCTTTCATTTTAAGGATCCTGGGCTTCCCACCGTACTATTCAAACATCAGTTTGCTTTCAATCAAGTTTCCATGTTTTCTATACTATGTTTGACATCTGTTCATCAACAATGCATTTGCATTCTTCAGGACTTTTGTGCCAGTAATGAAAGACAGAAAGAACTACAGGAGAAACCTACACCCAACTATAAAACCACTTCTTCAAGCCACGTGAGGTCCCATGCACATTCCATTTTACCCCATGTAGAATATTCATGTTTGAAAGGTTTTCTTTGCAATCGCATTTTACATTTTGTTTTTAAACATCAAAATTGAATTCAAGAGAATAAATCTAAGCTTAATTATGGAGGTTTTTTTCACTACTAGAATACTGCCTACCACTGGCAGCCCACAGACGTATCTGGAAACTGTATTTGTCATCCTAAAGATATTTCTTCTGTCAAAGAGATGACAGCAAATTGTGCTTAAAATGGTTCTTTTGTGGACAGGACACATCCCTGACGGGGTTTGCAGGAGAGTATTAACTCCACATAAGCACTTCATCCAGAATTAGCTAAAGCAGCACAGATGCTGATGACTTCCCCCCAAAGGCATCCTTAGAGGGTTTTTTTGGCCAAGGGAAAGTTGAGAGGAGGGTCCAGTAGCACATATCAGTCAAGCTGATGTAGAAAGGAAAGCCATTTGCTTAGGTAAGATCTTTCCAATGACTAGGTTTGTAAGGGTGCCACTGCTGCCCATCATCACCACCACCAAAGCACAAAATAGCCATCAATATGCTGACCTTATTCATAATCTGAATTAAGTTAGTTGTACCAAATTTAAATAAAACTACTTTAAATCTTGACTCTTGTATTATAGCACTTTTGAGAGCAGGAGATTTCCTGAGGAATCTATATTTAATCTCCCAGAGAGCTTGAGTTACGGGAAATCAGGAGCTAGAAACAGAAACGCAGAGACTGGATCGCAACGCCTTCCCATTGCCTTTCCCTCCCCAGCTTCCTGGATGTAGTCCTTTTACGCAACTACAACCTGTAGCCAGACACGTTTCTCCTCTTTGAAATGACACAAAAAACTGAAGACAGAACTTTTCAAAGTAACTTCATAGCTATCACTAACTGTTCTGTTTGGAAACTTCAGTTATATAATTATGGAATAGCCTAAGTTGACATCACCAGCCTGTCACCCCTGATAAGGTTAAATAGCATTTTCAGACTTAAGTCTTCACAGTTTCCAGCATATGACTGTTGTTTGAGACCTCAGAGGTACTCAAAGTTCAAAAATCAGGAAGCGTTTATAAATCTCCAGACCGCCAAGACCTAGGAAGTTTGCAGGCTCTCTCAAAGCCTTCAGCACTTGTATCAAACTCGTCATGCCAGAACCTATTTACAGCCCTAAGGGTAACCTAAGGGCAGCTTTTTACTCCCAGATTCCCAACTTGCTACATATACACTACTTAAAACTGAAGTTTTATTTTCGAATTATAATTATTTTGTTTTGATTTAAAGCAATCTGCAGCACTTGTACACCATAAATCTGAATCAGTGCTAACAGCATATGAATGAAATTATGCACAAAAACCCTACCCTTGTTTCAATACATATGTCCCACATGTACTGATTTTATCAGGCATCTGTCTACAGTAGCACAGCTCTTCCAATTTTAGTTTTCAGATTTCCTAATAATATAAGATGCTGAAAGCCTTTCCAAAATATTCAGCTACAATAAATATTTAAGTCAACCTAATGAAAGACACAATAAATCTCAAATATCTACACCATCTCTAGTGTCTTGCTCTATTCTGACAAGTCCTGATGCATCACTTACCTTTAAACTTCTTTAGAAATAGCTACTTTTTAATGAGAGCCACCTATGTAATTTTTATTCTCCATCAGGATGAGATGTAGCACTACTACAACCTCAGGAATAACGAATCATATTCGGCACAACCTTACTTGTGTGCATTTAGTTCAACGGAGATAATGAACGTAATAAGTATGTACAAGGGTAAGAATTTGCAGGTCTTTGTGATGACTGCTGTCAGACATGCTTTAATTCTGTCAAATAAGACATCACTTCAGTGCAAAATTCAGCACCTGGACTTGAAAGCACATGCTAAAGAGAAGTCTTTGCTGCTCTGACCACCTTCTGGTCATTGGTTTCTCAGCCAACTTCTTTAAGACAGCACTTGAAAAAAAGCTAAGCAGTATGCAGGTCTCAGTGGGAACAAGCATGGAAATGGCTTCCATGTAATTACTGCTTAATACTTCTTTTACAGGAGATCTGTCTATCCTGAGACCTAAACAACAGAAGTGTCATTCTCCCTCCAGCACTGGACAGAATGTTCCAGCAACACCAGACTCTGGAAGGACCTCTAACATCGGCATCCAGAATTACTCCCCAATTCAAATGTATTTTCCAAGCTACTTCATCAAAAGGTCATGAAATCATCAAGAACCATATCTTGGTTGTGAAAAAGCTAGTTAGAATTATTCTCGCCATAAATCATTAAAATTCCAACCACTAAAGGATTCATTCAAGACTTACATTTAAACTGGATATAGTCTACAAGCTATAACGTTTGTAACTGTTTGATAAAGGAACTTATATTACAAACCAGGATGTATCTAGCAGATTACATTTTCATGAAATTAAACTCAATGTTGTTGAAAGTTGAATAAATTTCAGAAAGCAAACACAGAGTAATTCAGAACAGACGTTGTTCATGCTCCCAGATCTCCACTTGAGAGGAACAGAAACAATGAAAATCTGACATGTCAGAACTGGGACCTCTCAAGCATTTAAGCACTACACAAGAAGAAATCAGAAAGAACACTGCTCCGCAAGCTTATGCTCCATGGGATATTGTTTCATCAGATTAATCTGTCTGTTTCTCTTTGCTCATTTTGGTTATCCTCTGTATGCTGAAAGCTATAGGTACTTTATTGTTTAATTGAATAACCATTGCCACAATTAGACATTAACCCTGAAGCACCTTGGGATGTCAAATATGTCTTTAAGTTTAATGATTCTCAGGTAGACATCTCATTGCCTGAAGATCCTGCCCACTAGCACTGTATTGTTGTAACACTCAGAATAATCAGAAAGCCGTTTACTCACATTGTCAGCACTGTCTGTAACCCTCCTTAATAAGCTAGTTAAGCAGTTACCTGACATCTGCCAGAACACTTTAGATGCTCCTGATGACATTAAGAGGTATATCCCTAACACAGAAGTAAAATCCATTGCATAATTAATGCATCAGCCACACACAACTTTCAAACACTTCTTTTTTTTTTTTTTTGTAATGAACATATTAAAGTTACATTTATTGTTACTTTTATTCTTCACCCTAAATATAAGTAAGAAAAAGTTAAAATATATCCAGTAATAAAGCTAATAACTCAGAATTTAGAACTTCGATTTTTCACTAAACAGGCATCTTAGAGTGGAAATTTCAACTGATGCTCGTGATTATCTTTTATTAATGGACACAAGATGAAAACTGAAGTCTTGCCTCCTGGTAGCAAGAGGGGGAAATAAAGAAGAACAAACCACAAGAAACAATTCCTCAGTATTTATGAATATGAATAATCGGAGGTATGTTTTCCCTTAAGAATGCTTAATTTATTTTTATTCTTTTCCACTTCTGAAATGAAATCAGTACAACAAAACAGAAAACTCAGCCTTCAGACATTATTGCAGAGTGTCAGTAATGCATGGCAGTCTAAGACAGCTGATTAAACAGGCACTCAATAAATACATTATGCAAATACACATATGCAAGCTAATTGACCTATTGTCATTGAAGTCTTAGTATTAAACTTGTACAGTGAATGAGCCCTTGATATCAGAAGAGAAATTCAGAACGAAAAAATTATAGTCTCCTAAATCATCAGGAAAACAATGACAGAAGTCGTAAAATAAAATTATCTTGCATCCAAAATACTCCAAGATCAACCAAGACAGACAATTCTGCTATTAAATCTCACACCTTTCTAATATTTCTCCAAAATCAAAGCTTTTATTCTCAAAAACATGATACATTTTAGTGAAACATTTACAGTAAAGAAGGTGCAAATCCTCTCAAAAAAACCCCTTTACTTTAGCTTTCATTCCAAGAAGTCTCAAAATCAGGTCAAACAATAACATAGAAATTTGGAACTGGTTATGCAAAGCCAACAGACAGTAATATTGACCACTGACACTATTAAGAAGCCTTGATTCAGTGGCTGCTTATACAGAGCCAACCACCAAGTCATTGAATGTATTTGTTTTAATGATACACTTTGCCTAAGAAATTCCCCATAGAAAATGTATCCACAACACAATATACGAATTCAGGTTCCTGATTTACTGCAGTGCAGAACTGGCAGTATCCCAACACTACTTTGGCAACTACCTGACTGTCAGAAGGTGTAATACACCTTTAGGAATAGTTTAAGGGGGGGAGAGAAAAAAAAAAAAAAAAAAAAAAAAGATAAAGAGACCAGAAGTGGTTCTTTGCTTTATTAAATATACTGTTGCATGACTTCCACAGAAAGCTATGGATGCACAAGCAGAATGAATACATATTGTTTGCACAGATCTACCTGAAAATTCAGATACTGACCCAGAGAGATGTTTCAAACAGACATATTCTGAGTTTACTGTGTATTCAGAGCATTTTAAGTAATTTTCAAAGTATCTCATATTTCTATAAGACCAAGAAAGAAATCTTTACAGGGGCTCTCTGAATTCAAGAATATAGCGTAAATAAGAACAGCAAATGCAGAACTGTAACCCAAGCCTCCACAAACAGATAGATCCTGTCCAGAACCAGAAATTCTTGTTAAAAGTAAAGTATAAAGAATACAAAAGAATAATTTTACTGATAACTTGAAATATCACTAGTGGAAACATCAGCTTGATCCTCACACTTCTCCGGCAAGAGAACACTTCTTGTGTTACGTAAAACACTTCTGTAGCGCTTCACATTTTAAGTTTCATATCTATAAGATCTAAACATATATAGCTATAGATCACATATATTGTACCTATAAAGAATAAATTGTTTTTATGATACCACCATCATAAAACTTCTTGAACACATACAGAACATAAAAGCACTCCTTCATAACACAAATGTATGCATCAGAAGACAAATTTCAGCGAGGTAGTCTCTGCAGAGCTGTTCCGTTTAAAAACCATGCACCAAAGAAGCTTTTAGCTCATTTTTGTCACACTTCATTGCACAATTAACTCAGGCTATGCAGAAGCGTACGGCAACTTTGGCATCACTTTTCACTATTTTTTCTACACACTGCTTCTATCCTCCTGAGGGTCTTCAGGGCAATACACTACAGTGAAAGAACCATGAATATGCTAAATGTCACTTTTCTTGTAGGACTTGAAGTTTGACTCTCAGATTCCCACTCTTAAAAACTACTCACAGATCTATTTCTCACCTGTTCTTGTGCGGAACTACAGTATATTAACTACATAGACCTACAGCTGCAAATAAAACTACAGTTTAGCTGTCTAGCTAAGACACACCCAGGCGCTTTACAGCTACGTCCAAAACCCCTACTTGACTTTATTTTGTAATGCACAATACCTGGACAGATGACAGTATGTCTCCTCCTTGGCAAGGGCATCCCCCTGAAAAAGATCTGCATATTCCCCCAAGTCGATGACCTGGGTCTTTCTCCCCAGTGCCTTCGGGTAATCCTCTGACTCAACCTGTCCCAAAGCTACACAAAGCCAATGCCCTCCAGCATTTTTCAGACATTCTGCTCTACCTCATGAAAGACACTAGTATTTTCATGTAAGAAAACTGTATTTTAGTAGCAACCAAAAAAAAATGTGCTCTTTTATTTCCTTTCCAGATTTCCTTTGTTTCAGGCTTCGATGGCTGGGCCAAGAACAGCTAGCACAAAACAAGTACTTTGGGTCTTCTGATTTGCCAGCGATGTAACTCGGAAAACTTAGCTAAGACTGGATGATGGTATCACAGCTACCAGACCTGAGAATTTGGTTCTAAACATGAAAATAACCAAAAAGACCATCTGAAATTATGTATCTTTATCTTATTTGTAGCCTCCTCTGCTGCTCATCCCCCTCACCCAATATAGGCGCTAGAGTCTTAACACAAGTGGACAGTTCTCATCCAGATTGTATGACAAGTGAGGAATGAGGAAAAGAGGCAAGACAAAACATAATTGTACAGATACAGCTATTTCTTACACACTCTGCCCATCATAGGCAGTAATTTAGAAACTTAGAGATTGCATTTTCTTATTTCAGCTGTGGTCATGCGTGCTCTATAGTAATAACTTATTTTTACACATAATATTTTTTCTCGTCAATCTCCAGTTTTTATGTATGCCTTCTACTTTTGTTTCACGATAGTCCTCTGAAAACACTGAATTTTATTACAGCACAGAAGGCTGCACAACTGAATGACGTAAAAGCACACAAACATGTTGACATTAGACAAGAGCTTTTTCCAACCATAAACATTAACACTTGAAAATTTAGTTTAATATGCCCAAGAGGTAACTATTCTTCTTTAAACACTTGTCCTTTTCTCAAAATCAACATGATCAAAACCACTAGCATACTACTAAATTGCTACAGAGTAAGAAATTTATTACTGATAAGAGTTTAAATCCAAAATATACGTCTTGTAATCTCAGGAAGGACATGTGGGAGGCAGGGGCATATACTCTACCAGGCGTTGGTTGGAAGGTTCTCTAAAAAATTAAAACACCCTTTACAAAAAACTGGGTTGGGATTTTTTTGTATTTTTTTAAAAGATCATAAGCGGCAGCCGGGTAGCTCCAGGTCCAATTGCACAAAAAACCAAAGAGAACGCGATTGCAAAAATGCATAGTATTACAGCACGGCAATTCAGTAAAACATGAGGTTTATTATTGAGTGACTTTGGGCAGCAGGTCATCAAAACTTAAAATATTTTCTGCCATTCCAATATCTTTAAAGAAGAAAATAAGGGAACCTTAAAGACATACAAAGCTTCCCAACAGAAAGAGTAAGCCAAACACCACTGATGCACACACACAGAAATATCAAACAGCATGGCTGAAAACCACATACAGCCCCTAATGGGGTGGGGGGAGAAGAGGGGCTTATTAGAGACATACTTGGTTGCTCATAAGTAAAAAAATGCATTGCCAAAGATTCCTCTGCCACCACAGGAAACATTTAAATTTTGATCTGAAAAATTTTGTTCAAGTGTCAAGGGGTATATGCACCCTCTACAAATTTGCAAAAACTATGGTTTCCAAAGAGAATGTTAATTAGAACCTTTCGGTTGGAAAAACATCAAGAATGACAATAGTGCAGATATGAAAAAAGAACTTTTTTTTTCTTTGAACTACTAATAAAATATATATCAACTGACTAAACTAAGTATTATTTAAATGGGATCTTTAAGTAGATTTGAAAAAGGTAGCAGGCAAAAGAAAAAAAAATAAAAAATCAGGTATATGTGTCAAGTAAACCTCAATTCTGAAATTTTGCCTTGCAGGTTTTAAGACCTTTCATCACTAACCTCCCATCAAATGAAAGTAGTAGGATGACTGGCAAATGAAGAATAACTCGAGCTGAACTGCCACTTTTAATAACCCAGTTTCCATTTAAACAGCGATATGGCCGTAGGGTTTGAGAATTTGTCACTACTGTGTACACCCGCTGATAGTAAAGTAAATGCAGATGAGACGAGCCAATTTTAAACAACGTGTTCCGTTTTATCTTTTGGGTCATAAAAAAAAAATTCTATAGAGATACTATGAAAATTAAGCTTTTTCTGGAAAAATGGAAGATAAAAAAATTACCATGTTTGTACTGAATGTGAATGATTATATTCAGCATTGAATACATGCAATAGAAATTTACCTTTTTATAAGTATAGCCGCCAATGCAGATATGAATAAAATTGCCACAATGAATAAAAATGTGATCAATTAAACAGAGCAACTGTATTAGTTTTCATGTTAGCATTTAGGGATAAAGATTTAGCTTATCCGTATTGAGACATTAAGTTGTGCCTCAGGGAGGTCACACACAGAGGTCAATTAACAGCTCCAACAGTTGCAGCTATTTTAATAGATTTTTCTAATGAACACAGAAGATTAGCACCCCATCTCAGATTTCAATGCAAGTCATACCATCACTAGGGAAAAAAAATAGTTGAAACTTTGAGTTCAAATTTAATGCTTTTTTTTTTACAATGCTTTTTTAAAACCTTAGGCCTCAAGACCAAAGTAAGAGCTTCAAGTGATCAATTCTGGCATGTTCAATAAAAAGTGACCAGGTTGTATGCTCCAAGCTCATTTCCTACAGCTCATAACTAAGTGGATTGATTCTAACCTGGCTATCACATCACTTGTCTCCTGTAGTACTCAAATATTTTTTCCAAACACATATATTGTAAAATTTGAATTCTGTTTTTTAGAAAAATACATCTTCAATACACACGCCAAATTTGTGAAATAAAAAAGGATTCCTTAAAGTTTACTATCCTAAAAATAGAATACTGAAATTAGACTGCAGGTTCCATGGGATTTTCTTACCAAGTAGATCTCAAATTTTTCATTAAGATAAAATGTAAAACTACAACTCAGAGTAACAGAGCATATATTTCTGGCTTAAAAATACTGATTTTTTTTTTTTTTTAAATAAAAAAATATTAAGTGTTAAATTTCAGGTTTAGCCCATTAAACATCAAATCAGAGATGTGAAATGCTAGAGGAAGCACAATTTGCATTAGCATCTATGCCCAGAAACTGCCAAACTGCCCATTAAATCTACTGAACAAATCATGGAGAAAAAAAAAAAGATGTCAAGAAGCGAGTAAATAGCAATGACAGGCAAACAACCAAAGTGAAGATGAGGTAACATGAAAGGAGTGACAAAGGAAATCAGTGCAAAAGAACAGCAAAAAGTACTTCAAGTTAACCCAAATTTCACAATTTTCTGTTTGTGAATTGCATTTTCTCAGGTATGCATTTCCTGGTACTTTTTGCCTGCCTTGAGCATATGCATAACTAGCAGTCTTGATTCATTCAGCATATAATTCAAATTTACACCAACAGTTAGAATGAGCCAAGACATCGGGTCCAAACAAAAACTCTAGTACACATAATGGACACAAACCAGCTGCCTAGAAAAGGACAAATCACCAGCACAATGGTCACCAGCAAATTAGTCTGTAAAATGAATAAAGATTATATTGGTCTAATTAAAATTATCTATCCACCTATAGATTTTGACCTTGTGCATTTCCCATACATATCTGATTACTGGGTTTCATTAGACACCAATTTAACTTTGCCAAATGGTCAAGGCTTAGCATTAAAGTTTGTTCAATCACATCTTCCTCCTGATGGTCATTATAGGAAAAATTACACGTGCATAAAAGGTGGCATACAGGTACATTCTTCGTATGCTTATATACTCAAATAATACCAGACAACCCAGAAAAATCTGAATTTAGAGTCCGGTTTATGGACAGTAAGTGAAAAACCTGATAAACCTTTTGTTTTATACATTGCTTGCGTAAACGAAGCGATTGCAATCCTCAGATCTCTACTGTAAACCTGAGCTGACATTAGATCACATCCCTGCTAATTATAAGCCGTGTTAGATATGTCGATTTGGCACCTCTGGCACGAAAAGCTGGTCGCTACTACTTTGACAAAATTGAAGTGAGACTAAATGACAGCTTATTCTAACGAGAAGACATCCCGCATCCCCTAATTCTATATAGTCTCACTGGTTATAAAAATTAATACAACTCACATCACCACACAAGAGTCGGTGCTAGCTTCCTCCCTGGCACCAGCAAACGTCTCCACTGTTTGATGATGGAAATGAAGTGGCTCATTTATGTTTACAGACTGTGCACTGGGCGAAGGGGGTTGGCATTAAACACTGTCCTTAACACACTTTAAAATGAATTAATTCTTTGAACACCATATGAAAGGAAGCAGAAATACTTACTAGTACAGAACTTCATTTGCTTCATGCCTTTCATATCTAACAGTTTCACACATCAGTCTGAAAGAGAAGGAAAAAAGTCATTTTTAATTATGATTCCTATCAGTGCCACAAAGATTTCAGTTTCTAAAGTTAAACATTATTTTCATGTTTGCCTCCAGCACTTGCAGAAACTAACCATCAGTTTAAAGCTAAGCTGATTTTTAATTTAAGAGAATGAATTGTTAAATCTAAGCATTAAAGTTATTAGTTCACCCAAGATCAGATTTGATTTAGGACACTAGATGTAATTGCTCCCATAAAAAAAAAAAAAAAACAAACCTCTGTAAAAGGGGTAAAATGATACTGATCTCGTTTTATAACGTGATCTGATAAAAGTTGCTTTATAAGGAAACAATTCAGAATTTTAAAAATGGATGGAAATTTATGATATGTAACACTACTCAGAGATACCCTTTTTCAAGTCAAGTTCAATAGATAAAAAAGAAAATTATGTTGCATGGTAAATCAATGGTTCTTATTTTGCTAAAATTCAGCAACTTAAAAATTGCCATGAGATTTTAATGCTGAAATCCCAGAGGGCTCAAAGTGGAGAGAATTTCCTGCAGGAAAATCCTCTGTCTAGAGGGGAGGATTAAAGCACTTTTGCATTCACTGTCTGCCTGACAAATGTGGCGTAACAGAGAGCAACTATAACAGAACTTACCACATATCAGGAAACACAATGTTAACTTGGTGTAAAAAATAAAAAATAAAATAAAAATCATCATGTCATTTCTGTCTCTTGTCTTAAGGAAACCGACCCAATAAATTACCTGGGGGGAGGGGGAGGTGGGAAGGAAACAAACCCCACAGCCTCCCTGGGACTTTCTACAGCTCTGAAGCAGACTGCAAACACCAAGGCTATTTGACGGACAGCGAGACAGAGATTTGCCTAAGAGGCTCATGTGAACATTCAAATGAGGAACTATATTTAAATTTGGGAAAGAAATTCTCATTTCTCACAGGATCAGTCATCAGAACCTTAGTGGACCAATGACCAGCTGCCCACAATGATATCCTAAGCAGACAAAAGAGCTCAAGAATTCCTGCTCAGGCAAAAAGCCTTAAAAGAGTTGATCTGAGGCCTGGAAGAGTTGGTCTGGGTTTGATGTGACATTTAAAAGGCTTCTTATTGCAATTTCCCATCATTTCCTAGATCATTCATTTCAACAGCCAACAGACTGCTACAAAAGTTATCCTAGTCTTCATCTCTTTCAGGATTTTACTTATTAATTCAGCTCACTAAGAAATAATGCTTTCTGCCCAGAAGTAGCAGGCTTATGGTGGTATCCTGATTATTCATAAATTCTGAGTAGAAAGTTGAAATCTTAATTTTCTTTGCTTAAAAAACAAACAAACAAAACAAACAAACAAAAAACCCAGAAACTTTTACTACCATGGCCTTTTCCCCACCCCAGTATTTCAGATCTACTCCTTGGACCATCTTTGAGAACTTTTCTTATAGGCAATGTCTGCATTGTATATAATTAAGTGTTATGTATCATATATCAATTTCAGCTAATGAAAAAATCTTTTTGCTTCCTGGCACAACAAAAAAAACCTTTCTGACCCACAGAACTTTCTCTTTTTCAGCCACTGCTCCCCACCATAAAATTGGGTCTTGCCAAAATCCTTTACAGACACCAAAAAGCTACTGTCTGATTCTACCTCCTGTGTCCTCATCTTCTCTCTCTGATCCTCTATTTTGAGAGGGAAGGGAAAAGCAGACGTGAGGTTACTGGTAGAAGATACCAGAAGAAAAGTCATTGCTAGCAGTCCAATTTTAAAATTAAAATACTGCTCAAGAATAGCCTGTGCCCTGCTGATCTGAAACGATGCTGGGCAATGGGCCATCTAAGAGCAGGAGTTATAGGAAACAGAATCACTTTAACAAGCAAGTTTTGTTCCCCTCTGAATTGGGAGCGAAGGAAGTACATTCTTGCCAAAGTCACGCAAGTTCACCATTGGCACTGTCTGATTTTTACAGTGTTTTGGTGCCGTTATTAGGACAGTAATAGGGGAGAAAATTACTCTTACAGAAGGTAGCCAAGTGTTGCACTTCTTGTGTTAACTGGAACAGTCAGAAATTACAGTGACCAAGTAGCACAAACTAGATTGCTTCCTCAAATATTTGAAAAATTGAATTAGTTCTGGTCAATACCAACATCTAATTTTTGCTCAAACATAATCTTTATCTGTTTCCTAAACAAATGTAATAAATTCAAGATGAGATCAGCAACAAGCCATAAGGTTAGTTATTCACTACTAGAGGCTATATTTAATACACTAGTTTTTAACGCATCTCGGAGGTTTTTGTGGCATCCCACTGCCACAAGAAATGCTGTATCCTAAAAGGATACTATAAAAGCCTTCTGTCCCACATCTGCTGGGAGCCCAGCCTTTTCCATGTATGGTACTGTAAACAGAAGCCCTCTTCTAGGAATTCACTGTGCTGGGAGATCGAGTTCCACACATTCCTCAGCAAGAACCTCATTCTGCACAGGAAGCCAAGAAGCACACATCAACATACCACGCAACCATATGTGCACACTTTCATCCTTGTAAATAAGTTAATATCAGTTCAACTCCAGCTATGCAAAACTTGATGCGCTAAAAGTCTTGCATATAATAGCATAACACAAAATACTTTAACTGAATGTGATCGTGGCCTCCTTCCAAAGCAGAGCTAACTACAGAGACTCCTTTGAAGTCAACATTCACATTGCAAAAATGTGTCTGAAGCACTTTGGGAGAAAGAGAACCCTGCCTTTAATTTTCTCCAAATTATAGAATATTGGCTTGGGAATGTGGACTCTGACAGAATGATGAAGCAAGAGGCCAGAAATTAGAACATAAACCAGCATTAATCAAGACAAAGTTCCTTCAGCATCTTCAGATGTGGCAAATGTCGGCAAACCTCAGGATGCGAAACAACAGTAATTCACCCTCTCTCCCTGTAGAGCATAAAGGAGATGTGCTGGCCTCCTTCTGTATCTGCCAACCTCACACCAATGTCCAAATACC
Organism: Limnodromus scolopaceus; assembly: GCA_028565335.1. Lineage (NCBI taxonomy): Eukaryota > Metazoa > Chordata > Aves > Charadriiformes > Scolopacidae > Limnodromus > Limnodromus scolopaceus. The sequence goes on along the minus strand of JAOXNO010000033.1, from coordinate 36,386,172 downwards.
CTTAGAAAACTCTGTTGCTAAGATGTTTATGTAAAGACAAGTAAAACAATTACTTAAAAGTCAAATACAAGTCTTTAGAAAAAATAGAAAATACATCTGGAAGTTTTAACTTGAATTAATTTGCTTCATGAAGCATTTTAATTAAAAAATATGTGGATGACATTTATTAGTAATTTTTTATTAAGTATCATTGGCATATGTAGTTCATAATTTGTCTAAAACTCCCATGTGAAAGCAAGCACAAACTGAAACAGAAGCTGAATAACAGACTCTTCCCTCATAATTATTACATTACATAAATGATACAGGGACTTTCATTCAGGACTGGAACTTGTAGTCTGAATGTAAAGCATTTACTTCTAAGACCCAAAGTTTGAAAAGAAAACAAACCAATCCATAATAGAAATCAGAAGGAACAAATAGGGATACACATATGCACACATACAAGGAGAAAGTGGTAGGACAATAAAGAAGGGAAGAAACAGATGCAGTGACAGCCAGCTTTTCAGTTTGAGATAGGGTGCACAAGAGTAGTGCGTAGTCACCAAACCCACCATTCCTTTGCTTTGTTAGTGCATTAACATATATATATGTTTTTAATGATCAAGTATCATACCTTAGCTGATGTTCTCTCAGATTAGACAAGGCTTCCATTCCATGTAAATAGGAATACACAATCTCCAAATCCTAAAAACATGAAGAAAACATTGTTAGAATTCTCAGTTTGGTACAAGCTGTTAAAATACTGGTTTTGCAAAGCATCCAGAGCCCAGGTCAGCAGGGCTATTTGAAATAACACATTTACAAAAGGTTAAAGGCAAGTTACAGTAATACCTTTGATTATACATTGGAACCTGACACGGGAAAGAATGATGGTATGTCCACATCAGAAAATACAGAGAAACTCTTCTGCTTTTGCTGTCATTACTCACGTCCAGGAAACAAGCCTAGTCAAGAATTCCAGTGAGCTACTTTGCAACTATCACTGTCCTGCGTACCCCAAACCCTTCATCTGTTTCATAGAGCACGCCCAGGAAATGAGCTTTTTCATGTCCAGGGGAAAAGAAAACAGTATGAAACAGTGTAACAAAATACCCCGTTGTACATAAATATTTATAAAATTGTATCTTTTTCAAATGGAAGGTAAACAAAAAGCTTAAACAAGAAAAAAAGTTGTCACAAACAGAAAATTATTTGCACTAGGTGATAAAAAAAAAAAAAATCATAAATGCAATCCTAATTACATGGCAAAGAGTTATGTTCAACCATTGTGGACCTCCAATATCCAGATCATAAAACAACATTAATAGAGATATGAAAATAATGTCCAAGGCTAAAACTTCCTAAGAAGAAACCATGGAAACACTAATGTCAGTCTAGAGGCTTTGCTAATGTTATACTTAAAATCATGAGAGCACATAAGAGAAAACTTCAGTGCAGCCCACAACTTCTAGGTTGATTTAACTTTGGCTCATGGATTTGAGGCTGTTTCATCATCCATTTTCTTAAAATATGCTAGTTAAGAGAAAACATATAATAATTGAAAACCATAATTCATAATTCATTGAAAACCAGAGCAGTGTCTCACAACCACTAGCTGAGGCTGACAAAGTTGAGAATAAACTAACGCCAATACCACTCTCACAACTTACTGTAATAAGATGTTTTCAAGTAATGGAATATATCAAAGCTATAAATTTATGAAAGATTTGGTCATTGGGAAATATTTGTGTATTTTAAATTAACCATGAAGTACAGAAATACTTCAGTTTTCAACACAATGAAAGAATGCTAGATACAGTATTTGGGCAATGATGTTAGGAATGAAGTCACACAGAGCACTTAAGTACAAAAAATAAAACTAAAATCTAGTTAAATACATTAAGTGTAGAAATGTTACTGTACTTGTTTAAACTATGATACAGATCAGAAAAGACACCACGAGTCACACTCAAGGTTAAGAATAAATACATGTCTTTCAGTATTGAAAAGAATGTCTTTTTCTCACACTGAAAAAAGCATATATTCAGTTTGAAAAAAAGCAGAAGAAATGCACGAGTCCAAATGCTGAGATTTCACTTCTATTCTGCTCCTTCTCTTCCCTTGTCCTCTAGAGGCTTTGGTCCTCCTGTGAGGAGCAGAGGACACATCAAGCACAAAAGTAATTATGCATGGCTTGGGATGGAGGGACCTTACACATAGAAGGCTTTGAAGAGAAAATACAGTAGTCGCTTGCCTTTTTACCTCTTTTTTTATCCCTTTAATATACTAATAAAAGTGTGTGAAATGACATGTCTGCCACAGTCAGTGACCTGCTCGCTTGCCAGACGTGCTGGGGGTGAGCAGAGGCTCCCAGGAGCCGGCAGCAGGGTAAGAGGCAAGCCCGACGGACCCAGTGGCACCGCTGCTGCTGATCCAGATGTGCCAGACTCTGTGGCAGAAGCACCGGCTGCTGTGGGAAGCTGGGAGTGGACCACTGATGCTCGTAGCAGTGGACTACATGGAATAGAACGTGGCCAGAAGGTGACACTGTAATTTGTTTTCAGCAAGCCTGTCTAACAAGAAGCAGACACGGAATAGAAGGAGGATAGCCCTCTGCCACCAGCTTGCACCAAGGCTTCTCTCGCCTGGCACAGATTTTACGTGCAGTGAAGGATTCACAGGTGAATAAGGAACCATTAAGGGTGCTGGCTTACTAGGGTCCACAGACCTAAAAGTGCATGGTAAAAGGGATCCATGGACATTTGGTTTCCAAAACTGCTGGATGACCCAAACCTGGTGACCAACCCTGCAGATGTACAGAGCAGGGAAGGAGACAGGTTACGCTCACAGAGAAATGCAGCTGAAGTGACTCAAACCAGGAGAGATGTGTTTATTCTCTGAAGGGAGTCATTCTGACCAGTTTCACAAGCAACAGGTAAGTTCAGGGAACACTTCAAAAAAATAAACCTTCAAAATATAAGTATACTTGTAAAATATTTGTAAACACAAAATCCCATACTTCCCCACACCAGGAACTGCAGATGGTAGAGCACCTTGCCTCTCAAACCTGCACCTGGAGATCTAAAAAAGGGGAGTGGAAAGAAAAAAAAAAAAAAACTAAAAAAAAAAAAAATCTTTATTTGTGCTTCTGTCATGGCTGCTAGCTGCAGCAACACAGGGAAGATAAAGCTGAAGACATCTCATCCCAGAGAGAACGAAGGTGTTTCTTTTGATTTGCGAAAAAAGCAGCAAGAAAACACACCGGTGCTCCAGGCAGTGGGGTCCTATCAAAGCAAATAGCCATTATAACACTGCAGCTGATGTGCACTGCCATTAAATCAGACAACTGTTTCCAAAAAGCGTGCTGCAGCGCATCCTTTAAGCTGTACCTTTCCAGAGGGTGTCTAGCAGGAAACAGCTCCCTCTAGCACCAAAAGCTTGGCATTGAAATTTAAGTAACAACCAGCATCATTCCTTTCTATTGAGTTCTCCATAATAGTGCAAGGTACATAAAACTACTGTACAGTTAAAAAAGCTGAATATGTTTTCATATATTGTCATTAGGCATATTCAAAAATAATCCTTAAAATATAAAATTCAGAATATCAAGTTATTGTCATTAGATCACCTCACTTTTCCATTTATCTGAGGCAAAATTATGCTTTACTTAGCATACATACTCATTATAGAATATAAATAGCTGTTTCAACTTCTTCATTAAAAGTGAATTAATGGAATGCAAGAGTCCTTCAGAAATATTTGTGTCCAGTGTTGTAAAACCCTAAACAGATTCCAAATGGCTGAAACTATGATTTAATAAAAGCCATTTCCCAAAAATAACACAGGTACGTAAATTTAGGCATGTAAGCTATGAAAAATCTTTAAATTTGATGTTCTACAGACTTGCCAAAAAGCTAAAATTTTAAAATTCTCAGGAAAGGGCCTTTGTCTTTCAAGAAAGACATAGCTGGCCTATTTGATTTATGCCAGCTAAGCTGAGCAAAACCTTAAAGCAGCAGCTAAATTCAACCCCACTGTGACTTACCCAAACATTTCTGCTACTGCACAGTGTCCCTGAGAGCTGCCTCTAACTAATCCACAGGCTATATAAAAGCACGCAGGTGACAGCAGCAGCCTGATGCTTTTTTTGGTGGATGTTTTTACAATACATGTACTCAAATTACCACAAGGTGGCAGACTGAGACATCAGAACTTCAGAGAACGTCATTCTCATATTTTAAAATATAACTTTGTAACATTTTATAAAAGTCAAGAGGCGCAATGCTAATCATTACCACTGGTTAAATGTTCTGCTACAAAAAGGACTATTTACACAAAAACACGGAGGAACCAACAACTTTCTGCTTCCCAGTCTTACCCAGTCAGCAGAATTGGAAAAAAAAAATAAATAGCAAAAGCAATGCAAAGGCTCAGCTGATCTTGCTACAAGAGTCAAGTTCTACACAAAGACTATGGCAATGGCTTGAAAAAACATCTCAATGGAAAGTCCAAAACCAAAAATTAAATGCAAAGCACAAATTAGAGCAGTTTTAAAAGCATGTTTTTATTTAAATGAAAGCTCTAAGACTGAAATCTAATCTACACTGAAATTTGTACTGCAGCCAAAGTCGTATGCTTGTGTTGCTGAGTGCAGAGCAGCCCAAAAATTGTTTAATTCAGTGATATTTCTTCATTTGTTTGTTTCCATAGTGTCAGCTGGCTCAGTTTAAAATTCTGTCTGTACTTCGAAACAAAACGGGGAGACTCAGGTTTTAACACTGCTCACTTTCAATTAGATCTATAGAAACACATCAGTCTGCAACCTTTCTTCAACTCTCAGTTCTAATAAAATTCCGCATATGTTTGTGCCTAGACATTTCTATCCATTTCATTTGTCTTTAAAATGTATTTGGCAATGCCAGTTACACAAACCAGACAAACCCAAACCAGAATGTTGGCCCCAAATTCACATTAGCTTAATGAAGACATTTTTACTCTGGTAAAGTGATAGGCACATGAAAATACACTACTTTGGATGGGAAAAGTTAAACCTCTCTGAAAACCCTAGACGTACGCTGGTTTCAGCCCTGGTTTGTATTACAGTGTGAAACTGCAGGCCCAACGCAACTCTGCATCCTTGCCACAGTTAAAAAGCAAAATGCTGAGCTGAGAAATTCATTCTCTCTTAATGAGAAATTTACTCATTTCTGTGAAGTGGCAAACAAGCGGAGAGAAGCTTTCATCTTATAATAGTTTGGTTTATTTTAGCTCGAAGGATAAAAATAAAATACAAGATAATTCCTTAATTCACTGTCTTGGAGGACGGGAAAAAAAAAAAGGACCTTTTCAAAGCACCTGGTAGTCACCTGAGGCTGAAAAAGATCCGCCTGCTGTTGTACACCAGGTTTTGAAAGGCTGATCTTTGTTAAAATAACCCATCTTTAGCTCCCATTCAGCCAACCACCAGCACACCCGGCTGGGAGGAGAGGATGGGTGCACCCCCTCCCCATCACACCCGGCAGCTCCAGGCCTCGCCCCACACACGGGTTTCACTGTTGTGAAAACAGGAGGTCCCACCCGGTCCCTCCCCACCGTCCTCCTGCCACCTCCCGGGCCCCAGGGAGAGTACCCACTCATGGGGACAGAACATTAAGCCTCTCTCTCGGCAGCGTGAGACCCACGAGGTCCTGCCTTGGAGTCACGGTGGGGAGAAGGTGGGACCCCAAAGCCTGCAGTGGGTTTAAACAGACCGTTAAAGCCACTGGCAGGAAGAGAGGCATCTGTCGTTTCTGTATGGCTGACTAAACAGTTATTTTATCTTAAAGTGGAGCTTCCCTTTTCTCTTCAAGTATTTTAATGTTTTTTGCCCCAAATCGTGCTATACTGACAAAAGCAGCAATGCCAAGTTTTTGTTCCTGGTGGGCAATGAAGCCCCACTCAAACCCAGGCTGCTCAAGTCCTGCCTCTCTTCCCTCGGAGTTGCAGGATCCTGCCTTTTTCCCTTTTCTTCTCACATCCAGCAGCTGAAATCACTTGACTCTCAGCCACTCAGGTAGCTATACCAAGCACTTATGTTTTCTTTTTATCCTCTGGCATTGCTTTAGCACCTGCCTGGCTGCCCGCCTGCCTCTACTGGCTCGCTGAAGCCAAAGCAGTGCCAGCACCACCAAAAGAAACAGACTGGACCACAGCAACATCAACCCCATCTGGCTTGAAAAGAAATTTCCGTGTCCACAGAAGGGCCGTGTCTGCTCCCGGGTAGGTTTGTTCCCATCTGGTTCACACTAACATGCCAGCCTCCCACCAGCAGCAGCTCAGGAGACCATAGGAGTTACTGCCTTCAGAGACGGCAGCCGCTGAAGGAAAAGCAGTGCAGGCGGTGGGGAAAGCTATGCCAGTCGTTGCAGCCAAACCCACCCCCAAAGGCAAGACCTTACTCTAAGGGTGACCTCACATCTTGCAAATATTACACTACCAAGAGACAGGAGCAAAACCACAAAAACCTACTTACACCCTGACAAAAAAAATCCAGTATTACCGATACCAAAACCCCTGCCACGTACACATGAGGACGAAGGATTCATCTTCACCTCCAGCTTCCCAGCAGTGGGGAAAAAACCTAAACACACTCACAGCGGCTGTGCAGGAGCATGCCCAGGTATGCATGCACTTATCAGTGAGCCATACCAAGACTAATTTGTTGAAGAGATTAAAATGAAGTATTTGTCATGTACTACAAATTTTTGACATTCTTTTTCTTACATCAGGACCTTCATACTCAGATGCGGGGGGGCCGCCGCACACAGGAAGCCTGCCAAGAGTCCAACCCGTTACACTACAGTTTTAATATAAATTATTCTTTTCAACTTCATTGTAAGACACCACAGTATTTTTCTGCAAGCTATTCTTACTAGCATACATAGAGATCCATGGCTTAAAAAAAACCTAAGTTATAGGAAACCCGATACTGAACTGGCAGCTACACAGATATAAATGAAATATTTAAGTAAATGAAATTAGATATGTCAAATGGCCCAAACTGGTACTTTTGTGAATGAAATCCCATGGGCCTTATTTTAAGGTTGAATATAGATTATGTAATTTACTTTTGTAAATTTACCTGAAATAACTATTTCCTTTGTATCAGCCTATTTTCAAGTATACAAAAAAATTGTAAGCTATCAAAGACTAATAAAAGTTCATTCCTGAATGCAGAATAAAAATGCTAATTCTTAATACATTCAATTTCTAAGCACAGTCTAGGGTGCAAAGCTTGGTCTATCATTTTTGCATGACAATCAATTAGCATTTCTTTTAGCCAAACTTTAATACTGAAGTTTGATTCTTCAAACAGAAAACCTACAGAATCAGGTGGCACTACCCTTCCCAATCATCTCACAGTAGGGCTGAAGAAGTTCCTGTCCTGAACACGTCACACACATTTAGCACAGTTTCAGACCCCATTTGCCCTTCTCTACTCCTATGGGACTCCCGGTTTCCTGCCAAGACCAAGCCAGATCTATCCAGCCCAACACAGCCCTCCCCTTCCCAAGAAGCAGCACCATCAGCTCCCAGACAAGCTGCAAGCCTGGAAACACAACATTCATGACAGATTCAAGGGGACCCAGCTCAGCAGAGCTGCTCTGATGGGCACCATCCATCACGCTACATTGCCATTATCATTTCTTCCTTTTCTTTTGCTTGGCACAGGAAAAATGTAAAAAGTGGGAAGCAAGAAGCATTGGAGACAGGTGTGGAGCAAAGCCAAGCACATGGGTAGAGAGACAACTGACTGTAGTGAAGTAGCTCTACTGTCCCCAGTTTGTCATCCACCAACCTAGTCTACTTTTCCATAAACCTCCTGTTCCAGGCAATAGGTTGGCTTACCTCAAAACCACAGCTCTCCAAGACAATGATAAAACAACTCAAAACTGCGAAGTTTCTAAAAACAAATACATTCCTACTCGGACTCCAAAGAGGTGACTGGGATTAAAAGGCAACTTTTGAACTTAAAAGTCTGTTGCAGCCAAATTAGTTATCTGAACTTCAGCCCAAATCCATCAGTGGCCACTAAAGTTCTGAAAAATTTTACCATCTTAAACCTGTATGACTTTGCTTCAGGAAATTTATGACAAAACATGACTCCACAGCAACCAGGCATGACTAAGCTTGGGAACCAGCCTTCATCAGAAGGGCAGTTTACTGGCCATCAAGCCAACCCAAGTCTTCTCTTCCTTTGCTTCAAGCTTGGCAGAGGGAAAGAAATATGGAAATTACACTGATCTCATTAAGACTTGTTGACACACAAAAAGTGGTTATTTTTAGCTCCACTGTGAGGAGGGTGGAGACATTTGTTCTGGGTTATGGGTGGAATTTTTAAACTGGATTAGAAACAGGAGGAACAGGCAATTTTAATCTGGAACTGAAGTACCCGCACATGAAGCTAATCATGAACAACTCCAAAACCTCACAAAGAAAAAGGAGAAATCCCATTTTCCTGGTTTGTCTTAAGTGGGAGTTGTCCCAGTAGAGAACAAAAATATGCTTATCCAAAGTCTTCAGCAGCATTACTGTCTCTAAAAGTCAGAGGCCAGAGAAACACCATAGGATCACAGTAAAATAGTTGTGGAAAAATGAGATGTTCCAATGGGATACTTAATTTAGCCTTCCTGTCCTTCAAATACATTTTGTTTGGTTTGTGACTAATTTTCTTTTTAAAAGAGCTTCCCTCAAAAAACAATTTCATTACATGTTTATGTTTGCATTTTAAATTTTTTTCCTAATAGGAAGTGGGTTAAAAACCTCTACTTCCATGTAACGCCTCACAGATTTACAAATAAAAATGTAAACAGGTTTTAGTTTTTAATCTTGCCAGCAGAACCTGCTCAAATGTATAAAAACAATTTGGAAGGTCCAATGACCCACCCACACTACAGACTTTTGACACCAGCTCAAGATTAGTACAACTGATTCAACATACCCTGCTGGTGATAAAGCTTTTAGCAGGATGAAATAAAGAAATTAAGACATTCATGATTATAATCATCCTATAAGATGGGGATAGACGCAGAAAGGGTAGATGGGAAATTAAAGCCTGCCATCTCCTAGAAGTCAGTGAACAAACTAACGAGAATAGGAAATTACAGGGTAGCGTTATGCATTTCTTTTCTGCTTTCCAGACTCTCAGAAGTCAGACAATTAAATGCTTAACACAAAAGCCTAAGTTCTGTAGTCAAAAATCCAAATGTTGGTCACGTGTCCAAACGCAAACAAAATGGTTTCACTATAAAAGATGTCCCCTACTGACTGCAGAGGCCATAATTATGAGAGGGTCTTACGTTTTTCACCATTAAGAATATATAATTGCCTTTTTGCACCTTTTCAATATTTATAGCCAACAGCTGAAGCTTGTATTAAATCCATTTTATCCATTTTCACATTCATTGCACAAACATTCACATCTTTTGTTGCAGAGTTATGCCAGTTCATAGGGGTTTTTCTTTTTTTTTTTTTTTTTTTGGTAATGTTATGGAGAGTCACAAATTGTTTTGAAAGAGTCTGTTACTTGTCCCATGTTTTCCAATAGCTATATGGAATAAGACTCAATGGCCTACTAAATGAAAAAAATCGATCTTGTTCTAACAAATGTATCAACTACTAAATACAGGGGAACTTACTTTTAAACAACTACTCCCAGGGGTGAGTTTTATATAAGTTTATCCAAATATAGAGAACTACACTGATTGGCAACTTTAAAATAACAAAATTTAAAAAAAAAAAAAAAAATCAGGAACAAAAATCCGAACAAGGAAAATGAACTGATACACAAGGGTCCTGGAGTAAACAACCAAAAAACAACTCCAAATTGGCACCTAATTGTAATGATAGAAGCCTTTTAAAGGACCTCGGCCTAGAGACAACAACAGGAAGAGCAACCAGGATGGCCAGGAAAAGGAGACCACATTATAGTAGGCAGAGTTGCTTACTAAAAAACAGGGTTAGCAGTTAGCTGTGCTTAGAGGATTCCTAAAGACCCACCAGAGCAAGATTAAAATATGACAGCTCTCAGACACTTTTGATACGATTTTTCTTGTAGTGGGCAAGAACAATCTATTTTCTGAAAAACCTTAATTTCTATAAAGCCTAGGTCACGGTACTTCAACATCACAGCCAAGAGGTAATCACAGCTATACAGGATTCCTTCTTCAAATACAGCATTAAAAAGGATGTGATGATTTAAAAATTGCCCACAACGCTTTATAGCATGCTGGTCTTTGTAGCGTACCAGATTTGTTAAATGGGGCAGGTATTCCAAATCATAAGCAAATAAATCGCAGTGAAATTAAAGAGCTGTCATTTGTCAACTGATCTGCAATAACTGCTCATGTGAACATTTTAAGCTTTCCGTTGCAAGCACATTTTTTGAATTTAACAACAGGCTAAGGCAGCAATGTTGTTTGGCTGATGAAGGGGTAACCCAGTAAGCCACCTCTGCACAATCACCAGCGATCATATGTCTGCATCTGAAGCTGCAACGGTCCCAACAGCTCACGTTTCATCTAACTTCTTGGGAATACCAGCATTTTACCTTGTTAAAACAAGACCTTGGAATTGCTTTCCTCATGCCACTGGGACGGAGGTGCCAGCAATGAGTCACCAGGGGGTTTCAGGACTGTTCCAAGTGCTGAGCACCATCACGCTCCACCTCTGCTTGTAGCATTTCTCCCTTGCCAAGCAAAAAAACCACAGAACCAACTCAGAAACACAAACCTCACACTCTGGCTGAGAAAAATCAGTTCCCAAGAACGATTCAATCCCAACCCAGCCAGCAACATGGTCATTTCCAGAATCAGCCAGAGCATCAGGGCCACCTCCACTTTGTAAGCTGGGATTTTCTAGAAGCTCCCAATGCCAAGGGAGACCCCAATCACTCTCTCCAGAGGTTACTTGTTGCAAACGGCCACCAAGGGCCCAGGGTCGAGCCAGTAAGGAGCACTGTGCTGCAGCTCCCTGGCTTATTACCATGACAACTCACATCCAGAAACAAAAGAACCAGCACGCGTTGGAAACTGCACTCTGCCAGAACTTGCAACAGAAATATGTCAGTAGTACTATAATCAACAGAAAATACAGTGAGTTATTTTCTATGGCTGGCCTACAACCACTTCATATTGCTGGCTTACAACCAACCAAAGCAAAAAACACAAAACAAACAAAACAAGAATAAAGTTTGCCTTTCCAACCATGGAGGCACCAGCAGGTATTAGCTGAAGTAAAATTGCACTGTTCCTTTTTGCTTTGGGCAGTTTTGATTTTTTTTATTTAAGAAAAAAAAAGTGTTGCTCAGTTTCTTTATATTTATGAATCAAAAAAGCAGATACAATACAAGCATGAGGAAAGGGGAGAAAAGATTATACCACAGCTAATTTCAAAGTTTATACCCCAATATACATCTTTTTATATTCATGTGTTTAAACAAAACATTAAGATTAATTTAAACAGATACAATCTTTCCCACATGCAAACGTACAACTCCTCTTAGTTCAGCTTATACTTTAAACAAAAGCTTTATAAATTGATTTCATGTTTTAAGAAGAGATAGCAAAGAATCCTGTTCATTTATTTTTTTTGGAGGAGCTGAATTTACAGCAGCATATTTCAGAGCATTTCTTCCAACAGAAATTAATCTTACTTGAAGCATCAATGGTAGGTCACATGAAAATTATTCCCAGACCATCAGACAAATGATCATACTGAAGTAAGTATTTGCATGTCAAACCAATCTTCACCCAAAAATTCAGCTCCAAAGCTGCTAGTGGCCACATCCTCCCAGAGCTGGGATTACTCTGCTGTGCAAATGAGGCAAACATTAGTAAAATGCTAAAGTAGTTTCCACAAAATATTCTCCAAGGCTAGATTTATTTGTTAGCTCGGGTATTTCCTGAAACAGAGGCTGCGTTTAATAACTCCAAATTTTTAACTTCAGAGATGGGGTTTATTTCCCTCCTATGAGCAATGGTAGGATTCTGAAAGTGACCTGAAGTTTTTTTTTGTTTTGTTTTGAAATATCACTTGGGGATGAATCAATTGCCATATCTCAGATGAAGTTACTGGAGACACTGCTCTGATCTAACTTGAGCAGATTTTTGCACTCTCAGAAGCAGAACACCAACCACTTCAGAAATTTTTGAGTCAAATGGGGAAACACCTATAGAGCTCAAGCATCTGTAGAGTTACGGTGCTGGTGAAGCGTGGCCCCTCTCAGGTCACCACCCTGTGACCTAAACGCAGCTCTGAGTACCACCATAAAACCAGATGGAAAAACCAAACTAACAGCTTTCCATTGCCGAATGGGCTGAACTTCCTCTCAGGCACTGGGAGAGCATCCCACACCTCTGTGAGCCAATCCCCCTGCCAAAGCCACCTCCTCTTTGACTCGGGCAAATGCTCTGACCCTTTCATGGTCCCAGTCCAACAAGCAGAGGTCACGTGCATGCCCGCAGCCAGCCACGTGCAGCTGGCCAGGCACGAAGGGCACGTGGGACCACCCTGGCTTGGCGGCAAAGCAGGCGGATGAGCTGGGTTCAGCCCATCTGCTCTGCCTCTGCCTATTAAGATGAAGTGACACGGAGCAGCTTCAGCCGATGTAACGGATCACTGCCCTTACGGGGAAGGACTCGACTCTCTTGATTCAGTCTTACTCAGCACGGCGCCCACAAGGGAAAAACATCAGGAACAGCACTGAAGCTTAAAGAATATAAGAGAAGTCAGACAGTGAAACTTCACTGGACGCTCTGCCAGCCCCTAAAATATCCCTTCTGGAGAAAACAAGCCATTCAGACTGGTTTAGCTGTACTGATATACCTTACTCTGGAGGGAATCTGGAAGCACCCTTTCTCTTTAACACCCCCTATTAGCAGCTCTAGGTGGCTCTCTCTCAGCACTTCGAAATCCCTTTCATCTCCTCACACCTGCTGAAGGGATCCATCAGATCTAAACTCACTTCTATGCATCAGACAGCTCAACACCAATAACTAACACCTTCATTGTTTGTCAAATCTCCAACTCCATGCCTTAAAATCCTGCATTTGTACCCGGGGTTACAGAGATGGTTGTAAGGTCATGATTTTCACTCACTGTCACACACGTGAGATGCTCAACAGGTTGGAAGCTGTGAATAAAGCTGACGTACTGCCTACTCCATTCCCTGACTTGGCTGGCTCTGTATTTTTTGTTCAGTAACTTTACCAACAATCGTAAAGACACAGAAATACTGCCAGACGTTTCTTTATGACCAGGGGCCTTGCAGTTAAGAACACAAGGCAACCAAATAGCCATAACTGCTTCCAGCTGGTCTACGAACTGCCTACCGGAGTTTAATTTCTAGTAACTGCTAACGAGTGAGATATCTGGCTGTCACGTCACAACTGATTTTTTTATTTATTTACTGATGTTCAAGAATGCTCCTCCATTTGTTACACTAGTTCCTCCCCCACACCGGCCCCAACAAAGATTTACAAGTTTGCGGGTGGTGCAGCTGCCAAAGGACCAACAACAAGTGGTGTGGGATGGAGAAACCAAACACACCGACGCATGAAAACCCTGTCCACAAGACAGCAGCGGGCAATCTCGCAGAATCTTAACCCGACCCATATCAAAGGGAAACAGGTTTTTCAACCTCCACGGTCTTTCCAGAGCAGCACTGTATGTCACACGCTTTGCTTAGTGCAAGTCAAAAAAGGGCTAGACATATAACACTGAATTCCTCGTGCACAATAAAATGCATACCCTTGGTTTCATAACAGAGTATTTTGGCCCAGATCTTAAGCATCGTTATTTACAAACTTTTAAACCAAGTCTTGTTACGGAACAGCTTACCGGTTGTTTCGCAAGCCAAGATACTGTTATCAACTGATAAGCAAGCGACGCTTGTTCCTAAACACTGAATGCATACTTTCACAGCAGCTTAAAATCATGTGTTTGAACTCCAAAACTGGACATTAAAACTATGCACATTCCTTGTTAGAGATTACTGCTTATCTCCTGAATTTACCATGGAGTCTGACGACTCACTTTAAACACTAAGAGCAACCCCAGGCAGAGCTCAGGGAAAGGGGCAGTGAAGGGTGGCACCCCTCCCCACAGCACTCTGAGGGACAATAGGTGTGAGGTGGGAGGGATCCCATCCCTGCCCTGCAGAAGCCCTTGGCAATGCCATTAGAAACTCAACCCTCCACAGGTTTGAGCACCATGTCAGTATCAAAGCATTCCTAAGTGCACTGAGAAATATCACCAACATTAACGACCTGCTTGCAGCGCCCTAGGATGTCCTAAAACATGAGAGAGACACAAACACCTTTCCGCTCCTTTTCCTGAGTCTGGCACAACAGCATCGGTGTGACAAATGTGATTTCAAACAGCAGTGAACATTTCCTGAAGATACAGTGGCCTAGGATGATGCTGGATGACAAGAAACGGGACACCCAGGCAGAAGCACTGCCGTCTCCTTCTCCAGGAGCCAGCTGGTAGCCAGGAGGCTTATCCCAGGAGCACGGGCTGGGACTTGTGGCTGCACTGTGCTCAGCAGCACTCCTGAGCTTTGGGCACAGAGGAAGAGGGACAATTAGCAATAGCGTGACTAAAAGCAGAAGATTCCTGCAAAGGCCGGGCACAGTGACTGAGGTAAATCGGCTCTCAGGCTGCAGAGGACTGGGACGGCAAGGCACGAGGACACCACGCCTGTGGCGTTTGGCACGAGGAACCGAGATCCAGGCTGCCTTGTTATTAGCTTTGGCCTCCACTGGCCTTCCACTGATACCAGTAGAGCTAATTACTGTTTCTGATCTCTGCTCTCTAGCCCCACTGGGAAGGGCTCATATTAAGTCAGGAGCTCGGCGATACCCACAACAGCCTCCCTACATTTAGACAGCACTTCTCTGCTGGCAAAGTAAGCCACAAAATCCCCGGAGAGCAAGGTGCAGAAGGTAGATCCTTCTGGGGATAGGGAATAGGTTCAGGAACAACAGAGCTGGATCAAAACTGGCTCTGTGGAAACCCAAGGTATCTCTGCATCCTGCTCGCTTCCTCCAGGTCTAGGAACATAGCTTAGGAGTGACTCACACCGTCCCAGCATCATCACAAGCTTTCCTCAGAGCACGCCTGCTGCCTCCACGCAGTGCTTCGTCTTAGCTAAAGCATCCGGCGGGACCTGACCTCTCTTTGAAAGATCATCACAGCACGTGTAATCCAGATAACAACTGACAGGGAAGCCTGTAAGGGTTGAGACTCTCTCCTTTTAAAACAACATCCTCAGTTACATTTAACACAGATCATGATTATTATTTTTAGTGTCCGACATATCAAAGGGTGGCTCATCTGCCAGATTTCATCTATTTAATCTGCAAATGCTTAGTAGCCTCAGGCAAACTGTCTAGTTCAAGAAACAGTAGCCAGACTGTAAACTTTTCATCTGCAACGGGTGATACCACTACAGTGGTTTCAGGTTATAAAGTCATTGTTCCTACATACAGGACCCATGCACTGCTGCCAAATGAAGTTCCTAACTTGTCACTGTAGTTGCTCTGCCTTCCTGTCCTCATCCGCATTTTTAACTCATTTCACCAGTTCCACTTTTTCATAGAGATCTAAGGTTTTTACTCCTTCATGAGCCTAGCAATTGCTGTAGCAAATACGTCTACCATTTATTTTTTCCTCAGCCTTAATTCAAAGAACTTAATTCACTACATTTCTACTACATTCCCTTCTATATTGTCACTAATACCAGCATTTAGCCACGCCAGGCAGACACATGGTTGATGGCCAGCATAAAAATGAATTAGAGACCTCAAAGCAGCCACTACAGGGCAAAGAGCCCTAAAAAACTACCGGAGGAGGAAAGAAATTGTCACCTCTCTTGGCAGTCTCGGATACCAGAAAAAGACTGAATGAATGCAGCAGCGGCTCCAAGGCCCCACACGTTTTTATGGCCAGCCAAATCCTGCAAAATCTGGTAAAAGTTCTACGTAAGTTCCAGCTGTACTTTTAACTAAAGCTTTTTGGCATTTATGAAGGCACAAGAAGCAGCCAGGAGCTCTAGAACAAGTACATCAGCTAGATGTGTCCATGAAAATAATCAGCAATGCAATAGTTTTCTTGAAAATTCTTTATATACTTTATGGCGCTTCTCAAGCAGGGGATCCCACAGCTTCCTTCCCTTCCTTCCTTTGAGTGCAGGACACCAAGACTGCACTGCTCTTCCTTGATACTCAGTCTTCCACAACTGAACTAACTAGAAACAAAGCAAGATTTGGCTGTAGATCGCTGTCACAAGCAACAGATTTAAGCTGTCTGCAGCTCACATAACACCTTCACTCTACTTGGGCCAAATCCTAATTGCTCACTTCCATTTGGTACCTACAATGGCCCAAAACTTGCCTTGAAAAAGCATGTAATTTGGGGAAACCTGCACTCACTAGTGTCCTTGGCTCCCTCTGCTAAATTGAAATTCTGCCCTGGAGAATTGGGAAGGCCTTTTTGTAACCTCCCAGGGATTACTTTAGGATCACAAGCTATGTACTGATGCAGCACATGTACTACGTGCTCTCTCCTGCCAGCTCTGCTCTGGTGGGTACTGTACAGATGAAAGACCATGCTGACAGACAGAGACAGTTGCTCCTCAGGTTTCCACAGTAAGTTTTCCCAGAGGAGACTCTCCAATGTTATAGCCATGATGTAAGCTGGCTCTGTACAGTTGTCAGTTCTGTACTGCTTTGCCATTGACTTGTGCTCCCCTTTGTGCTTCTCACTATTATTTTTTTTTAAGACTTATTAATTAATTTAAAAGTCAAGAATGGCAAATGCCTTGTTGTGTGGGTTTGCTTGTTGGGGTTTTTTTTGGTTGTTTGGTTGTTTTTTTAAAGCATTGAAGTAGCACATGTTCATTTTAATATATCAAGAAATCATGGATTTCTATCCAAATAACCTGAAATTACAGCACAGTTTCCTTTCAAGGATATCTTGATTTTCTTTCCAATGGCACGTGAAAAAACATCTGATCTCATGACTGAGTGCAAGAACACATATTCTCTGAAATTATTAACTTGCCCTGTGAACTTATAGAAGGTACAAGCTGAGTAACAAGTGAGAGGTTGGCTATTAGAGGTTAGCTATTTACTAGGTTAAGGTTAGAGTCACACAGAGCATTCTCAGGGAGCACAGCTGGCCATGGAAGTACATGCAAAGGCTATTTGCCCTTCAGTGAACCAGCTGATAACTTTAGGTAGTTTAGGGTCAACAACATATCCCTATAACTATATCTTGGGGATAGTGGGCGATCCGTTGGCATATGGGGGAATGGTCACAGGAGTGAGGGTGCAGGGACATCACAGGACAGCTCTACGTTTAGGCTACTGTAAGAAAGTCTGCAGGCCCACTTTGTACTGTGCTATGTAACAGAGCCTGCTGGAGTTACTTCAAAAATATTTAGTCCTTTGGGAATTAATTACATCATTTTCATATTTGAAGCTGTGGAATAAAGAATTTTTTGAGCAGCAATGTTGTATAATAGATCCTCAGGTATTTCTCCTTGTTATGCTTTGGCGATAGCTGAGCACCTTGTGGCATCAGTATGGTCTCACTTGGTAAGCATCTGAGTTTATGTAAGGCCAATCAGTCAAATTTTTCTTGTGAGTGATTTTGAATTCCCAAGGGACAGGGGAAGGGGAACAAATACTGTATTCAACACGGATCCAGAGACAACCCAAAGAAGAAAGGACAAGCCCCAATAATAAACTGAGCTGCAGCAGGCCTCATTTCATAAAGACTTTTCCAAAGTTATTTATAATACTTTTTGATTCGATTAAAGCTAGGAAGTCCTAAAAAAGAAAAGTTACAGAAGTAATTTGAGCGGAATTATAAAGGTTTATCAATAAAAACTTGGCTTTAAGCTTGATTTTATACCCTGGCAGAAAAAACACCCTCAGTACTATGCTAACAGCTTTACAAGAACTGATTAAACTTGCAAATCTGAACTAAAAAAGTTGAAAGATAATTCAGAGAAGAGAGATAGTAACAGCTAAGGTTGACAAAAGGGCTAGTTTTTCAAAGGTGCATGTCAAACAAGTGAATCAAGGACCCCATCTTTCATTTCAATACATTTATTTTTTTGATGGAAGAAGAAAGAAGGCTTTTGTACACAACCTGTACATGTCTCAATTATTGTCACTTATGAGCTTACAAGCTTAGTTTTAAACCTATTTGACAGCATGGAAGATTTACAACAGGAAGGGAAGAAATCAAGAAATACAAAGAAACTGGAAGCAATGAGCTAAAGGGCTGGGAAGGACGCAGAAGGCACAAGTTGGGAAGATCAAACACTTGAAAACACAAATATTTACACACATTCTTTATGCTCACAGAATAACTTCTTTTTAAAAGTTAAAAATATTGTCAAGTACTTCATACCAACACAAGTGACCTGAAACAGAAGTTCAGCTTTTCCAGGCTTTCTAAATTAAAGTTAATATTTAATACCAAGGTTCCGTTAGTACGGTTACTAGAAGCGAGTTGTATGTTAGCAAATCAGAGTACTCTTCTCATTCTCAAGTCATAAATGTACTTTTATATCACCTTCAAATAAAAGATGACTTCAAGAAAAAGAGAGCTTTGTTAGTTTTTAAGTAAACAAAGCTTACTCAAATTCTCAGATCTTGTAAAAAATAATGGTTAGATCTCTGATAAATAATATTTTGCCCAACAAACAAGGAAAGGACCAGCCTAAGGTATCACTCTTGGCTCTCATGGCGAGCTGGCAGAGGGCTCAGGCAGGGGGGAGCTGAAGAAGCTTGAGTGTTTGGCAATGGAAGACCAAGAAGTCAATATCTGGCTGTCTGACAAGACAATTTTCTGGCTGTAATCTCATTCTCTTAAGCAAATTAAAACAACAACAAAAAAAATGCTCTCATTGCCCTTCTGGTTAATGGCATTTCATTCACTTGAACAGCCTGCTGTTTGAGTGCTTAATGCAACTATTACCAAGAATAAGTTCTATTTCTGACCTCAAGCCAGCAGAGGGAAGTCTCAGAGGCCTGGAATGCATTCAGAACACTGAGATGGCTCTCGTGTGTCCAGATTAACTCCTGGAGTGTGTTTTGTTGGTGAGCGCATGCTTTATTAAAAACAACATACACCACATATGGAAAAAGGTTTATGGGTTGACAATTTATCCAAAAAACAAAAAAAGTCCTGACCGAGGAGCATTGTGTAAAACAAACAAAGGCTTCCTGTATTCGTTATTCACTTGACACTAAAAAGCATCCTAAAGTAAGTCTGAAGCAACTTTAAAATTTTGAAAATTAAGTAATTGGAAGAAATAGGCTGAAGCAGACTTGCCACAGATACACACTCAACAGCTTTCATTTCTTCACAAGAAATATTCCGCTGCCTCTTGATACCTGCCTCTGGCGTCAACATTTTTATTCAGAATGTTGTATTAATGAAAGGCATGAGGAAGCAAATCAAACAAGCCCGTTTGATAAGTACAAATTTTTCAGCAAGAAGTGATACCATGTGATTGTCCAAAGTCCTGGATGCCATTAAAGAAGAAATGTGTTACCGTACAAATAATTTTGACATTATTAAAATACTTGATTTAGCCTTGCAGTAGTTCACAGTTTACAAGCAGCCATAGCGAAGTATTAGAAGATACAATAAAATGCCTGCAGTGTTAAAGAAGTCTGGTTGTGTTTTTTCTTTTTAACATCTCCTACATGAACGTATCATCAGTGAATCCCACAGTTACTATGTTTTTAGAAGGTTCTGTTTCAGGCCAGTATCTCACAAAAACTACTTAAATATTTATAAGCTTTTTACACAACACGGAAAGAAAAAGGAACCAAATAACCTCTTACTGCTAATACATCTGGTCGCCTCCACTGTTTCCTACTTCACCATTAGAACCCCGGGAAAACACAGTAACTGTTTTGAGACCGAGCACAAAGACGTCCTAATTATCAGAAATCCCTCAACAAGCCCAAGCTGCAGAGCAAGATTAATAGTCACAAGACCCAGAGATTAATCTATTTACCAAAGAATCCATGCAACAAAGCAGTCTAATACTAAAAGATTACTGAAGCTAGATTTTCAACAAGATAAGAAGGGTCAAGAGACCTAAACAGTGCAAAACATCTTCCTAATAATGGCAGCTTGTAAAAAAAAAAAATATGTTCCAGAAGAAAGAGATACTACCTTGCTGACTTTTAATAAAAACGTCTCATTTAAAAAGCCAAAATCTCTAAGATGGGTTAAATCAAGAGCCAAAATTACTATGAACACACTACAACATAAGCCAAGTAACAAGCTGACCAGTAAAGTCCTTTGTTTTTAATTACCTCTTAAAGTTCAAGAATGGATGCCAAAAAAAAAAAAAAAAAATCCTTACCTAACACCCAAACCCAACCCCCCAAAAAAAAACCCAAATTGGAACAGCATTTTTAAAAGAAGAAAGCTAAAGCCAAATTTTAATTGAAATTAGATTAAAAGCAAGTCTAAAACTCTAATTGTAAAAATATTATCTATTCAGTCTATTCCACCATTCGGATATGGGATTCTCTCCTAAAAGCTATTAGAACCATTTTATAGGGAAAGAAAAACAACTAGTGTCAGCCCTAGGACACAAACTTTTTTTTTTTTTCTATTTTTTGCTTAGTAAAAAGTTGATCAACTCAAGGTAGCTGAGCACAAAGAAGGCTCTGAGGTCCCCAGACTTGAGGACGGCCTGCAAGCCAGCATCACGGCTCAGGCTTCCAAATCCCAGTTCAACAGAAGGTGGCACAGTGAAATTCAATAACACGGAACCTGGAACAAGACAATTCAAACTAGAAGTTTCAGGGGCTATTGGAGTCTTTGTTGTTTTCCTCGTAGATTGGTAATAAATAAACATTCAGTCAGTTTACCCAAAGGATTCAGAAAATCTGACCGCTTACACAAGGAGCAGACAGCTTTCAAAAGCCGCATTCAGGTAAGTTACAGGTACGCTACAGAAGATGCCCAGAAGAGTCCCTGTATGTCAATTGATCTTAACACATACATGATTATTTAGTCAGAAATTTGCACTTGCACAAATTTTAAAGGTGTGTTCTTAAGAAAAAGAGTATCTCACATGAAAGACCCTAAATCAACCTCGTAGCATTGTTGTCACTTGAGTTTGCACTGAAAAAAAAAAATGCTCACTCTTAATGGTCCTATCATTCAATATTTTCCATATAGTAATTTTTTTTTTTTTTTCATTCACACAACACGAGCTAGATGGGAAACACCTTACAGCTTCTAAGCACACGAAGGAAGCACACGCTGGACTGAGCTGTATTCCCCGCTTCACAGGCTGCCGTCTCTAAACTGACATCACTGAACGCCTGACCAGAACAGGACAGGGAAAGAGGTCCTGTCTGCTCATCCACAGACTGTCAGGGACCCATAACAAAGCTCAAGGTGCTCTCCTAAGCCTAGGAGAATGCTCTCATGAAGACAGAAATCCTTCCTTCCCATCTAGGGCATCCAACAGAGGGGAAAAGGAGGATGACAACAGAGGGATTAACAACTTATCACAGCTTCCATATTCCATGCTCCAGTTTCAGAGGCCGGCCAGCTGGTCACAGATCTCAGAGGAGCATTTCCTAGCTGAAGAAAACTGTACCACCAGACAGTGCCGCCCACTCCCCGCTGTGCCCTCGGCAATCCTCTGCCCCAGTGACCCGGTGAGGATGGCACAGAAGTATCTGCTAAAAAACCATGCTGCACCCCAACCAGGGGAGCCCAGGCAGATAAGCCACCTGGTAGAGTCTGAGTAGAAAGCATTCAGTGGTGGAAATGGAGTATAATGGGGCAGGGACTTTCCCTACATACTGAACTTATTTAATGTTCGGACCTCCATCATCAGAAACTTCAGGCCTGTGGAAACAGATGTTTTTAATGTAGCCAAACATTAAGTGCGATACAAGAATCTACAAGTAAACTCAAGGCTATACATTATAGCTTGAATTGACAGAGCTGATAACTTCTACATTTACACCACATCTAACTCAAGTTTAAGAGCAAGTCATATCAGCCACATCCTCCCTTCCTTTTTGTGTTAAATTATTATCTTTAATAATGCTTTCATAGTAGGCCTTGGTTTTCCCACAGTCTCATTAACCTGGTGACTTGAAAACAATAGGGCTTCTTACATGCAAAGACAGAGGATGCAGCTGCTTCCATCTATAAATAAGATGTTGTTGTATCAGATGTGACTGCTATTGTTTCAGCAGTCCATCAGTTACATGAGAAGATTAGAAGTAAGGGTCAAGGTGTATTTCTTTTCCCCTTTCTTTGAATTGAGAGAACCACTATCTTAAAAAATAAAAGGACCAAAAAGGTGAAAAGAGAAATACAATGGTTTATGCAAGTGACCTCCCATACACTCTGGCTTCTTGACATAAGACAAACCTGAACAGTAACAATGGAAACCACTAAACAGTGGAACTGGTTTTTTATTTTAACATTCATTTATCAGATTATGGAGCTGTCATGTTCTGTACATCCAGCAATACTTTAAAACACCTGCGGGGAAAAGTAAAACTGAGCTTTCATTAAGATTTTTGTAGCTGGAAGGTCTATCAGTACATACTTGTATTTTAATCATACCTCAAACTTTCAAGGAGGACATAGAAGAAACATAATATAAAAACCTGTATTACCAGCCAACCAAGACAGGAGTACATTTTATTAGGAGCATGACTTTAGGAAGCATTTAACATATATCACACTCTAAACCAATCTATAGGTACCCAGTATTTTGGGCTCATCCCCAAGTGACCAAAAGAAAAAGGGAGATATGAGTAGGGGAGGACAAGGAAATCCAAGTGCATTCAACAGCAGTTTCTGAAACTGCATCTGAAGGAGACAAGGACAGTAGGGAATCCACAAAGAAAGAGGGGAAAAAGGAGAAAGCCACTACCTACCCTCATCAGACACTAAAACCTCACTGATCCATGTCAAAGACTTCCTCTCTGATGTACTTTTTTTTCCCTGATGACACACACTAAGTATTACCATCCACTAATCCAAATCAGCATTATTATCAGCTAAATTACATTAAAAATACTTTGATATCCCATCAGCACCTTCAGTTCATAAAAGTATTATTTAGGTTTTCCTTAAAGTGTATTAAGACAACAGTACTGCACTGGCTAAGTAGTTAAGCCCACCACTGGGATCTGGCTACTCCAGAGCTGCTGGTGGCAGAAGACTGTTCTGTTTTGGGAGAAGAGCAACACTTTCCTTCTCCAGAGGCTTGTAGACCCTGTGTCAAGGTGTCTTCTAGCTCACTCTTCCCAGCAGTGGACTGGGAAGGCTACTGCAGTGGGGGTGTGCCTCGAGCCCCAACACTGGTACCCACAGAGAAACTGCACCCTGCAGAAGAAAGTGGTCCCATCTTTCAAGATGCATCTACAACACAGTCTGCCAGGCAGGCAAATACATTCCAGTAGGCTCCAAATTCAGGGATACTGGAGCTAAAAAAGGCTGTACCTGTCCTACACAGCCTAAAATTAAGATATATATTATCTATTTTTATATACATATATAAAGAAGACAGACGGACAGACATTCCTGACAAGCTTAATACAACCTTTGGCGGTTTGCTTGTACTGAGATTCGTACCACTGTGGCAAATTTAGAGTTAAGTTTTGCGTTCTCTCCCTCGAAAAAGAAAAAAACAAACCACAATTAAAAATGGGGATAGGGAGAAGAATTTTCAGAAGCATTTAAAAAGGAAACAAGTTGCATTCAGAATGAAAACCGTAAGCATGTCTCAGAGTAAAAGCACAATCCAACAGAAACTAGAACATGCTTAAAATTTAGTGCAGTTGTTATAAATAAAAGGAACAACAGCTAAGAACACAAATTTGTTTTGCTTTTTAATCTCAAAAGTTTACACATGTTAATGTTGGAAGAAGCTTTCTCTTTTGTGCTTGCTAGCAGGAACTCCCTATTTTTACACTCAATACTGTCACAAGCTTACAGTATCAATTAGTGACTCTTTCTTTGTGTCTAGCAGAAGAAAGCGACCTCCACCAAGAGTAACTAAGTGGAACTCAGTATTCACCAAGTGCCTTACGCTCCTCTTCAGATAGCTAACTTGCACGTTTTTATTAAAGAAAAGCATTAGAGACTGTTTACAGCAAATTGTGCTACCTTCGTACACATTCATCCCCCTGACATGTTCAAATTAAGGAACAAGCCTAGATTCAAAATTAAATAAATTCTGCACCAATTCACACAGTCCCAGACTACTGATGATCTAGTTCCCTCTTAGTCATGGCCAGAACCATTTGAAAAATCATTTTTGTGTTGAATCACATCAGTCTACAAACATCTGGAACTATAATAAAAAAATCCCATCTAAAAACAGGCTAAGTCACTTATTAGCTGCTAAGAGGACATGATACACACACTTACATGATGCAATATGTATTATTTAAGTTCTCAAACCATTTTTCAGAAAGGACTGTTTTTCCAATTCTTCTTAAAAAATATTTGAGTGCCAATCAATTAAAGGATTTTAGTGACTTGAAATAGCTTCCAGATATATTAAAAAATGGCATACAGTAGCTACACAATCTCTTCAGATAGACAGCTGTGTAGTCAAACACATTGAGTTACGGCAATGTGTCAAGAGACTCGACATTACAAAGTTAGTGTACTACTTATTTATTATCTGTATTAGGTGCTGCACATAACATGACTGAGCTGAATATCTAGAAGTCTTTTTGCATGACTGTTCGCTGTAACAAAGCCATGCATAAAATTCTCATTAGAAATATGTCCAGCTGTCCAAATCTAAAGCTGCCAGGTGACTTCTGGAGAGCTTTTAACATAGCTATTTCTTGTGTCCCAGTATAAAGCAACTCCTCCTCCCCCAGTTTTGATATTTTTTTCCTACTCCAACCAATATGTGTGTAAAGTGAGCAAAACTATACACCATACGCATTGAGGTTGCATTGTAAGTATGAGCTACTGACAACAGAAAGCACCACCATATTAACAAAAAAAGAGCCACTCAAAATAGAGAAAAGAATTTGAGGTCAGCTGCAGCATGAACACAAAGACACAGGGGTAAAAGGAAGCACCTTCCTTACTGCATAAGGAAATATCCCCTTCTTCCCAGCAAAAACAAACTCTTTGGAAGAACAGCTATGGCGTTACGATTCATCTGAGCATTTCCGCCATGGCAAAGATACGATCAGGAGAGATCACGACCTGTACTGTTCCCCCTACTTTTTATTTCCCAAAGGCATCACAGAACCAGCAAATTAAGGGAGCCACAGCTTTCCTGCCTTCTCTCTTCTGCACGACCCCCAGCCCCCAGGCATTTGCTGTGTAAGATTGCTGGTTTATTTACAACCAGCCCTTTACATTTATATATTTTTATTGATTCTGCTTCTAAAAAAAAGGTCACATACAACTTGATATTCTTTCAAACAGCAGCAATATTTACTGTTAAATTTACTTTGTAATCGCATCTGAGATTTGAATGCCGAAGCAGTGCACCAAATACACAAATGATTACTAGCCCTACACCCATTCACTGTATTTGTGGCGACTGAATAAACATTTGCAATTTCTATACTTTTTTTTGCACAGTTTGATTTAACAATAGCTGCACATTCAAAAATTTTGGCCTATTAAAATGAAAAGAAAACTTGTTATTCCAGAACAAGAACAAAAAATTGCTCTTTTCATTCCTTTCATTCTATGAAAATTTTCTTTATTTTTGAGCAGAAGAAATGCTATCACCTGAACAGACTTTTGCAGATCTTCAAGTTTTACCTCTTCCCATTCATCTTCTGGAACAGAGATTTGCAAGTGCAGAATATTAGGATTTAATATTTGCTTTTTTTTTTTTTTTTTTTTTTTGCAGAAATGCACTTTAGGGAAAGGTGATCAACAACCTCCATAGAAAGAACATCTGCCTACTCAACTAATTCAAGGGTTTGTGCTGAGCCTGGAACCCTAAGAATTACAGATGCATTACATTCACCTTGTTAATTGACATAAGGTTAATTACCTTTTTGCAACATGAAATGTTTCTTTTTTTTTTTTTTATTTCAAGGATAACCACAATTTTAGCAAGTAACTCACATGTTGTTGTGTTCTTTATTTACCCAGAAGTTGGACAGTTACCTGATGAACTAGCGAAAGTAAATCACAAAAAATTTTACACAAAATTTAATATTTGTATGAAAAAGTCTACGCCTTTCACCTCATATGTCATCACCAGTGTTTACCCTACAGCACTTGTTATGTGACATCGGCATCGACAATTTGCCTTTAATATGTTCTAGAAAACAATAGTTTTGAAAAAAACCACTGATACAATCACACACAACTTGTTTGAAAACTTGATCTGCAATCACCCAAGCCATAGACAGATGCAGTCTGATCATTTACTTATCCCTCAGACAAGTTTGTTGGATACCAAGAACAAAATGAGAAACACTGCTTTCGCTCCCCTCTTTTGGCAAAATCGCCTTACTTTCAGACTGCACGTGTTTGTGTTCATTTGCAGATGTTTCGCTTCTCAGACATTACCAATACAGTTTAAGAACTTGTTCTACTCTTTATAGCAATGACTTAAAACAACGACAACAGATCTGGAAAGGTATTCTTGTAAACTAACCATCTTTACTGCCTCATCACAGTCCCAAGCACTCATCTCCCCTCTTTCCTTTGGTAAGCAGCAGCCTAAATGTATTCTCAATACAGTGTTACTCGCTCCATAACAGCAGCCACAATTTGACACCAGGATGTGCAGTGCCAGAAAGAAGAATCATCATAAATCAAGCAGAGCTGAAGCTTGAAAGGCAAATTAAACATCCAAAGCTTCTTCAAGCTTCTTAGTAGAGAGCAAAGAAAGAAGAAACAGGGCTGTTCTGAAATGTGTAACGGGAGATGAGTTATTGCCTCCTTCAAAATTAACTGTATCTTTACAAATAGCCAAGAATAAAACATAATGCTGGATGTAAGAGGCAAAACAACAATCATTAATGAAAAGGAAAAATTTAAAAAAAAAAAAAATCAAAAAGATAAAGGATATGGAAGTATAAACTACCACACACAACATGCAAGCAAAAGAGAAAAAGGTTAATGCCCTAAATCAGAGGGCTGGATCATTTTCATCCCATACGACTCAAACACAACAGCTCACCCGTGCTAGGATTTCCAGGGTATCTGCCAAGGGATGGGCACACACACAGAGAGCAGCAGAGCCCCTGTAGTAGCTTCATTTAGACACGGCATGTAGGAAACCAGGCTTGTCAACACAGAGGTGCTCCAACAAATTTAAAGGTTGCAGATTCAAAAATATGTCACCACAACACACAGGCAACAATATAACCAAAAATCACATTCTTAGTTACATTTTGGTTACATTTGGGGTTTTTGGGGCTTTTTTTTTTTTTTTTGCTTACGCAGGATCCAGAAAGATTAGATGGTTTTAATGAACAACCCATTGAATACAGTGCCACGCAGAAGACTTTTAAAGCTTGAGAACGTAACTTTTTATAGAGAAACACAAAAACTGAGGATTTAGTTGAAAAGGAATATAGCAAAGTATTACAGAAAGGTATTCCTGGAATACCTTTGTGGGCTGATTTTAAAGACAATCTCTTCATTATTAAGCTTTTTTTCCCAAACTCATAAGTATGACCAAAAAAAAGAGTCTGCTAAACGTACCAAATTGGGAGTCAGGGGACAAACAAAGCATACACAAACAAATGGATTTTAATCACATTTTTAAAAAAGTCAGTCACATGTGATGCAAACACATATATGAACTGATAAAAAATACTTGCATACAACTTGATAAAATGACAGTTTTGAGGGCCTGTTAATGTAGTCACAAGAGAAGTAAATCCTACAGGAGCAGAACTATTTACGCCTTTCTACAAACTGCTCTAGAGACCCCATCTAGTTATTTCCTTCAAATTCATTCAAAACCAGAAGAGCTGCAGAACAGAGTCTGTTCTTCAAGAGAGGATGCCCCAAAAACTGGTTATGCTAAGACAACACAAGAGGACACGGGCAATTGCAGGTTTCTAGAAATAAAGTTAAATAGAATATACAGACTATTAGAAGAAAAAGCTGGCCTAACAACATAAGCACCACTGCAACGTAAATTTGGAAAAAAATAAAAACAGTTCAGGAAACACTGTGCTGTGTAACAGTCTGTAACTGCAGAAGATGGGCTCAGTCACCCAGGGGGCTCTTCTATTTCAGTCCTAAAACAAGGCTCAAGTGTATTATGCTAGAAAAGCAAACCAAACTCTTTTCTCATTTCATTAATAAGACAGTTTCATAGTTCAGGCCCATCATGTGATTTTTGATTGCTTAGATTTGGTAATATGCACACTGCAAATTATATATACAAGCTATTATAATTTACACATGCTCAGCCATGTAAACAATTCCTAAAGGCTTGTAACTTAAAGAGCAAAATCAAAATTCTGTATTTTTTCCTTAATTTTGCTTTTAATAAAAGCTATATAAACCTTTCAAAGTTTCTAGCAAGGACAGAAACAAGGAGAAACCTTTATAGGACTGAAATTACATGGAGTTAAATTTATTTTCTAGAAGCAGTAATCTATAGCTGCCTTCTCCTAACCTGCTGTCCCTGAGGAGCCAGTAACATATCAGCCATCTGCCCCTTATTAGAAAACACCTGTAGGAAACAGTACAAAGACTCTGCATCATTGGGCTACAGCTACTTCAACCATTTATTACCTTGATAATTAGGATGTTTGGCTTTTAAGATGATGGTTATTCTCGCCATAAAATAAAAAGGAAGAGAGAACAAGCACGTGCGCGTTTTACCAAGTCAAAGAGTACTAAGCACAGCGAGTTCAACTCCTGTGGGCACCAAGAAGTGTTATTCAACTATTTGTAGTATTGGGAAGAGTTATTTAAAAGCTTTTAAAAAACAACATAAAGAACACCACAACTTAAATACTAGCAAGGTTTTTTTTTTCATTCAAGCTGAATGTCCCAGCCCCCTTGAGAACTGCAATTTGTGGGGGAAAAAAAAAAAAAACTTAAAAAAAAATAATCAATTCATTCATTTCCTACTATTAGTAGGCAGACCAGTGACCCACTTTGCACAGGGAATTTTAGTAGGTAAGTTTTATAGTTGTATGCTCTACTATTTGGAACAGTAATCATAATGTAACAGATTAGCTAGGAAGTTTGTATAACTCATCAAGGGTAATACCACACACTTTTCACGAGTCCCTGCCTACCGCCTGTCCCAAACTAAGCTACTTGTTTTCAGCTTAAGAAATAGGACATGCAGATGAATGAGTGACAGGCACTTGGGATTACATTCAAGTGTCAATTTGACACTTATGAAGCTAATATTAGTAAGGAGAGTGGTATCTCCAGTTCCTCATTCTTTAGTACCAGCCCAGGCACGGTAATTGGTTTCAGGACTCTGAAACCAGTAAGTTGAGTTCCCTTGGCTCTGTCTTTGATACTCATCTCAGCTCTGGCACACATCCTTCCCTATTATCCTTCCTACCTTTCGGCACGTGAATTGGGAGAAGGAAGGTGACAATATTAAGCATAAATCCTTTCTTCCACGAGCTGAATCAGTGAATTGAATTCATGCATACCTCCGAGACAGAGTCCTCCTTCATTCTTCACCTCCACCCTGAGAGCCATGCATTACAAATAGACGAATGATCTCTTCGTGCCATTAAAGCTTTCAAAATGCCCCATTTTAAATAAACTGTGCCTACCCATGCTGTCAGCAAAAACAGAGTTGCATAGACTAAACTGATTACTGAATTAAAAGAGTTGAAAGAGAAGCAAAAAATTAAATTCACTGCATGAAGTAGAGCTATCAACACTTCAACACTGAACCTAAAGCCTATAAGTGTTTTTTTTTTCCCCACTTCAAAATACTTCACTCTTAATGAGCGCTATGCTAAATTTGAAAAAAAAAAATATTCTTTAATTTTTTTTTCACTACTCATCAACTGCCAGTGTCAAGATTCACTGTCTGGATGCCAGGCATTTTATCCTCCTTTTCCTGCAACTCTGAGCGTACACCAGTGCTGCAAGAGATTGACTATAAAAGTTCGCTCGCATTTGTGAAGGGAGAACATGTTCTTTTAGTTCAAAAGTTGGAACAATGCTGGACAGAAAAGCTTGAACAGAATTTTGAAAAGATAAATAAGGGCAAACAACATTTCCAAGGGTATAATTAAAGCTCCATCTTCTGGAGACCAAGACAATTTGGATTTCTCAGAAACTGCATGCAGCAAGAACTCGTTGCTCAGTTTGGGTGGTACAAAAATACCATTTCTGCTTTCCCCCCCCCTGCCGCCAGCACTGCGCTTATTCAAGGTGACTCAGAAGAACTTATAATCGGTCACAATGGTATTAAACACTGGTTTCCCAGCTTAATGCACACTCAATTGTGTTAAAAAAAAAAAAAAAAAAAAAGGATATTAGAGGAATGGACCAGGAAAAAATTAAGTATCTGAACAGGCCTCCACCACTGAAAAAAAAAAAAATTAAGCTGCCCACATAACAATTACCTTTCTGGTCAGAGACACAGCAGAATAGTACTTAGTATCAATTTGTTCACAAACTTGAGTTTAAACACTAGGTAGCAACATTGTTTCAACTAAAACTAAAACAAAACCAACTAATAACCTGAGCTGCATCCTTTTTGATGAGCACCTGAGGAAATACGACAAGCAGGGCTGCTTCACTGAGAACTGCAGGGCAGCTCAGCATTCAATAAACCCACCACAATCAACAGGACAGGGAAGTTCTCAATATTTTCTTTAAAGATGAAAAATTACTTCCTTGTTTTATCCTTTAATTTTTTGCTATTGAATATATTTACTGTAAATTAAGATTTCAGTTGAGTCCTCTCATTCATGAGAAGTGAGAAGGGCAAAGCCAATTAAAGTTAGGAGATTAGCAACTATATTTCCTCAGCTCTTTAGTTCTCATGCTTCACAGCAGTTATACAGCTTGAAAAATATCAACATTGGCAAGTTGGTTGCTTTGTTCAATTATAAACAGATTCCTTTGAAAGAAGGGAGAAGGGGAGATGGGGCTGCAAATTCACAGTTTTGTGCCTACAAATGAGACTAGGCACACAATAACAAACTTAGAAAAGCTAATATAGATAAATGAAGTTGTATTTAAAATACTAAGCTACTAATAAAAGCTCTGATTTGTTATAAGCACTGCGTCTATCAATTCAAAGTGATAAATTCAGAAGGAATATAATTTAGAGTTAGTCACTAAATCCAGACAGCAGCTGATCCGGGCAAGTCTAGACACCTCACTAGTTTATGAGATTCTTTAAACTAGAGAACATCAAGATAACCTACACCAAGTACAGTTGCCCATCTTCATTAAACATCTTAATGGCAAAAAGCTGGACTGCAACTAAATCATGCCAAATACCTCAAAGTGTTGCAGAAAGAAAGCTGGAATTCATAGTGTGCCATTCATCAGTTTTAAATGCAGAACCACCAGTCTGATCTCCCATGGGCAGCAGATCACCCACCACCTGCAACTTCTACACCCACCAGTATAGAACAGTGCTCGACCCATGATTTTAAGCAAGAGAATCTGCTCAGACCCCAACAGTCCCCTGACTCAAGCACTTTCTCACAATTAATGTTTTCCTACTTATTCAGATTATTAATTTCTTTGGTTTATCTTGTGGTCTCCCTGTACTCAGTGCCACTAGACCACAGGCTTCTGCTAATCAGGGATCTCCCCCAGAAGTAAAGGTTTGGGGGAAAAGCAGTAAAATCCAAGTCTCTAACACAGTTCAAATGATTCAGGTAGTTCCCTCTAATATCTTCTTCATAGTCCTCTTTAGACCAGATACGTGATATCCTCCAGCATCATTTCAACTGAACTTCAGCCTTCTCTATTGCTTAGTTCATATGTCCCAATTAATGCACCCAACAATCACACCCTGGCATAAGTACAGAAAGGAAAATGCCAGCTCAAAATTGTCTGATGACATTATTCTAGTTTCATAAGAGTTTATGATCTAGAATGTAAAAATTCCATAAGTGTGCCATGGACTACCAATTTAAAATTGTATCCAAAAAGAAGAAAGCCAGTACAAAAAAAAAGCTAACAGTAAAAGAGCAGCCACAACATTAACAAGAAAAAAAAAATCCAGACAGTCAAAGCTATCAACGTCTGCCAACAGGGCTCAAAACCAGCTGTTGGTTCTGCCAAATAAGTTTATTTCTGAAATACATTCCTTTGTCATCCTCCCAGTGGCACCCAAACAGGATTTCCTGTATTAAACTCAGTTTTCAGCATTAAATAGCGTGCACAGTGAATCCAGCTTTAAAAATATTGACATTAAAAGCATAACATTTATCCTTTGATAGCTATTAAGCGGTGAGTCCCACCACCTATAACTAGCACTTTAAACAAAACGTATTATCCCATTTTTTCCCAAGTTTCACTATGATCTGAAAAATCCCAAATGTTTTTGTTTGGTTCGCTTAAAAATAACAATTCCTACTATAAGCAAGGCTTCAAGAGGTGCAAGCAGGGAGAAACTTGCACTGTTGCACTTTCGGGGGGGGCCAGTATTCTATGGTATCACACTTCCCAACTTCCCAGCTGCTGCTTTAGGTAAGGACAAAGCCCATTTAGGGAATTGTATGAGATCATACTTGAACAGATTTATTCAGTGTTAGGATAATTTCTGTACACCATCTTTTTCTGTTATGTAAAAGTTGTCATTTACTGTAGCAAACAAAGGACTACAATTGCTTAAAAGAAAAGCATAGCTTAAGCTCATTTGGGAAGTGACACCTCTCTCATTACCAAACAATTACCATTTATTATCTCTAACCTGCCTTGCTGCAAACAAAGATGAATCCTACTCATTTGCACTTCATAAATACTGCAACAGTCACACACAGGAGCTGGTCCCACACAGCAGCTGTGCTGTAAAACTGAATCAGAGAAATTAAGAGCCAGCCAAAAAAGATTACCACCGTATCAACTGGCACATCCTCTGCAAGCACCTGCCCACCACGTTCCTCCACAGCACATCCTCAACCACCTTGTGCAACCAAGCAGCAACTGGGTCAGGGTGGTTTCTGATGCCCTCCTGGAGGAAAACTTCTCTGTGCAGTATCTCATTAGAAACATGTTTTCTGAATATTGTGATTCCATTCTGTCTTCCTTCCCCTTTTTCATTAATTCTGCAAACACCTTTTTTCCACCACTTTTCTCTCCAGGGTTTTCCAGGTCAGAAAACACTTGCAAGTGATCACAAACATCTTTTCTCTTCTTTCCTGTCTCCCACTAAGTTATGCAAACGTAACAACTAAGCACCCAAGAGTTAATCCTTTATGTATTTACATCCTTTAATTATGAGCCCAATAGGAGGAGTTGAGGGGCACCTTACAAGGACTGCCAGCTAGGTTATAGCAAATGTTAAGTTACCAAGTCAAAGCAGGTAGAAGGTCATGATGAGAAGGTGAAAAGTGAAATAGAAGAGAAGCTAGGTGAATAAGAGCTATACAAATCTTTTAGGCTACCTTTAGGAAGGTTTGTAGATCAGCAGGACTATCTTTGACAGCAACTTATTCAAGTGAGATAAGAATCAGTGGTCATCTTTTGTTTATAGAAATTCATCTCTCTCTGTGCATGTTACTCCAACAGAGGTGTCAGATTCACATACTGTAATCGATACGGTTTGATATATTGAAATGTGTTGCTAGAACTGTTCATTTCACCTGCTTTGCTACTCTACAACACATACCAACAGTTTTCCAATACTTTGAGATTCCAGTGCAACTCTTAAGACCTCCTCACAAGTCTGCACCCATCCTGACGCTATGGTTCAGGTTTACCTCTTCTGCTCACTGCCACCATTCATGTCCCAGTTTTCCTCAATCATGATGCATATTTGATAGTCAATTCTTGACAATGCCATTACGTGGATTACAGATTTGTTGGGAAAAGTCAATCCAACCTTCTATACTTTCTGTAGGACTCATTGTTACCAAATACAACAAGTTGACTGTTTTTATTCTTATAAAACGAAGTCATACAAGAAACCAGGCCTTTCTAAAATGGGGGAAGAAATAAATCCAGATACCTAACTTAATAACCTTGGAATTTTGCTTTTGTTTTTTAGGAGAAAAAAAAAAACCCAACAAAAACCAACCACAATTTGAGCAAAGATGAAGCCCTAAGTATAAGATTGAGTATAAACATTCCGTAAAGCAAGTTACAGCTTCTAGAATATCCACACTCTGGTAATGACCTGGGCCCGGTCTAAGCACGTTACAGTCCTGGATTGTTGGGTTTCTCCTCAAGAAATGACAATTATGCATCATTCCCATTTGTTTTCAGGTAGAAAACAGCATGAGAAAACAGCTTCCATCACATTATTTCCATTTGACTTGTGTGGTACTCTAAGGCTCATATAAACTTGAAGAACAGAATAAAAGCATTCATCCTTCTTAAAAGATAGGTCTCTGTTTCAAAAAAACTGAGAGTTCCTGTCTGGAAACATCTCTCTTCCTGACCAGTGACCCCACCATTAATCTTCAAGAAAACAAAATAGCTTTTTTCTTTTTTTTAAACTAGATACCCATTAGATATTTTCTAAATGATCAACAGGATGCATTTTTGTTTGGAACTGCACAAAAATATGGGGATACTGTGATGTGTCTAAAAATAGTGACCGTGACATGGAAATATTTTCA
Organism: Limnodromus scolopaceus; assembly: GCA_028565335.1. Taxonomy (NCBI): domain Eukaryota; kingdom Metazoa; phylum Chordata; class Aves; order Charadriiformes; family Scolopacidae; genus Limnodromus; species Limnodromus scolopaceus. The sequence continues at coordinate 36,351,379 of JAOXNO010000033.1, read as the reverse complement.
TGACAAGGAAAGCCAAGAAGTTAGATGTTTGATGAATGACCTTTAATGAACTCTAAGTTCCCTCGGACGGCATAAATTACTTACATATTTTGTTTAGAGTAAAATATCTCTATTTCTCTTTCAGTGCTCAAATCTTTATTTTTACAACATTTTGTATAAAGCAAGACCATAAAATCAAGCTACAGGCTGTAAGCACCTTATCATAAACCCTTGCAGGTCATGGCCTCCATATCCACAATAGAATATGGAAGCAGAGAGAAAACACACTCCTTAAAAGACAGTTTTTGTGAAGAGAGGAGCTCAGAGGTTAAGGTGACGGCACATGCTAACCAATACAGACATAATTTATATACCCAGAACTACTATTTTACTGTTGGAAACCATCTGAGCAAGACACATAGTTATCACCACATTCCAGCATTACAAGTCTCTTAAATAAAATAACAAGACTGCAAGCTGAATCAATTCACAGGGTCAGGACTGAAGGAGGCTACCTTTTCAGGCCTCATTTAATTACCTCATGAAAAACTGTATATACGTCCTTTTCTTCACAAGGTTGTGTTTAATAGATTGCTGTAATCACACCACAGAGTTCAAGAATCCTTATTACAAGTACTTACAAGTCCTTGCGTATACTTTCAAATAAATTGGCCACTAAAGATTTTTAGTCAACTTGAAGCTTGCATACAAAGAAGTTGCAAGGAAGTCTGCTCTATGTATGTCTACTACAATGTGTTTAAAATATTTCTGAGCATATTTATATGAAGTATCAAGACTGTGCACATCAAAAATGCACTCATAGGGTGTAGCACAGTCTTTCCGGAGGAGAGAGAGACAGCCATTTCAAGAGCTCTGCTTACTTGGGTGCTTCACTTTAGAAAGTCTCGTACCTGGGAGAATGACAGAACTAAGAAACACATCCAACAAAATATTTCAATACTATAGATATTTCAGCTAAGCCTTCTAAAACTGTCAAATATAGAGAAGTTGCCATAAGAAAGGTCTTCATCGTCAGGTCAGTATCAGCAAGGACAGCACTAAGCCTTTGAACTTGGCAGGCAAATAGTACTTTGTCTTCCCTTGAGACACATGCTAACTCAATAATTCATTACAATATAATATTAAACTTCTACTAATTTTTCTCCCACAATACCATTACTCTCTAGCTTCCTTATGAGTTGAGACAATGGCAGAATCATCAAAAAATGAGATCGCTAGGATTGAGAACTTTGCTATTACTAGGCAGTACCATAAAGACATTACAGCAAGTTAATAAGCCTAGAAAACAAGAATGTATCTGCATATTTATTTTATATTGTTTATTTCCTTTCTATTTGCTACACAAGTGAGCTGGCATTACTTCTTTCAATTAAATCCTGCATTTTAAATAACAGCATAAAATTGCATATATTCTACCCAACACAAATCCGGCCTCTTTCAAAGCCACAAAGACTGTTTTGTCTCTGTCACTCACTTATCCAATATGCAAAGCATAGCTGTCAATCAGTGAGCATCCCTGACAGCATAATTGCTGAACAGAACATGAAAAATGTGAGGAGGGTCAGGACTAAAAGAGATACCGGCAACATTCCTCTTTGCAGACTTTGGTACTAATTGAGGATTCTCCTTCGTTAAGATTCCCCTCCAGCCATTGTTGCAGCAAAACAAGGAATCTGTAGGAGTCTGAGAAGGCCTTGAAAGCCACTATTGTCAAATAAGTCAGTTTTGTACCACTTCTACTGATTTTGAAAGCAACTGGTATTATCCTTCACTAATAGTGGCCCCTTCTTTTCAGGAGCAGGTTTACCTTTTCCATCAGCTACAAGATGACATTTCCTGACTTCTTCCCTGGTCCCCACTCCTCTCCCTCAGTGCACCCATATGCAAGTTTCCTCTCAGGCTGCTTAACAAAACCTCATCTCATACAAGGAATCACATCTTTCTTCTTATTTTGCTGCTGCCAAGTCATTTTTGTCTTATACTATGAGAAAGTTATATGCAGCAGCAGAGATGTTAGGGCTGTGACAATTGTGTCAAAAGTGTCCAGTTATCCACATAAACACGAGCCAGAAATTTCCTTTTTGTAGACATCTTTTAAGATACTGTAGTAATAACTGGGAAACTCTGACATCCTCTTCCAAATTAACAAAAATATGCAAACATCTGTAAACAGGTTTCTTTTCATATTGAGGACACCTTTAAGAATAAATTTAGGTAGAAAACCAAAAGCATCACTATTCTATCTGCAAAATGTATTTGAAAAAATTTAAGGTATCTGTCTCGTGTGAAATAAAACCACCCCTTGAAGCACTCGAGGAAACACGCAAGTTCATCCAAGTGATTCAACAGCTACACACCACAGCATCATAAGTGTTTTTCTGGAGTTGTGATCTGTATCAGAAGATCCAGAGACTTCTTTAAATCACAGTGCAATAAAAGTGACGTTTGACAACTGTCAAAAATGACAGGCAGCCATTCCTTACAGTAGCTTTAATTTTCAGTTTACACAGAATTGTTTAATAAGAAAAATCCAGTTTTTATTGATTCAAGTATAAATGAAAAATATTGGCACATATTAGGCCATTTATTGTTTTTTTTATAGCCTCATCCCCTGTTCCAAATCCCTAATTAAAAAACTTGAAGTAGCAAAACAAAACAGAGAATCGCTATAACTAAATCCATCTCCAATCTTTGCAACTATTTTACCATTAGTGATCTAGAAAAACATTAAACAATTAAAAAAATAATCTTTCAAAACCTGCACAACTACTACTGACTTGCACTCAATTAATTCTGGACATTAAACATATGAGCCATCTAGTTTCTACTACCAAAATTTTATATTAACTAAAGAATTTTCAGTCTCCTTACAGAAGATTATTTATATTCCACTTCCTGAAATGGAAATTCAAAGTTTCCTGAGAGAAAAATGTTTGTGACTCACTGTGGGGGTTTTGCCAGATACATCCCTTTAAATCCGAGCAACTCCCGCAGTATGGGTAGCTTATATAAATCTGGAAGAAAACATTTTCTTCAGATTCCACCAACGTGCCCGTTTCTAGAGTTCTACTTTCAACCCAGGAAAACTTACACTTTGTTAATGACAGTACCAAGTAAAGGATGCCTCAAAATTTTTCAGTGTTGCATAGCCTATAACTTAGAAATACTACAGCATTATTTTCTTGGGATTCAGAAAAGGTATTTGAGATGGGAATACATGGAAAGTTAACTTGGACGGTCAAAGAAGCAGCAGAACCAATTTTGGCTCATGCCCTCCTCTCTATGTTCCGAGGAAACACAGAAAGAAAAGTTAACAGATGAAGTATTTGCAGCTTCATTTAAAAGATAATAAAATAATCCCTCAGTTGCATTTTCAGAAAAAAAACTTTTCATTAGCACATTTGCAACAAATGACATCCAAAGTGAAATATGGTTTAAAGGCAACTCCACTCGTTCAGACAACTTAAGAAGCTGCTGTATGACTAAATAAAGTATACTTTTCTGTTTAGCAGAGTGAAGGAATTTCCCCTCCCAACGCCCTAAAGGCTTTTGATGCATTTTTTTTCCTGTTCATAGCAAAACTGATTAATAGCTATGGCTTAAATCCAGCGTACAGTTTTGGCAGCTGCTGACGGACTACTCCATCTACTTGCTGCTCCCTCTTTGCTACGCACCACACGTGCTGTTAAATGCATGCTGTCAAAAGGACTAAAATGATTCACTTTTAAATCTGGTAAATCTAGATTATGACTGCTTGAAGAAGTTCCTTCTTAACTTCAGGTGCGGAAAATGGGCAACCATATAGAACACACTCTCAGTTTTCCTGTCAAATTTGGCATGCCAGTTTTAAAAGGATATAAAAACAATCATCAGGTAAAAAAAAAAGAAAAGATAGCTTTTTCCACTGTTTACAGAGCACGCTTTAATTAAACAAATTGTGAACTTTCCTGTGAGCAACAATGCAGCTAGGAAAAACAAGCAAGTCTTGAGACTACTGGAAGTCTATTTTTTGTCTCTATAGTTTACACAAGCAGCATTGTCTCTAAAATTACTGCTTAGCTACGATGGAAACAGATCTGTTTTCAGCTTACCAAAATATGAACTCTCTCTCCAGTACAGCTGGGCACCGAGAATTAAGAAAGAAAACTTTTTAAAGTATTTATATATTTATGAACATTATGTCACTATTTTTATTTCAACCCCCTGCATACAACACAGACTTTGAGAGAACAAAAGCATCCCAAGCACAAATACAGATCCTGCTCTTAACACCTCAAGATCATCTGAAGTCCCAGAAGTGCTTGGCAGTCTTAGGTACCAAGGAATGAATATATTTCATTTCTAACAGCAACAAAAGATTGAGTCTTTGTCAGGTTTTAGACCATGATTCTGCATGGAAATAAGAGAGACTATAAGCTATACTGTAAAAGAAGAAATTGGGACTTAATGGAGACCTTGAAATGTTACTTACTTCATGCTTGCAAGTTAAGTTTTATTTCACAAGTTAATTTTGGATATTGCTTCTGTTTTGAAGCAGTGCTAGCAGTGTATCCACCAATGCCAACACAGATAACTTCCTTCAGTTTTCCTCTGGTTTGTCAATTTTAAGTACAGAAGAAAGAATGTAGGTCTTCCATGTAAGGATGCTTCATCAAAATTTGAAGCTCTTCCTTGTTTTAATTGACATTAGCAATGTTGTTTTCAATTTCAAATTGTCACAACCAATTTTTTCATCAAAAAAAAATATTAAAGTATCAGACCTATATTTACAGATACTATATTGTCAATAAAAGAGGGACAAAAAGGTTACATAGTTGACAATTTTCCTCTACAAGCACTATATAGCCAAGCATATATGCCCCTATAGAGTCAAGCATAGAAGTACAGAAAGATTGTTTATCTTATTAATTTTAGTATATCTGGTCTCCCCACAGGAAAATTTTAATCCCACCTCCCCAACTGTACAATCATGAATCTATGTTTTTCCCCCCTTTACAATAGCTATTAGCAGCACTTCCTTTTTGAAAGACATGCCAGACTAGTAAGATCAGAAATAATACTACAAAAGCTCATGGCCCTGCTCATCTTCCTAAAATATGAAATATAATCAATAGTCCAACCCCTACTTTTAAGCCAGCCTGCCTAATGGCTTCATTCAGCAATATTTATCATCTTAGCATTCTTCTCCCCCACTTTCTACTCTCCATAAAGGGTTTGTAATGAAGTGCATCATATACTTTATAATTTATTGGAAGACAGAGGACTGTTTCAGGTTTTCTTGGTACCTTTTATGAATAGCAGCATGGTGAAATGAGACAGGCCTATTAACTTCACTGACATCCAAAAATTTAGGTACACCTGCAGATCAGTTAGCTTAGCAGTCGTTTAATTCATAGGTGCAGTAATACTTGTACGGGAAGATATGAAGGAGACTGCAAACACTTCACTAAATTTCATGAAAAGCTGTTATTATACCTCCTACACTCCCTCTCTCTCCAGACAGGTCTATAAAAAGAACAGCCTGCAAAGGCAGTCAAACCCAGCTGACACGAGCTGAGACATCTGCAAAAGCTGCTTTGCCGGCACAGTTTATGTCACATCTCAGAACAAAATGACTATTTGGTGATATGACATGATCAAAAGCATTTTTGCCGATGTAACACTGATCAGAGCATAAGTCAGGCTGGTACCACTGTACAGGAGAGCATCACTGACATTTCTCTTCCTTCTGAGAATCCCAGTCCAGACACAAGAAAATCCCACAGCTCCAGTATTGTATGCAATTTATTTATGACACTATAGCCTCTTAAGTCAGTGGATGAACAGCTTTGCCAATACAGTTCATTTAAATCAAGGAGTGGCTAAAATCTGATTCCAGTTAAATCACATTTCTACCTAGATCGTGAACGAAAGTAAGAAACAGTGGGGTGAAAAAAGCAAACCAGAAATAAGTTAAAAAACTGGTCATACTGAAAAAGCCCTTCACACTATTTTGCAATAAAAAACATTCACATACTTGCTTCTGTAAATTAAAATTAATGAGTTTATCTTAAAACCCAATTCGGTTGTCTTTAAGCAAAAAAAAATGGGCTGAGCTGCTGTGAACTCAAGTCCAGCTCTTTCTCCTCATGTAACCTTCCTCCGAAAGTTACTTTCTTCTGCCACTACGGTAAATGAAACAATATGTCTTTCTAAAGAACCACAAATCCAGTGCCAAGTGGCTGGAGGGGACAGTTAACAGAGGCGGGGAAAAAGGAGCTACCTGAAAACATGCACCACGTACTCTGACCTCCCATCCTCTTCTGTTTCATTCCCTTTCCTGTATTATCCATCTGGGGCTTAGCCTTTAAAAAACCACCAAGCTCTCAGAACGACATCGTTCTGGTAAAGCGGTTAATATTCATCTACGACATGTTAAAACGTCGCACAAAGTATTACCTGCTCTGGTAGCTGTTGGGCTGCTTCTGGTGAACATGACTGCACTTCATTATTTAACAGCTTCCTCAGCCCTCAGAAACTGTCTGGACTAGTGGGCTGAAGGTTATTAACATTTTAAAATGCTTGCAGCTAATATTTCCAAGTTGTCCAAGAGAGTAATTACTGCCCATATTATTCTTAAATATTAGCACCAGTTCATCAGTTATGATTCAATGTACGCTTTCAAGCTGGCCATTACATTGCCTTGCACAGGAACACTTTTTTCCCCCCCAAAAAAGCTACGCTACATTTCTCCTAAAGTAAACAGGACAAAATATCCGTAAGAAATTAACTTTCTTCAAGTTTGGGTAATGCAGGATATTCCATTAGGAACAAAAGGTTATGTTAACATGGAAAAACACTAATTATATACAAAATGCATTCTACAGAGTTACAGGATGCTCTCTTCCTTCTGAAGAAAAAAAAAAAAAATACAGATGCTTATTTGAACAAAAGCTTTACATAGACAGCAACATGGCAGCACTTCAGTTGATACAGAGCATCTCATCTGGGCAAGAGAAAAAAAAACCACTCGCATCCACTAGCAAGACCCAAGCCTACCCACACACCTTGGCTCAGCCAGCCTGAGACAAGTGTAATAATACACTTTTCCCCTCCTCTAGCCACGAAAGAGGGTCAAAGTGATTGGAAGTTGCAGCGTGCTCCCTAACAAAAGTCCGCTTAAGTCTTCCAGGTTGCAAAGACAGTTTCACCAGTAATCATTCCTGTTGCTATTAGGTTTGACTGGTGAAAGCTTTTATCTCATCCTCACAGTTTTGAGTATTTCTGTAGGCTAACCATGGAGACCTAAGAACCCCCATAAGGATGTGGTGTAACTGCATTAGCTACTGAAGACTACATGATCCTTACATGTTCACGTAGCAAGTCAAACTGTAGGGCATCAGAACCATCTTTTGTCATCCTTAAAGAATCGGAAGACACACTAAAATAACTTTCCGCTGGGAGCACTAAAATTAAGTGCACATGGGTGGCAGAAAGATAGGGTCAGATAAAACAACTGCGGTGTTTTAAAATTAACTTTTTAATGACTCAGATAATTTAAATGGCTCTAAGGTCCCTCCAAACAGCAGCCTACCACCAGTCCCACCAACAGAAGAGCCTTAAAATCTTCCTTGTGAAAGAGGCAACATCTTTCAGCTGTCCACAGGGTAGCAATTACAGAGGAGCAGTACAGTCATAATGCAGAAACACCAAAGAGGTTTTTTCTCTACATTGATATTATTGAAAGCACTCTTAACTTCCTGTGATGCTCAAAGGAGCTGGACACAAAAATACACACCCAAGGGTTCATTTATAAAGCGGCAAATTGGCTGGAAAAAAAGAGCATTCAAGTCCTCTGCTTGCTCTCCCAGCTCTAATGACAATGGAGTGCAAAACAGGCTGGCATTAAAATATTTGCTAACACATGTAAAAATATATCTTTTACTCTCACTCTAAGTTTGCATTGACTAAAAAAGCATTCCTTAGTATCCAGATCCACAATTTTTACCATCACTACTTTGTCAAGTGCCAAACAGGCAGCAGCTAACAGAAAATGCATGAGATAGAGCTTATTTGTCAAAACTACACAGAAATCCAACTAAACACCTTCAGGTTTCCACTAAAAGTTATTAATTAGTACTTAATTCTGGGTGCCATCTCTATTTTTAAAGCTGGCATAACATTTGAATAACTTACTTGCCAGCCGATTTTCCAGATTACATCCTTAACTGGCCGTGGGAAACAAACTGCTGCCCACAGCCCCGAACACAAAATACCGATTTGGAAAGTACGTCCTCATGCTTACACTCATTTATAGTATTTTACAGTCCTCCTACATAAAGCAAAGAAGTTTTGTTTCCCTTTTTAAAGAACACACTTTATTTGTTGAAACTAAGGCTAATTATGAAATGTCACATGGACATTGATAGTACTGTAACTCACACTAACTAAAGACATCATAATGAGAGCAAAATAACAAAAAACACTCCACAACTGAACATTTAGAGCATATTCCTGTTGTTTCAAACATTTCATGCTATCAATCAATACAATTTCAGTGTAGCTAAGCTAGTTTCAGTTGCCATAACTCATTTATTCTTAATGTAAAATAAAACAAAACCAAAGAAACCGCACACACCCCACAGGACAGCAAAGACATTTTCTTGATTTTATCCAAGAGTAAACAGATGTTTGAATAGAATTTTGTTTAATATAAACACAGTCAGAAACCATTTCTAATGTGTGTCATTTCAGTATCGTGTTGTTATTACTGGGAACTTTATTTTTTTAATAAAAAGCAAATGTAAACCACAGACTATTGATTAAATAGAAATGTCAGAAGTAACAAGCCAAAAAAAATAATCCTAGTGTTTATTTTTTTTAAAATTTCAGAGTACTAGAAGAGGTCAGTGCAATTGCTATCTTATCCTTTAGATTTTGACAGTATATGGGATTTATAAAAGACACATTTTTTAGGTTGAGGAAGGAATCTGTCCAGAAGCAGCAAGTACATTTCAGTGCTCATGACAGACTGAATTCCCATTTACCCCTAAAGCATTTTTTCTTGCATTGTTCTCTACCAAAGTGAATAACTTTGGAATTTTTGAAAGCTGAATCCTGGCAGCACAAACCAATCAGAAATAAAAATCCACACACAGAAAAGTCTGCAACTGTGAAGAGAATGAGAAGAGCAGAGAGAATAAACAGTAGAATGAGAAAAGTAGCCAAGAAAAAGAAATTAACGATCACAATCACAGTTGATACTAACCAGGAGATTCTCAATTAGAGAAAGGAAAAAAGGCTTCTGCTCATTTAGGAAACAGAATTAGGTGACAGTAGAATAATATGCAAGCTGACATTCTCAAGAGATGTCCCACTACATGGGTGATGGTGTATTAAGTTGTGCAGTGTTTTTTCTGTACCTGGCTTTTTATCAGGTCACAGTCTTGCCCCTACCTAGAAGTTTTCTCACTCCATTTTCTGTATCTATCTTGGATCAAAAGACAATCTCCTGGTTAGCAGGCGGTCTCACACATCACTTATTTACTCTGCTCCCCCCTCCTTTTTCTTTTTTAATTACAGGAAAGACCTTTACCAAGCCGTTCACAGGTCTCCTGAGAAGATTAACTAAAATGGTGAATTAATTCCCTGGGAATAATTTCCTTTTAATATTCTCAAAGTAAAAAATTTGTAAGTGAATGAAGTTGGAATTTATTTGAAAAGCTACTGTACATAAATATACACTCCTGAACAGCAGGCTCCTAACTAAAATTTTCCAAATGACTCATGATTGCAGCATCTTCAAGTTCTGCAAACGTACTCCGAGCAGGCTATCCTTCCAGAGCCGCTGCAATGCAGGTATCACAGGGGCCATACTATCCTTAGTGCTGGAATTTGCTCAAATGCCTCAACGTCAACAACCCACTGCCGACTGCCTGCAGATCACCACATTTGATGGTCTGTCACGATGCAGCCATAGCTCATCTACAGAACAAATAGAACTTGTTTTTGCAGCTACTTAGAGCTGCTAGTTTGTCATTTTCTTCTGGGAAAAAAAAAAAACAAACCCAAACAAACCAACCCAACACATCCATCTTGAAAGGTAAATGTCTATTTTGATATTTTAGAGAGTATTCAGATACTAAACTAAAAGCAGAGTAGTGGACGTGAAAAGGATCATCTTCAGCACTCAATAAGTGGCCTTTCACCTTACTTTAAAGCTACCAATTCTACTCACTAAATTGAATAAAAAATTACTCATTTTGACAAGCAACCTGATTCCAGTGGTTTCAAGTCAAACTTTCAACAAACAGCAAAGCACCTGAGCAGATGCTTATCACCCCACTAGATTCTACAACTGGAAGACAAGACACAGAAGTTAGTAGATGTTAAGGGGTTTTTTTGTCTAGTTATAGGTCCCTGTTATTTTACAGGGTTAGCAATTCAGAATACAAGAAAAAATGTGAAAACAGTCTAAGTATTATGGTGGCTGTTTGAAAGAAAATGAAAAGTAAAGTTGTGAAAACACACAAGTTACTCTCCCTCTGCAGAGTCTATGGAAGATTTTGGCCAAGAAAAAAAAAGGAGCAGGTCGAGTTCACAAGCCTTTTGAGCACTGGGATTCACATCAAAATGACACTTGGGGATTTTTTTATCCCATCTGTTATTTAAAAACAGAATTAAAAATTGATATTTAATTAGGGAAACCAAGAATAAAATGTTCTTAGGGAACCAAGAAGGTTAGAAGCAGGGTGAATGCAGAAAAATGTTTTGTTTGTGGTTGTCACACTACCTTTTGGAATAAAAGTAAATCAGTCTGGTCAGTACTTTGAATTTCAACAGCTAAGAAAGCTTTCAGACACATAGAACTGGTTTCATAAGCCTCTTTCAACTGGCACCGCACTCTGAGGATGAGATTGTTCAATAGTCACAATTAAACTTACAATTTTATTTTCTTGAACAGACAACAGATTGCAGTCTCTTAAAAGTAAATGCAAAGTATGAAACACAAATCAGGTCCATTATAAAAGTTATACAACAGCCAGATACAGGAATCCAAAGTGAAACAAAATGTTCAACTACTATTGACAGCCCTAATTCTAAATAGTTTAGTTTGCTGCATATGGAAGTATAAAGCAATACGAAACAAAGTCAAATGACAAAATAGTCATTATAGAGTTCAAATAAGTCAATATAACATACTGTCAAATGTCCATTCCAAAAAGGAGTTGTTACAGGTCATCAGTTGTTTCAATATGCACATAGGTCTAAATAAAAAAATAAAAGAAGACTGGGAGGCAGGGTCTTTATTTAGTTAAAGATTGTAATCTTGTCCTCAAATATAACTTTGTTTTAAATCCCTTATAGCAATAGCTATTCCTCAAAAATACTTTAAGGTACACGCTTGCTGTAAGCGGCCATACCAAAAGCATCCAAGTTCAGTTGCATAAAGAACAGCGCAAACTTTAATGACTAAACAGGGCTGCTCGTGAGAAATCAATCAGGAATTTAAGACCTCGCACTGAACCCCAACTATGACAAAACCAGTTATTTAGTCAAAAGTATTCATTGCGCTCCCACATCTTTGCTGCCCTCAGAATTGCCATGCTCTCTCAGAGGACCGGCTTAAGTAATTGCCTTCTGTTTGCAACTTGGGGAGAACCTCTTCCATACACTAGAACTCACAAAAAACTTGATGTATCTCATGACCGTGTACTTGTTGTTCCTTTCACCTCCAAGGTGGGACAGACCTTTCACATTTAAGGTCCTCCATGACATTAAACGATGGAAGCCTATGGAAGGGATGAGCATCTCGCCCGTGTATATATATACTCCCATCTAAAACAAAGTCATTTAGGTCATCTGAAAATCCACATGGGAAATAAGTCCTACTAAATAGGATACAGCCTTTGTTTCTCTGCCTCCACACCCTGACCCATGCATAGACTCTATTCAAAGCAGTAATAATTCAAAATAAAGTGGTTATTGCCTTTTGCAATTTAATCAGTCATATAACTGACGGTAACACCAAGAGATGATTTTTAAAGTTTGCTTTTTAGACATGAAGCAGTATCTGCTACAATCAGAGCATGAAAGCTGCAGATCCGTGTTTTCTGGTGGAAAAATACTTTCTGTACAATTCGTTTTGGGAAGGAGAGGGGAAAGGACATGCCAGAAAACCACAACAAGTAGCGTTTTTGGAGGAAGGCACTTCCTGACCTTAGCCTTCAGAGCCCAAACTCAAGACATCTATAAATAGAAGAAACAGGAAAAGAAATCAAGTAAGATATCAGATGTCACTTGTATAAAGCAGAACTTTCATTTTTCCTTAAAAGAAATTCTGACAGTTTTTCCTAAAGCAATGCACAGTGTGTAAGTAGCCATGTCTTAGCAGCCTACATACTGGCCCTCCTATTTCTTCTTTAACTCCTTGCTCATTTTACAACTGATTCAGAAATATTCTTCATTATTGTTCATAAACAGCATTCAAGCCTTTTGATGTGATAGAGCAACTTACGAAAGGCTCTCACAACCATTCTACCACATCAATTCAGTTTAACAGATTATGGTATGGCTGCAATCTTTAACATGAGAGTGTCTAATATTTTTTTTTCTACCACTCTATGGTTTTTGTAAAGCTGGCAAGTCCTAGCTGCGTTATTTCCTACCAAAACTAATAGTACCCTGGAACAACCAGGGTAGGTATTAATTCATTATGTCTCGTTTAAAAAAGTCATCTTGGGAACAGCATTTCAGCAGCTAACAGCAGAGGTGACAGGCCAATATTTGGCTGACAAATTGTGACAAGCACACTCTAAAAATAAACAGCAATATACAAGGCAGTAAGCATCATGAAGCTACAGCCAAGACTTTATTTATTTTTTTAAATGGAAACACAACAAACCAAGATGCCTCGTGAAGTTACCTACAGCTAACAAAGTAATACTTCACCTAAAAGCTATTTATAAAGGCCAGGGTAACCGTTAGAGCACCTGTTTCAAACAAACCTCCTTTGTTCAAAAGAAATGTAAAGTAACTCGTATGCTGGAACATGGGCCAATGTCAACAGCAAATCCAACCGGATTTATGTAGGTTGTGTCACTATTAACAGTGCTACTTTCGTCATGGCTAAATGCTCATTTACTATCAAGCCAAGACGGACTGTAGGAAAGTGCCATTATTTTCTCTTTAAATTCATACAAAATATTCATTCACATAAGAACACTAGACCTTAAATGGCAATGCTAGTTTATCAACCCAGTAAAGTTAGAAATTTGACATATGCCGATTCCAATAAGGATATACTGAGGGTATTTGCACTTTTTGTTTCAAAAGTGGACAATAACTTGTATAATGTACACTGTATTGTAATTGTAAGTAAAGAAGAGCTTATTTCCCACTCAGAAATTAATACATGTGAACGTGAATGAAAGCATTAGCCAAAAGCACCCTCCTGTTTCTTTCTAAGTGCTCTCCTAGTAAGAAAAGTATCTGAAGTGATATTATTTATTTTATAAAAATAAAACCAAAAAACCACACCATCAAAAAACAACACCACTAAGAGAGGTTTGGAAGCGAGAAACTACAAGACATCAAAATAGTAAGACAGAGGTTAAGCAACTGTACAGGGCTAGGTACAAAGAACAAGAGAAGGGAGAAGTAAAAAAGGATAATTCACCTGGGCATTCAGAAACACACCATCTTCTCACATGGATCAAAAAGAGGTATTTTACCCCAAATCTCAAATTTCTTTTCTCTAGGTCCTTAAAACTGCTTTATAAAGCTTACAAGGCCTTTATACACCACTGTGTCACATACACAACCATATTTTCCAGCAATATCCAGTAGTCTAGATGGCCTTCAACTACTGAAACAATATTTATTCCTCTAAAGGTCATCTTAAATAAATGAGTCTTACAAGCTTCTTAAAGATGATCTAGGAGCAGCGGTTAGCAGCTATCCATCAATACTCAGTCTGGTACAATAAGAGCTAGTAGCCCTAAAATAGATGGCTACCTAAAATAGGGCAGAGATGGCATACACTCCTCTCCTCCACCTCAGCAAGCATCAACAACAGCTATCATCCTTCCCTGGGCATTGTGACCTCAAATCATTCTTAATAGCCGCACTGGAATTGTGTTGCTATCTGATAGTCATTCAGTGGCCTACAATCAAGAAGTTGGCATTTTCAAACTAGACCATCACGAATTAAAACAAGGCATCAGCCCTAATTAGCAGCTTTCAGCAGTAACAGAGAAGCCGTGACAAGGACGGAAACTCAATTATCCTCATTCTTAGCAAGCGCCTGTTCCTGGCCAGCATGTGGCTGGCGGAGCCACTTGTGTTTCCCTACCTACGGCGCTTGTGAAATACTTCAGTCTTCTGACCAGACCACTGCCTGTGTTTCACACAGGGGTCTGATTTTTTTTTTTTTTTTTTGCTTTCTGTAACAAATACACTAGAGACCTCCATCAAATTCGCTGTACCATCTAGAAATGTGTACAATAGATCAATGCAGAACACAAAATACAACTTAGACTGAGACCCTCAAAGCTACCTTTCCATAATTCAGAGTGAAAACTGCCTCACTGGGAGTGTTTACCATCTGCTCACAACCTTCTTAGCAGGGAATATATTCGACAAACTTCAGTACTGTGCTATTAAAGAAGAGTCGAGAGAGAGAGACCACCTGTGTAGCACTCATCATTAGCCAGTACAAAAATCTTATTTCTTGTTTCACACTCATATAGAGCATCCCCCATAAATTCTACCCCCATTTATTGCTTTTCTTAAGACACATTTGCTGCCTTTTCCTTTGAGACTACAGCCAAAAAGGAACGTATACAATCAAGCTGTATTTCCTCATGTTCTCAACACGTATTTAGTCCATGGGCTAAATTAATATTTTACAAAGGAACAGCACTAATGTAATTTCAATCAATGGGGACACTTACTGCTTTCACTGGAGAAGCTGCCAGCCGTTAACCACCCTCAACAGAAATCACAACGTGCATCAAGATCAACTACATCACTTCAGCTTTCAGCATTTTTTTTATAACTTTAGTAAAAAAAAGCCCAACCACAGAAAACATCTTTGCCACACATTCTGCTTCAGCAGCACCCAGCACCTGCCTTTTTCTTCCAGTTTTTGAATCCTTTTGGAGACTGTGGTTCCTCCAGAGTCGAGGAAGGATTCCACAGGCAGTGGACCTCCCCAGCAGGACCATCAGTGTGGGCACAGTCAGCTCCTTTCCTTTTAATTTTTAATAGCAACGATTTCTAATCGGTTATCACAGAATCCTGGGACACCGTGACAGCATCACCTTGTCTGCTGCGGGGCTCAGTGACACAACCTAGTACATCTTAATTGCATTTTAACTTTGCAGTTGGTAACTTAAAGATCAAAGCTATTTCAACGTTCCGTACTGTCAGACACAAACATAGTAATATACCATGACTTCAAAACGTTGACATGGGTATTGTAAAGCGCTGCTTCTTTTTTATTGCGAGAGCCACGTCACCTTCAAAATCTGAGGGAGCTGCAGCACGGGGGTAAAAGCGAGTGATGGGGCTCCGCGCCCGCTTCAGCAGCGCTGGGGGAGGACACCCCTCATCCTCCAACAACACTGACAACAGACACAAAGAAATCTGTATATCTGATGTCGCAAGTTCAACACATATCTTCGTATTTACTGCTGTGTATTCTGATGTGTCTTTTGACAAACAGCCGAAATCCACACAACCGCTCAGATGAGCGCTGCCTGCTCACACAACGGCAACGTGCTACTGATTTCAGCAAGATTACATATGTTAAGAAAATGTTCTGTTCCACTGAGGGAACGATTTCCCGACAAGATTAAACACTTATCTCAAAGTCAAAACAAAAACATTACAGGGTATAGGTATGTCCCAACAGACTTCAGATACCAAATGGAAAAGGGGGCATGTCACTTAACTTGCATGCCAGCAAAATTAAGTTTCACCTTACATCTCTGTTTGCCCCAAGGAAGGCAGCCCACCAGCATCCATTTTTCAGTCACCATACAACAAAGGAACATAAACACAGGCAAAATTCACTATCAGAAATACAAAAATATATCAGGCCATAACAACTCTTATCCACCCAATTCAGTGGGCACAAAGGTTGTGTTACTACCCCGGTTTCTTATCATTGCTGTACGTTAATGGGGAAAAACCTTAGACTACAGACTTATTATTAAAGTTTCCTTTGAGGTTAATCCTCAGAACAACAAACAAAAAGGGAAGACGTCACTCTCAAGAAGCATCTTGCACACATGCCTCATAAGAAAAAAACAAAAAACCAATCAAAAAACCAAACCATTCTCATTTTAGGAAATGCATCAAGAACAAATGATTTCATAATATTCCATCCAGTTTAATTTTTTTTATACTTCAAGATAGTGTTTGAAAATGGAGCACCATATACTTTCTGGGGGAGGTTAAGCTGTTTCAGAGGTTCCTACACACAACCATAAGCATTTATTCTCAGTCTTGTAGCACAAACCTTCACACCTTCAGCTGCACCAACACTGACATTTGGAGTCATAATCTAAACCAGACTGAGTCACTTTGATTTCAGCAAGAAAAAACCTTCACACAGCACCTCTCAAAAATAAGTCACTTTTCTTTTGTTCAGCTAACAAGATCGTATCACTTATCCTGTTTATATTGTAGCCTCACAAACAGTTGGATCGGCACAAACGAGGCAGCAGAGAACATCAGCATGGGAAACAAAGCTCTTAAATAAGCTTTGCTGCTAGAAAAATACAGTGTACCATGAAAGATTTTGCCTTTGGTTTCAGCAAGTCAAATCTCAAGCAAAAGCTTCTTCCAACTGTATTGGTGATACAGGCTTGTTTTCCCATCAGCTGCTTACAAACCACATTTGCATAACATCCTATCTCACCCCTCTAAATTTTGATTTATTTTTTTGCTTAACAGGACGGGAAGTCTGAATGACTAATTACAAATGGAAAAGACTGTACCAGTATTTCCCCCCAGCTACAGAAAAAGTGAAATAAAGACAGGAGACAAGAGCATCCTTAGGAATACAGAACTGCAAATACAAACTGGGGGGGGGGGGGGGGGAAA
>JAOXNO010000033.1:36293487-36306978 GCA_028565335.1 Limnodromus scolopaceus | reverse complement strand
AGGGCCCCATTATCTTTGTCTTCATAACATATATGTAGAGAGGGAAAGTGCTAAAGAAGAAAGATGAGCATATGAGAATCTGAACTTCCCCACTCTGCGCAAACACCACAGCTGATGGGCTACTTGTGATTTCATCTGCCACTGGCTGTAGCCCCTGGTTTCCCCCAGGGACCCAAAGGCGTTCCCATCTGCGTGCATGCCAGGGTGGGAGCACCAAGCCGGGTGTCGTTCTCCTTGGGGCAACGCTGACTGCGGCAGGTCTGACCTCCGGCTACTTGTTCCCATGTTCCACTCCTCGCTTTGGCACAACTGTTTCTCCCCAAGCCGTCCCCTGAGGCCGCATGGAAAATGAGACCAGTGAACTGATGTGTGTTAAAAATAACCAGGAAAAAAACCAAAGCATTTTACCGTGCGGTGGAGAAGCAGTTGTCTCAGTGCCCCGGGTGGGCAGGCAGAGGGGCTGAAGCTGGCAGTGCTGCAAAGGAATGGCATGTGGCATCACACCCAGCGCTGGTGGCTCCTATTCGATGGTGATGACCTCAGGGTAGTTCTCAGAGGGTGGATTCCTACACCAAGCAGGTGAACGTCATGACTGACAATTGCCTGGGCATACCCAGGAGATTGAGATATCTGAGACATCTTTTTCTCTGAAGACAGCTGGAAGAAAAGGCAAAAAACAAGCAGTGAGATGCAGATAGCGTTGATGCCTGTGCTGTCCCTGACAAGTGGTTACCTCTGCTTACTGAATGCCATTTGAGGCTTTTCAAGAGGAGATACATTTAATGGATGAAAGATGGAAAGTAGCTTACGATGCTGAAATTCTGCCTCCATCTTTTCAAGAATATAAAGGAAGCAAAATTAACCAGAGAGACATATTTGCATTTTGAGTAATGTTTGAAATCATAGTCTGTAACAGAGCTTAAGCTTTTCATTATTTCTCCATTTCTTGTTCACAAATTAATATTTAGCACTCAGTCTGGCTTGACTTATCAGTTTCAAGACAGAACAGAAAACCTTCTTCTCACTGATTCAGAATCACTGGCCCTAGGGCTCTGTTTTCTGAGCAGCTCACTCCTGCAAATCACAGAGTACCTGCAGCTCACGTGGAAATTAATAAATTCTGTTGTAAACACACGTCTTGGGCCTGCTTATGCTTTTCATTAAGCCTTTGTGAAATAGCTATTCCTAGATAACACCAGCTGTGGCCATTTTATACTGGAAAGCGATTGGGATGTTCCAGTTAAACTGGAACCAGGAACTCCTGTTCCAGAAAAAGAAAGTCCACACATGGAATTAATTTGAAAAGAGTTAATCAGAGCAATACCAAGCACAACTCATGGTATTTGCTGTATGTTTATACAGTGTAGGTCAGGTTAAAGATGTTCATCACAGGGTGACAATTTTGGCCTTGATTCTCTGAAACCTTACACAAAATATGCTTAACTGTATCCACCAGAAGTAGTAATCCTAACCACCAGCTTCAGCTGGTCAAATTATTGTCATCTGGAAGTTACTGTTTGGCCAGTAAGATTAACTATTTCTGTTGTTGTTGAGGGAGTGGGAGGACACGAACTCCCTAAAGGGTGTTGTAAATTCAAGCAATGGTTCTGTATTTAACAATTACCTGGTTCTCTGTGTTTTTATATACACCCTGCTCGCATATGTGTTTGCTGGGGAGTAAGACTGCTAGGATTTATATGATTATTTACTTACATTAATATAAATAAAATTAGATGTCCTAGCTTATAATTAATATTTCAGCAGTAACAGAGAAACAAAAGGAAAACCAGTCTCAGTGTTATTTAAATAACTGTCATTCTTATCATTCTCTCTTCCCCTATTCATCATTCTGGGAATATACCCACAGCTTTCTCCAAAACCTTGATCAAATAAATATGTCTTTCACTGTGCCTAGAGAATCAGTGCATCTGGTCCAAGCTAGGGAGCATACTGTAGAGATTTCAAGTCTCCACAGAGTGTGCGCTGCCAGCAGCTCCTCTCTTTATCTGACCAAGAATAGCCTGCTCAAACGCCTTTGCTAAGCCAAAACTGCTGAGAGGCAGTCCCTCGGGAATCAAGCCAGGGTTTTTCCCAGTGACAGATATATTCCATCTTCATCCTTATTAATGGAACATTTATAATTGATTTTCTTTGTTTACCCTTTCCCATCTTCTACAAGGAAGAATGAAAGCCTAAACTTTGCTTTCTGTATGACAAACAAGCAGGCATTCCTTACAGAGTATTAATCACGTGGTGGGAAGCATTGAGAGACCACTTTATATTAAATTACAATTCAATTTTTACCAATTATTCAAATACATTGTTTCTTCTGAAGCCCAGACAGGACAATAACACACATAATTAGTGAAGATTCTTCTCCGGAAAGGGGAACGTTCAGTTACATGAATGTTCAAACTATGGAGTTGAAAAATAATAAACCCGATGGAAAAATAAGGACAAAGTTCCAAGCTATGTTTTCTCTGGCAGCAAAGTTGATTTAAGCAGTTCCTGCTTTTTATTTTTGCACCTATGACACAGTCCACTGCCTCTGTACTTGTGCTGATGTGACTGTTTTGGAGCTGTGCTATAAACTGGATTAGTGAAATCTTGGGAAAATTTCCCTATCACCTTCAATTAACAATGAAAAATGTTATAAATTAGCAGGACCCCATCATGAAGAGGCTTTGGAACCATGCTGTGCATCAGCTATTAACTCAGAGAAGCAGGCTCAGTTAGTACCTGTTCCTCAGAGCTCAGCTGCTGATTACAGGATGCTGGAAACATGGATATTATGTTAAAGGAAGCATTGCACGGACTACTCACGCTTGAAATTTATCCCCATGCTGAATAAGACTAAATCTGTTTTTAAAAGGTGCCATTCCCTTTTCATGCAATACAGTCAAAACAAAAATCATCAGCCTTTACTGAGAGGCTAACCTGACTTTGAACTGAACTGGAGTGATCTTTGTTTCAACTGCATCTGCACATAGTGGTCTATTTTCAGTTTATATGGATCCTCAGAAGACACATGGCTTGAAAATGAATCCCTTGCCTAGGAATAGGAGTCAAGTATTATCTACACTTTAAAGTTCAGTTGGATTAGCATGTAATTATAAAAACTATTCTGGAATAACTCCCCAACTCTTTCACAAAAAGAGTTCTTTTCCATTCCCGTTTCACTTCATCCACTTTCAACAGCTGCTCCATGTGAAAACTCACCCTCCTATTTTGCACCTTTGCTTTTATTTTCTGATAACTATGATAGTTTGGAGGATATTTTTTTTTTCCGTTCTCATCTTGGATCAATACAGCTCTACCAGCTAAAGCAATAGCATAAATATCAGTAGACCAGCAGGGAACTGATTTAAATCTACACCAGCAATGATGTCGTCTGGCATCATCAGCTGCAGCTCCAGTAGGAGACTTTGTCAGCACGCTTCTAATGGTTTGTCCTTTTAACTAAAAACATGGCTTGTGGCTTTTCCAGAGGCCTAAACCCACACTATGCTTTAAAACCGCTCTGCGTGACAAAGCTTTAGGGCTGAGCCTGGTGCAACAGGAACTCTGGTTGATGCCCAAAGACCTATCTTCTACGGATAATAAGAAATGTTTTTAGAGCGTCACTTTTTTTTTTTCTTTTTTTTTTTCGCAAACATGGAGAGTTATTTGCTTCTCAGCTGGAAACCTGTGTGGGGCTTGTCTGGCTAATTGATATTTGATGGCTGAATCTTCATAAAGTCCCACTTATGGAGGTGATGATGGAAATGGTAACAAGACTGTCCCTCTCAGGCAATCATAATCTTAACTTAGTCATACTAAATTTGGGGTATCTTTTTTGAAGCTATTATCCAAAGCTTTGTAATAACCATTAAGGCAGAATCTGCCTTCATCTGCTGTCAAGCTCTAACAACCCTCAGTTTTGGCAGTAAAAATATCAATACTAATCTCAGGCTGTAAATTGATGCTACAGAGACTTTGGTGATTTAAGAGTTCCCGTAACATTCTTGCCCTGTCTGCACAGGTGAGAGACATCTTGCAATCACAAGCCCCCTTAGGTTAAGCTTCTA
Organism: Limnodromus scolopaceus; assembly: GCA_028565335.1. Classification (NCBI taxonomy): domain Eukaryota; kingdom Metazoa; phylum Chordata; class Aves; order Charadriiformes; family Scolopacidae; genus Limnodromus; species Limnodromus scolopaceus. The sequence goes on along the minus strand of JAOXNO010000033.1, from coordinate 36,302,911 downwards.
GCTTTGTGTTGCTAAAGTAGTTTTCTAAATACTTGATTTACTTACTTATATTTAGTCCATACAGACTGTAACAGCAGCTAATGAAGTTCACAGTGGTCCTTGCAAAGAGCACCATTGTCTCTCTTGTACGGACTGTGAACGGGTGGTGTGGAGGCTACTGGTGAACCTCAGCACGGGCGAAACTCTGAGGTCAGATCTATGCCTAAGTCTCCACCCTCCCATGCCTTGAGTTTCAACCAAGGAAAACTCAGGTGCTCAGGCTGGATGGGAGCTGGAATACTTCCCAGCCAAATGTCCCACCTGAAGGCTCAGTGGAGCAGCAACGAGGAATATGGTTTCATTTCACTGTTCTTGTACTGTGCCTTCTGGGTGTGCACCTGCTCAGGTGGAACAGCACCTCATTCCATAAACTCTGACCCTTTTGTAACTCTGCACTAAAATGCCTTGTAAAGACATCTCTGAATGACCTGAAGAAAGTCTCTTAAAATCACTGGGCTTTGCAAAGTGACTTTGCATTCAATGATATTTTAGCCTGACATTTAAATCAATTAAAATGAATTAAAGCCACTTTAATTCTGGATTAGAATACCTATACTGACTTCATTTAGTAAACCAAATCCACTTTAAATTCATATCTTTGGCTAATACGTATTCATTTCCTGAACACGTTTATATAAATAAATCTGAAAGCACTATTTTAACAGGTAGGCACTCCATCAAACATAACAAAACGTTGCTTCTTACCAGAAGGAGGCTAGTTTTGATACATGCCGTACCCATTTTTCAACAGCCAGATTTTCAGAGCAGGAAGAAGGAATGTTTCAGTGAAAAAACCCGTATGTGACCCCCCACTCCAGGAGACACACTCTAACAAAAGGTATAACAAGGACAATGCTCTTGCAAAGTGGAACAGCTATATAAAATTGCTGCATTATAAGTAAGATAAAAGAAAATAAAGCGCACTGAAGTAGGTTAGTAGCAAAGATAATTAAAATAATAAGTTTCTCTGTCTTTTCTGTCTATAAGGTCCAGATGGTATACGTGATTACAGAACAAGGAAGCCTGAACATGCTCACTACATAGGGGCGACATCTCCAGCAATAGAGGGTACGAGTGATGTCAGCTACTTGTGGCGCCCAGCCCCCTGTCTTTCATACATATCACTTCGCAGACCTCACTACGCTGGTGAAATTGGGTGGGGTGTGAGAGAGCTCAGCCATTTCAACAGGAAAAGTCTCCAGAGTGGAGCACAGATTAAGGTAAGGATGAATTAGTATTTGAAATTCCCTGAGTTGCAGAAGGCAGAAGAAATTTGCGCTGTGCTTTGCAGTTGCATTCTGAATTATCATTAGGGCTGAGACTACCCATGGGCTAAGCAAGGAACAAGAGAGAATACAGCAGTTAGATTAAAAACTATGCTAAACAAAACATCAGCCCCGACCGATAGATCTTCAGGAAATATTTTTGTGACAGTTTGCCCAGAGTCAGGCTCCCAGGTGGATGAAGCTGCCTGAAAAATAACCTGACTAAAGCATTCTACTTAACATAATATAACAGTCGCTTCGAAGGGCTGGGTGACTGTGGACCGGATTTTTCCACATGACTAGAGTAGACAGGGGTGCCGAAGGAGCTGTTTGAGGGAGCGAGGTCTAACACAACATGAGCCATCAAGTCATTCCGCCTGGTTGATTCCCAAATGCTGCCAAGAGACTCAAAGCATCAGGTTTGCAACCTCAGTGTGACCAGAATCCTGCAGAGTTCAAGTGCTCACAGATGCTTAAAGACTCCCAGTAACTCCGCAACCTGCATTTTACTCAGTCTCATGCAGGGCATGGGGTGCAGAAGTAGCTAACAAGCTTCGGACACCTGAATTTGTTCTTCTAACCATTGTTCTAGGACCTCATTTTGAACCTCTTACTTACGCATCTAGTTACAGCTGAATCTGTATTTGCACAAGGTTATAAACAATTTAGTGTATATTTATACATGTAGATAAGATGTACATCAGATTTTTCTCATACATACACATGCAAATTCACACATGATAATATGGGTATATTTAACATTATTATGCTTATTGCACAGTAGTTTTAGAAGCCCAAAAGTCTAAGGTTTTGATTTTTTTTAGGGCTGTATGAAAAATACTATTATGGATTTTTCCCAAAACCAGCTTTTTTAGTAGGTAAGGTGCTCTTAACACTGCGCTGCAGTGTGTCTATGTTGAACACTGTGTATCCCTCCAAGTATACCATTCTTAAAACACCAAAAATAAGGTACATAAGTTATTCACTGGTTTTGTCTGTTAATCCACCATATTGAAAATAGATGTAGCTCATTAAGTGGATACTGTGAGGGGAAGGGAAATTGGTCCCTCCTGGGAGCAAATGAGCCTGCTTGGGGGGTGGGGGGAGGAAGCTTCCCAAGGACAGAGCGAGACAGCTTAAAAAAAACAAGTAGAAATGAGAAATCTTGGGAACTGGAAAGCTGTGGCACAACTGGGATTAGAAAACTGCTGGGAATAGCAGATGCACAGGTTCCTGGAGTGATGGAAGGAAAAATAATTTTTGGGAGCCAAAGGACAGCGTGCAGCGTTTGCTGTAATCCAGGAACCTGGTGAAAGGTTATTAGAGCAGGAGTGAACCTGGAAGAGAGGACTCATACCACAAGGATTGAGCAAGCAGAGTTAGGTGTGTGTACAAACCTTTCAGAGTCTGGTTTCAGTCAGTTTTCTGCAGTTACAAAATTCGCCTTGACTTAATATCTGCTCATGTGAAATCAACTTTTGAGCTTAACTGGTCTTTTGTGCTTCTTGTGGACCTCTGAAGAAAAGTTGTAGGGCTTCCTTGAATCTGTAACTGACTTGGAGTCCCCTGAAATAGAAAAGACCAGTCACTGGGTTATCATCTCTGAACAGCTGCCCTTTTTGGTCCTCATGGGGATCTGGTGTTCTCTTCCCAAACACACACCAGGCAGTCCCCCCATCCTCCCCAGGAGGAGCAAAAGCAAGACAGAGGGGCAGATTTTCCTTTTTTGATCCTCCCACCTGAATGCAGAGAAGAGACAGAACTCACCCAATTTGTTTTCCCCAACTCACAGCTGTTCACAAGCAAAGGAATACATTCAGTAGCACAGCACGAAGGCAGCTGCAGGTGGAAAGGTGTTAAGTGGATCAAGCTACTCGTCTGAGTTAACTAGCCATTGCAATTAAGAAGCCTAACTGTATCACATCTATCTGAGAGGAAGGGATATCTGGTATGAAACTGACAAATCTTTAGTTTCTAGAGGTTGATTGTTTGTGACTTAAATGTGATGCAGGGATACAAAAGCCGACAGCCATTCAGACACTCTGCAAGCCTCATGTGATCCCTGCAGACACCCTTTTTGCATTCCTGCCATACACCACCTTTCTAGGTCAAACTCTGAATTTTCATTATCATTTCTCTGCAAAGTCTGAATAGATGTACAGTCCTGGCAAGAACTGTTGTATTGACTAACATCTCCTGCCATTGCTCAAAAAACATTTCCTGCTGAAATGAATCCGGTGTGAAAATAAGAGCGTGCATATATATTGCACGTATCCATAACATCCATGTAGAAGTGTGTGTTATACCTATGCACTAGGTTTGTGATGCTGCTTTTATGAATTTAGCAATGTCCACCTGAATCCTCTTCCTTCTTAGCAAAAGAAGCACCAATGTGCAGTACTAAGGGGCGCTTTGATACCTCTCAGCAGAGCTGTGTGTTCTTAGGGAGCTGCAGCCATTTAGGAAACACTTGCCCAACGTGAGTAGGCACATCCCAGGGGCACAGCCATGTGCCAACACACAGGGTGGATTTTAATAGGAGAGAAGGGGGATGTTAGATTTCTGAATTATGAAAGAAGCTGCTGCGTAAGACGTGCTGTCACAGCCTGACACGTTCTGCAGCTCCAGCCATGAGAGAGCCCAGTAAAGCTGAGCTCTGCATAGGTGACCAGACATCCTCCTGCCTTGCCCGCTGGTCCCCTGCGTGGCAAAGAGCAGTTAAAATTTGGCATAGTACAACACAGGTTTTTTTTCCATTATCAGCTATCTATTCATCAATGAACTCTCCAATATAGAATAAACTTTCACTATTCAGTGGGGTTTCTTTTTTATAGTCTATAGATTTTATGGTCTACTTTGTATTTCTAAGTGGGCTTTTTCTAGTCCTAAACCAGAACTGAACCATTTTCTTCGCGTAAAATCAATAGCAGGCATGGATTCCAAGTCTCTCTCTTAAATATCTAACACCAACAGATAATTTCACTACTCTCATTTCTGATCTGCAGATATTGCTCCCAACACAGATTAAAATAAAAACAATTTAAGCTGCTTAGTGAAGTTACAATAAATAGCTTTGAGAACAATTTGTCGGAAAAATAAAGCTTTTAGCTTGTTATTTATCATATGATCTTTAACGAATTTTAAGCTATAATACAGTGCTCATATTGATTTCCTTTACACCAGAGAGACGTTGTTGAGATATTCTAACCAAGCGTGCTTAAGACACCCAGCCTGATTACAATAATGCTCTCAAACATATTGTACAAAGTCGTAATTCTTAACTCACAGTGCTTCTGCCGGTGTTAACACCCCCAAATTTTTGAACGTGAAAGCACATTGCATGATGAACAAGGGCCTTAATGCTGTCACCATAGAGATGACACTTTGCAACCCTTATTTATGTCTCCTTGATTGCGCCAAACAAATGCAGTCTCTTTATAGACAAGCCTTTTTGGTTTCTTGAGGATGGTTTCTCTAGATGGTGTTTTAAATAATGTCTTTGTAGACACATAAATATTATTTTGTAGTATGGTGAATTTTTCAAGATAAAGAATACAATAACCTTTCAGATAGAAGAAAGACTACAATCAGTTTAAATAAATGCAAAGGAAATTCCTTAGTTAAAATTACAAACAGACAGAACAGACACTCTCTTTGTATTCACAGAAAAGGACAAAAGAACCTGTTATTTGTATTTGGCCAATGAACTTTAAAAAACAGGAGGAAAAATATTTTGAGTAAACCAAAACAAAAATATTTTTCTAGGCTTGGAAAACCAAAACCACTTATTTTTCCTTCAAAGTAGAAAAAAAAAGGACATTCTGAAACTGTTTTTACAACATTTTTCTTTTTTTTTTCTAGTAGAAAGTTTTGCAAAATTGAGCTAGAATTCATAAATATCATTAGCTGCTTTCTTATAAATAACATAATTACAGAAATAACCACCCAGTCCTATTTTGCAATAACTAGAGAGTGAAAATCAATGCATTGCAGAAGGGCTACGGACTTCCATCTCCAAAGCTAGCTGCTTTTTACGCTATGCAATCTCACCGCAAGAAGTCCTCGCCCCCACCCCTGTTGAGCAATTGCTGCAATCACTGACCGGTGAAGTACCAGGCACACTCATGGTTCTGCATAAGGGCTTACTAAGAGCAAGGAAAATTATATACGATAGCAAAAGTCATATTTTAGTCACACTTTATTTTAACGCAACAAGGGACTTCAGCACAAAGTTTGTATCTCTGGGCTGAACGCATTTAAGCCTGACCAGGTCATTCAGTGCGGGATGCCCCTGCAGGTCAGCCAGGTGTGTGGAGCTTGGTTTTCTGTGTGCAAGTGCAGTTGGCTTCGCCAGCCGTACTCCTCCTAAACACCCTGCTAGACCCAAGGAGCAACATTCCCTGGGTTACTGACCAAAACGGTTGTTTTACCTCTTTTTTCTGACTTTTGTTCTAGTTTATTCTTTCTTAATTTTGCTTGTTTCCATGACAGCTAGGAACATATAAATACAAAATCCTTTAAAATACCAAATTGATTAAGCTTTTATCAAGTGGTAACAATCTAAGTGCTTTTGCGGTGATAAGCCCTCTCCTAACACAGAAAGCTTTGCACTGTGTTCCACAGGCCAAATCCAACCCAGGGGACAATGCCACTCACCCTGCCACCCCTCATGGCCACGGTGCGGGGAGAGGGATTGAAGACAGGACGTCTGCTCTTCCCCCAAACCTCCTGTATTTCCAGAAAGGAGCTGCTGGTTCAGCTAACAGACTCTCAGCATCAACACTGCTACGTGCCAATCATCATGATGCCTGGGCTACATATGCTTAATAGCCACTGATTTCAGAAGCTGATTATCTAATTGCTCTGTCATGTCAGCTTTGACCTCACGCTTGGTCCAAATCCTCCAGTCCTTGATGTTGTTGTGCTTTCTAGAAATAGCCAGGCTGCCTGTCCAGACAAGTAAGAGCAAGTGTGGGGTAGGTGGTGTCAGCAACTTCTGCTTTTGACCCTGAGGGCAATATGGATTCAACCAATTTGAGGCACTTGACTCAGTGGACTTGAGCCTGAACACACCCAGCCGGTACAGAGAGGGTAGACATGCTCAGTGGAGCTCTGGTTCTCAAGTTGTAGTAGGCAGAAGTGATCTGGGAGCTTAAATCTCCCCCAAGGCAGGAATCATCTCCCTTTTGTGCAAATGGTACGGTGGAGTCAAACCCAATTAAAGTTTGTAAGAGTAATTTGCTGCTGCTGCTCCTTTTACCAGAGTTTTTACACTGAATTGCTCACGTCTGCCAGAGAAAACCACAGAAAAACTTCAGTTTATCTCCTCTGACATCTCTGAGAAACAGAGCTGCTATGCGCTCCCCTTATCTCTCAACATGCCTTATCAAGGGAAGAAAAGACAACCCCCAAACATGTAACTGCTGGTGACTGCCGTGAAGGATGTCCCCATGCAGGCTGTCCCCCAGGCCATCAGCCCACAGAGCTCAGGGGGGCTGCTGTGTGGGGAGCCACCTGCAGCCTGCCCTGGCCCAGCCTGCAGCACCCGGGGCGGTAAGGAGGGTCTGCGTCCCCTTCTGTGCTGTGGGCCGCTGTGACAGCCACAGGAGCGCTGGCAAGTCCCTCTCCATCTGAGCAACGGCAGTAAATCTGTGTGCCTGAGCCCAAGTACCAACACCTACCCAGCTGCCGCCTCGTCTCTAACTGGGCTGTGATACCTGCACGAGGGAAATGCAATTTTGCCTGAGAAAAAATTGCGAGTACTGCAACTCGCTAGTACTGCAACGGCGGCACCGGCTCACACGTCAAACAGGGTCCCTTCTCAGCCCTCGGTTGGGAACGGGGATCCTTATTTTTTCAAGTGCATGTCTAAATTCTTCAGCGGTTGAAGGAGGCCACCAGACAGACACGATTGCCTTAGTGCAGTCCTAAAGAAAACAAAGAGAAAGAGGAGAAGATAACAGAAGAGCAGGGATGAAGGGAAGGACAGTTGTGAGTGGGAAGACAAACTGGGGGACATGGGCCAGTTCTAAGTACAGCTTGGGCAAATCGTGAGCTGCAACTTCAACACTACTTGAATTCTGGGGGCTAAGGGAAAAGAAATTGCCTAAGCGATTGTCACCGCTTAATCTGTGTCTGGCGTTTTTGCTGTTTGATTGCACAGGACCTGGACAATTGCACCGAGCAAATAAGAGGAAGCAGCAGAGAAGTCAGGGAGGACGATTATGCCACTCTGATTGTTGAGCTTCAGAGGAGCTCTGATTCAGCTATTTGTAACAATCCTTTTCCCAACATATGGTCCAAGTCCTGCCTGCAGATAAGCATGACAGGAATTCAAATAAAGACTACTCAGGGTGTAGGTGTTGCTGACAAACACATACACTGTGCTGCTGCTTCTCTCCCCAAGACAAATGTAATACATGTGGTTATCTCACTCAAGCAAGTTAAGTTTAAAAAACAGCTTATTACTGAGAATTGAACCTTGGCTTATCTACAGTGATATTTGCTATCCTGGCTGCATTTGTGTCCCGTGATCCCAGAGGTACAGTCTGTCATGGACTTTGGGTTTTATCCCTTTTCTGTTTTCCATTTGTGACCTTTAGATGCATTTTAAATAATTCCTTACCTTTCCAACAACTCTTCCTCTGCTTAAAAAATCTGCAGGAAGGCATTTCTTTAAGTGACACTATATTACCTCTTTAGATAATTTTAAGTGAGCCAAACCGCCGCCAAACCCACTGTCTCTTGCACGATGTGGAAACAAGCAGCAATTGTTATTTTTCACATTCTCTAGTTTCTTTGTCATATCTCCACCAAAACCTTCCAGGTGGAGACAGACTTAATCTTCCTTCCCAGTACCATTTGAGAGCGGCACATGCGCCTTAAGGTTAACATTGTACCACATTTTGTTTCTGTTTCTTTGACAGAAAGGACCGTTTCGACAGGCTGCTGAAGACAGAGCAACACACTGGTACCAAAATCCATGGTAACCACTTATTAATTTTTTAAAATTTTCTCTAATCTGTGCCCTGTGAGGACATTCTCTGAGAATTCCTGGAATAAGCAAATTATTGGCATACTTGACTTTGAAGTTCAACAGATCTAACGAAAGCCTACTGCTGGCACCCACTGCTGCAGAGAACCATTGAGAATAGGGTATTTAGCTGATATTTTGTCATAAATCAATAGAAGTATTCCAGAGCTAAACTACAATACGTTTCAAGCAGCTAGAAGAGCTCTCTAGGGAATATTTAATCCCCTTTGAAGAGAGTGCCCTGTTTCACAGAATCCCATTTAGTTTTCAGTGAGAATTTTTTCCAGTTACTTTGATGAATGCATCTTGAAAGAAATCTCAGGTTTATAAAGCAATAATTAGCAATAACCATCTTCAGCTAGGAATGTACTACAGAAATTGGAGAGTGACAGTAGCAAAAGCCCTTATGAGATGGGCACAGCTCTTCCAGCGAAACCGTGCACGTGAAAAGAACTCACACCATACCAGCAATATGTAAGACTTTAAGAGGTTCACCATGACCGGGAGCTTTGACTGCCAAAGCATTCATAATGGAGACCTAGGTAAAATATGGAGCAGTGAAAAGGACTAGGGCCATTTATGGAAAAGGACTGCCCAAGGAATTTTGTTGTACCTCCTCTCCTTCCCTCAGGAATAACCACTGGGAAATACAGTATGTTAATGAGTGCAAGGCAACGACCTCCAGTGGAAAATGGGAAATGCTTAAATTTCCTAGATCTCGCCTGTGAAGCAGCAGGTGATGACTGACACGCATTCACAGTCACAGCGGGTCTCCAAACATGCCCACCTGCTCCCAGGACTGTGGAAACATGTCCTGCCCAGCAGACGTCACCGCCTCTCTGTGCATTGCCTCGGATGTGAGACGGGGGGCCAAGGCCGTGCAGACAGACACGGCTCTGCTCAGCCTCCTCCTCCCTCCCCTTTGCTCTCACCTCCACCGGCTGCAAAGGGGAGCTGCCGCCCTCAGGACACTGCTTCCCTGCACAGCGCCCCGTAGCACGAGGAGTTCTCTGAATTTCACTGAATTTTTTTAGAGTTGGAAGGGACCATAGAGATCATCTAGTCCAACTCCCCTGCTGGAGCAGGA
>JAOXNO010000033.1:36268821-36293387 GCA_028565335.1 Limnodromus scolopaceus | reverse complement strand
GATAAGGTCTCCCCTCAGCCTTCTCTTCTCCAGGCTAAAGAGTCCCAGCTCTCTCAGCCTTTCTTCATAAGGGAGATAACAGCATCTTAAGCTGCTTCTTACTTCCCCTTTGCCTGTTCATACCACCTGGAGCAGCAACAGGGCTGCCGCAGCTGCTGGGGGTCAACTGGGTTCAATAGACAGACCCACGAAAAGCCTAAGCAGCTCCTCCAAGCTGAACTCCTCATGGCTGGTAGTAGCAGCAGTACCGGGAACAGATGGGCCAGCTGGTCTTCAAAAGCTGCAATCTCCCTCTAAACTACGGCACGGGTATGCTTCCTAGTGTGCCGGGAGTAGGAAGTCATTATCAACTTACTGCTTATTTTGGTTATTACAGTAGTGTGTTGTTGAGACTCTTGTAGCCTGGTGACAAGCTAAAACATAAAAACTGCTTCCACAAAATCTGTGATCCCACAGTGTCTTCAGTCCATCACTGGAAGGCAGCCAGCGCCGCCAGGCAGCGTTGCAGCTTTCTCATTTTGGTAAAGCATTCATAAAACATGCACCTTATTAAGCACTGGGAAAGTAATCCTGATTGTTGAACAAAGAAGCAGCAATTTTCTGTTGGGAAATGGTTTCTTTGCTTTTCACCATAGGAAAGTGGGTAGGAAAACAAAGTCACCCAAGTTGGAACTAAATAAATTAAATGCATTCAATTAGCTAATGGAGTGTCTCACAAAAGGTTGCACTATTAGAAAATTAAATTAGTTCTTCCTAATATGCTGAGATTCTCTAAGTCATTAACACCGTTTATTTTTTTTTTAGAAACTGTCTGAAATATTCAGGGGATTATTTTTCACCATAGGCTCTTTCCTTTCCCTGCCATACCTTTCAGTCCTGACTCACTTCAGTCTTATAATCAGTGTTAATTTGTGAAAAGCATTCCTAAACTAGATAACTTCGGTACAATTCATGAGTACAAGGAACATATTTCAGATTTTTCTAATGGAACGTGGTGTTCTCAGAGATCAGTTTCATGAGCTATTATATGACTTAATACCACTGGGTACAAAAAGACTCCTCTCGAGCATGTTCATTGGTCGTTTCTTATGCCTTTTTATAGAAAACCCACAGAAAATGGAAGATGGAAGTATTTTGAATTTGACGTTCCTGCCCTTGCAATATTACTCTGGATGAGCTCCATCCAATTTACATTAGGTTAATTAACAGCAGTGTGGCATTTGCTGGGGACAGCTACAGAATGGCCAGACGTAGCTCTTCAGCGCACTGCCACAGTGGTGTGCTCTGCGTGGAGCAGTGGCAGGGACCTCTCATTCCCTTCACACCATCCTGGTTGCGATGCTGCAGGGTCGGTGGTTAGGAAATGCAGTGTGTGATCAGTCACAACTTCACAATTCCACCTAGAGCTTGCTGAAGGGATAGGGCAGAAGGGAAGAGGAGATTTGCTGAGAGTACATACCTATTCAGTACACGCATTTTCAGAATGGGCTCCTTTCTCTTTGCAAGGGTATCTGATCTCACTTGAATCATGAGGTGGAGGGTCCAAGGTGCCTCCAGCCAAGCTAGAGAGAAGACTGGAGGAAGGAGCGGTGCTTGGCGTGCCTCATTCTCAGTGGAGGGGAACCGATCTGTCCCAACGAAAAACCCAAAATCTGCATTAAAAATAGATTGACAGCAGGAAGCACAGGCAAAGGTTCTGGGAAGGGGGGTCAGGGCTGACAAAGAGCCAGCTAGGGACATAAAGGCACTTTTCACCAAGACTCTGTCTTTCCCAGGCAAGTAAGAAAGTCAAGTACATATGGAGCTCCGTTAGGTTGATACTCATGTGCTTAAAATCAAGTGCTTTGCTGGATGGGATCTGGCATGCCCTTATGTAAGCAAATTATTTTTATCTGCTTCTAGCCTAATAGAGACTTGAATATTTTGAGAACTCATAGGTCTCATTGCTATGGAAACTAACTTGGTATCTTTAGGTCAGTCTTGCTATCTCTGATTTGCAGAGTCCGCATCTAATCTTAAGAAAAAGAAAAAAAAAAAAAGAAAGAAAGAAAAAAAAAGCCTAGCTGTATTTTCTGTCTCAGTCCCACTCCCCAATACCCTTTGTCTCACTTCGGTAGCTAAAAGCCGAGTCCAACAGCCTTTACAGGGAAGAGAGGCTGCGATATCAGCAGTCCAGTGCCAGGTTACTGGTTTCAATGTCAAAGAGAAGTGAGGGGATTTACACTGATGGTACAGACAATTGACACAGGAGCATCAGCAGGAAAGTCAACCTCATCCAGGGGTAGACATTCCCGTAGGGAAACCTGGCCTCGTACAGCTGTCCTATCCTTGCTTCTCGCTTGCTTGGGTGAGCAAGCCAACATGCTCACCGATGTTCTGGAATGCTAAACAACTCTTCCAATCCATAGATTGATAGTGGGAGGATTTACCACTGCATGGAGGAGAGCTGCTGCCATAGGAGTGGTTGAGCTGATACAATCTCAGTAAAACAGATTGGCCCCATCTTACGTCAGGACATCTGCCTTATTGCGAAATTTGGGCTTTTCTCTCTCTTCCCCAACCTTTCTCCTTCTGCACAACGTCAGCTACCCTCACCTTACAGTTTATCCAAACTCGGTGACCAGCAACATTCCTGCAATGACAGAAGACAGGTAAACATCCCTCTGGCAAAACTGGTACTTGACACATTTCGGTTTCTCTGTCGCACTGATGGAGCTGTAAGGTGCTTGCGTTTCTTTGGTTTGCCTTTTCTCAGTCACTTTGTATATTAGGAGAGAAAAAATTTACTTTTTCAGAGGTAGTTCAAGGACAAATACATGTCTGTATTTCCTGGCCTTCAAAGACTTTTCAGCATAATTCAAAGTCACAAAGAATTCACATCCAAAATGTTTAAAAGTTGCTGGAATTTTACTACTGCAGTAATGGAAGAGGTTTTTCTTTATTTTTCTTATTCTAACAAAAATTTGTCTCTTTGCTGACAGAAATGTTGTTTTCCCAAAAAACCAATTATTTCAGTTGCAATACATACCCACATTTTTGCTCAGACTGGGATGTATTGTAAATTCTGCTGTAAAAAGAGTTACTTTTTTGGCAAAAATGGTAAATCTACCAAGAAGTAAATGCCTGTCAGCAAAAATGAAATATTTTACTCCAAAATACTAACACATATATACCTGCTTAATAAATTTCTTTCTACTTCAGCACATACAATCTATATACCTTAGTACAGGACAAATGTGCCTTGTCTGGGTGGCCTCAGTATCTGTGGATATAGAGGGAGTTCTGTCCCCATTCTTCTTTGCTATTGTTTGTTATTTTCAGTTTTATGTCATCTCTTGATTTTTTCCCTCCTTTGGAGAACAAGGCTAATCTCTTCTATTAGCTCAAAGACATTTTGGTTTCGGTTTTGGGTTGGTTTTTTTCCCCAGAAATTAATCTTGTATTCCTATTGAACTGGTGCGGCTCCATTTTCCGGATTTTTCCCCCAGTATGAGTGAAATCACTATCTCACTGTGCTCACTTTTTATCCAAGCCAAATATCAAATATATAAGATCACAGGCAAGCACTCAAACTTTTGGAGAATCAGGATTATGCAATGGTGGAAAATGAGAAGAAAGTGTTTTTTAAAGGCTGAAGGAAATTCAGTTTCAACAGACAGGGAAAATCCCACAAGTTTAATTCTTGTAATGGATGGCAGTGACACACGCTCTGCTTTCTGGGATGAGTATAATCCCATAAAGGAATGCAACATGAACCAGTAGTTAAACTAGGACAGATGTTGCTGGAAATATTTAAAAGATGTTTACTTTATATTATTACTGATCAAATATGCAGTGTTCTTGGGTATGTCATCCTCATGACTTCCCACAAGACATAATATTTTCCTTATTGGAAAAAGCAAATAACTAAGTTGTAGGCAGCTTTTAGTAACTGAGATATTTTGGACTGGTGATGTAACTGCTGAAGTATCTACCAGCACCACCATCCCCCAGCCCAACCGCCTCCCCAGGCTTGCTCCCCTTATTCCCTCCATACCTTAAAAATGCTCCCCCCATCTCCCAGTCACACCCTCCCAGCACAGCACTGGTACTTTCCTCGGTAGCTTTCCAACGGGGAACTTCCTGTGTGGTCACCACGCAGAATAACCCACTTCTTACTGTCATTTACTGGGTGAATCTCTCAGGGCTTGATTTAGGAAGCAAAAAAGGGATTTTTCTGACCAGGGTGCGAAACAGGCAAATGCAGAGTTTTCTCTCACAAAGCTCGCAATGGTTTCACCTATTGCAGTAAAACTGCTGCAACCTTCTCTCAGGACATGCTTGTACTGATTTAAAAATAAATATTTAAAAATCACTGCATTTGATACGCTCCTGTAAAGTTGGAGCTGATTTAAGACTGCGTACACTCAAAGTTGCATTAATATAATCCCCCTTTAACTAATCAGGTGTGAGGTGTGTGTGGAATGTACCCAAATCCTCTATTACAAATTAAAAAAGACTGATCAGCTGCAACTAAAAGGAGGTGTGTCCTCTGTCTTCTTTTCTTCCTCTCCCTCAAGCCTTCCACCCCTTTAGAACAAAAGCAGACCCTGCTGCATTAAAGCAGGGACAGCAGAGAAGAGAAATCATTTCTTCATGATCTCCTTACTGCTTCCCCCTGCTGTCCACCCTGTCCTTCATCACCTGCCTGACACTAACATCGTTCTGGTTGCCCACAGTGACCTGTGGCTTCTGCACCCTCCCATCCCACTTCTCCTGAATAACTGCAGTCACATCACCCTGGGAAGGCCAGATCAAACACCTTTCTTCCGTTTTTTAAGGAATAATGACCCATACCATGCCCTTGCAAGCAAAAAAGCAACACCGTTCTCTTTTCTGTTTCATCCTTATCGTCTACCTCCATGTTGTTGAACTCCTTTTGGTTTCTTAGCTTCCATCCACTCTGCTCTTTCAGTTCCCTCCCCATTGCTCAATCACCTCCATCCGCAGGGGCCCTGGGGCCAGTGTCACGAAGCAGGGGGGGCGCATGGTGGGGAGCCACTGTGCCGGGCTGTGGCTGTGGCCACAAGGAGGGGAAGGTCACTGGCCGTGGCTGAGCCTCATGCTCCAAGTTTGCAATAGGAGGGGGTTACTCTCTGTTACAGCAAAAGGTTTTGTCCCCTCGGTTCCTCAGCCTCCTTCCTCTTTTTCCTCCTACTTTTGGTCCATCTTCCTGCACTAAGCATTAAGCTGGAGTAGCCAGAAAGATGACTGCTGCCATTGTCAAACTACGTCTCCTACCTGTCCATCTTTTATGGGGATCAAATGGTTTTGTCTTATTGTGAGCTTTTTTGGCCCATTGACGATGGCTCGTGAAGGAAGCTTGCTTCTAGGAGAGCTGAACCTCTGTGCCAAGGTAGAATGGCAAAATATTGGGGAGAGCTCTGTATACCAGCCAAGCAGCAAACCTTTTCAGGCTCCTACTTTTTAAATGCTCATCTGCTAAATACGTTGTCTTTATATCATTTACAGAATGTTTTCCTGCCCTGAGGCTTTTTCTATATCTAAAATGTGTTTGCTACAGTATGATCATATATTATTTTTATCATCAGCCTGAGGGCACAGAAATTGATACAGCTCTTACACCACTGCAATCCCATTGACTTCAGGGGAATTACTTCCCATTAGAGCAAGTGAAATCAGAATGAATAAATACACCATTTCTCTGCTATTCACCGTTAATGCTGTAAAGCCCACTGGAGTAGGCAGAGAAAGCCAGGGACTGACTCTTGCTTTAGTCTTGTTCAGTGCTGTTCCTCTGCATACAACAGGATAAGCTACTTCTCCAGGTACACCTACAGAGCGAGGTAAGATGATAAACTCTTGCACATATACCATTTTCTGTCTCAGATCTCGCTGGCACATAGATCAGCACCTGCCTATGTCTCCATGCAATAGCCCAGCTGTGGCAAACTGGCAGCGGGATGGGTAGCACAGGGCATCCCCTTTCTCACCAAGAACCAGAACTGCTCTCACAGAGCAGAGAAGAACTGCTGACAGAATAAATATCAGCTATCTATTTTTACTATCTGTTTCGAAATCCTATTTTTATTTTCTCTAGCTCTTTCTGTTGGGAATCAAAGTACTCAAGCATTCAGTCACCCACAGAGGGCTTTCATCCTCATCTTATAAATGGGAAAACCCTGAGACCCAGAGATATTAGATTATTGTCGTTGGCCATAGATGTGGGAGAGCCAGAAGTAGTTCCCAGCTCCAGTTTGCCACTTGGGTAAATTTAACCACAAGACCATCCTTCTTCTTCATTACTCCTTGGTGTTTAATTTAGACGCAAACATAAGAAGGCAACAAAACAAAGAAAGAAAACCTCAGGACCAGATCCACTGTGAGTCAGACACACATAGCTGCCAGACTGCATCCAGCCATGGTTGCTGTAGGAAATGCTGGCAATTGCCTCCCTATGCAGAAGTCGGTTATAGCTGCATACCATGGAAATACTCCCTGGATGGGCTGTGAGTTGTTCTGGAAGGGGAAGAGAAGGGATCAAAGCCCGGTCATGTTCTAGAGACACATACTCATAAATAGACCCAGGAACCACCAACCCAAGCTATGTCCTAAGTGGATCTCAAGTCACAAACACCGTGGGGAGACCCTACTAGGTCCATCTGGCCTTCAGTTTCCTTCCATGTGTATTAATAGAATAGTCTATCCCAACTTTTTAATCCAGAAGTTACTAATGACAGCCTTTTTCTTCCCAATGTTAATGCATTTTCCCTGCTATCTTCTTTCTAGACCAAATGGAATAATGAATATCTCAGTAATCAATATCTCATAGTTCTTTGTAATGAAGAGGTCATTTACATTCTCAGCAGCTTCTATCTCCATGGGTGCAACAAAAGGCTAGTGATAAGGCTATGGCTGTATTCTTCTGAGCCTTGTCTACATACTTCGCTATGGCTATCATAGTAAGCAGCAGCAAAACGATTCAAAACATGGACACGTTCAGAGATGAAGGTGGTATTTTCAGCTAACACCTCTCATGTCCCCCTGTACATAGTGTTGTTCCCAATGGAGAAGCTAGCTTTTCTACCTTCACACTGCCAGCTTCATATCTTGAAGGGTTTCTTTATGTACAAGACCTAGAATACATTTTTGTTTTAAGTGATGAACTACCAAAATTATTTCCTTGTCTGTGCCCTCTGCTGATACGTTCTCAGTGATGAACACGTCTTCCATATTTCTCCAAAATAAATAGATTTCCTCTACCCTTCTCATTCCCCTCCTCCAGTTTAGAAATGTCAAGAATTACAATTGCTGACGCTGTGCTTGCTGCAGGACTGCCGAGAAGTGGGGCTTTGGTATAAGCAGAAATTTGACCTGCCGCTTTTTCAGCCTTCAGCTGAGGGAAAGAGGATGTTGTCTTTTGCATAAAGGGGTTTCACAACTCACATAACCTGTTCTCAGCTACTGCTCGTTTATAGTTTGAGTTAAAATTGCAAGCAAATATGTAAGGATCTACTTGGCTTGACTAAACGTTTCTGTTTTAAAAAAAAAAAAAAAAATCATGAAAACATTGCAGCTCAAGTTTCTCTCATTTCTCATATCACTAACTCATGACTTCAGGCTACCCCACAGCAAAACTGTGGAAGTTGAGTTCTAATATTCACAGCAACTGATTTGCACAGGCTACAACAAATCCTTTTGCAGATTGCAGAAGAGAATGAAGAGTCAGAACTAGCTCAGTCCCTTTGTTCCTGCTGTAGTTTTCACTGTTGCAAAAGGCAGCTCAATTTCATATAATCACAACAGCAAGCAGCTATAACAGAATACATTAAAACCACATTTGTTCAATAAAAGAATGCCATTTCACAAAAGGTCATGCTTTCAGTTTTGAGGAGGCTGCTAGTCACAAGCAAAATGCCAATATATCGTATCACAAAGCATTGACTTGTCTATTCCCTAGTCGCCTTAGCTACAAAAATGAGAGAAACAGTATTTACCTACCTACTTAGATAGTGAAATATTCGGTCATAAACTAAAAATACATACTACTGAATATTTCAAATGAGGCACATGTGAAGTAAGACATACAGTTCCATAAAGTGAGTAGCATATGGGAAATGCACTGTTAAGAGTCTCATCGGGAAAAACCGTGATCTTGGAACAACCAGTAACTATTGGGTTTAGCAGTTTACCTTATTGTGCACAACATTCCAAAGCATTTATTTAGAAGACAGCTACTTGATACAAAACTTCAAGTATTTAATGCAAACTGCCATTTCAGGGAGCTTCTTCTCTCCGACTAAATGACTGCAGCCATAGTAGTCTGTTTCCTGCAACACTGTAAAGGACAGTGCCATAGATACACACCACTTCTGCATTATCTCATCCATAGCTCTGAAGTGCTATTTCCTATCATTTTAGCCTGCATTATGTAAAGTTTCCAACGTCTTTGAAAGGTGATTTTTATGCTAGAAAAAAAATCATTTTTAACCCAGTGGTAAATTTATTGCATCATTTAATTTGCAGCGTCCTCTTGAATAGAAGAGCCTAGCTGTTTGTCCATTTGTCTCTTGGGCACTTAGTTAATGAAGGAAGAAAATTTTGCTGATTGCATTGGCTAAATTTTTGTCTTTTTAAAACATCATCCAAGCAAAAAGATGAATACACATCAGTGCAGATAAATGGGGAGAAATATCGCCTTACCTATGATATTATGGAAACACACAGAATGGTAGGGGTTGGAAGGGATCTTTGGAGACCATCTATCTAGTCCAACCCCTCTGCCAAAGCAGAATCACCTACAGCAGGCTGGACAGGAACGCATCCAGGAGGGGTTTTAATAGCTCCAGAGAAGGAGACTCCACAACCTGTCTGGGCAGCCTGTTCCACTGCTCTGTCACCCTCAAAGCAAAGAAGATTTTCCCCATATTCAGATGGAATTTCCTGTGTTCCAGTTTGTGCCTGTTGCCCCTTGTCCTGTCACTGGGCACCACTGAAAAGAGTTTGGCCCCATCCTCTTGACACATGTCCTTTAAATATTTATAAGCATTGATGAGATCCCCTCTCAGCCTTCTCTTCTCCAGGCTAAACAGACCCAGGTCTCTCAGCCTTTCCTCATACAAGAGGTGCTCCAGTCCCTTGGTCGTCTTCATAGCCCTCTATTGGACTTTCTCTAGTAGCTCCTTGTCTTGCTTGAACTGGGAGGCCCAGAACTGGCCACAGTACTCCAGCTGCGGCATCACCAGGGCAGAGTAGAGTGGGGGGACAACTTCCCTTGACCTGCTGGCCACAATTTTTTTAATGCAGAGGATGGGGGAAAAGGCTGCAAGCCAAGAAGACACAAAGACTGGAGAGGCAGAGATGAACACTGAAGAGGTCTTTAATCAGTCTTCTCTCACAGTTTGTTTCAGAATTTGACAATGAACAGACAGCTCTTGAGCCTCAACATACCTCTGCTGTCTAGCAAACAGCTACAAAACCCAATAGGGTAAAACATGCTTTCTCATTGCTTTCACATCCTACCTTTAAACATTGCCTTCCATAACCTTAATGTTATTTTAATTTCTTTTTTTCAATGTAATAAAAAAATCCCTACTGTGGCAGCATTAAAAGACAATCAGATTTGACTGTTGGGCAAAGTACAGGAGGAATGCAAATACTCAACAAAGAGATGACAACCTAGAAATTCCAGTCACCTTATACAATAACTGCTGTGTGGATAGGAATTCTTCCTCCTATCAGTTACATACAGGCTTTTTTGCCCACATACTTCTTAACATCAATTATCCATGCAACGGAGAAAAAAAAAATCATAATTGGTGGTCTCTTAGTCAAGGCAAGTTTTGTGAGAAAATTAGTCCTCTAAATGGCAATATATTCAAACAAAAGCACTGATTATAATTCTGTTATTGATATGAGCTTTTAAATGGCACATGACACATCCAGACTGGTTCAGTAAGAAAACAGGTTTAGGTTTGGATAGGAGCTGAGATTTTTTTGTTGGTTTCATGGCTAAGGATAGCCAGATGGATAAGGATTTTATTATAGGTATTGGCAAGTTAATGCTGCTGAAAGCCTGACACATGATGTGTTGACTCAAAGTTGGAACATCAGATTTTCATCAACATTAAATTCAGGCAGTTCTTCTGAAACTGCAGCCTGGATGTGCCACCACGGTTTGTGTATCACCTACCTCAAAAGAAGAAAAATCACAAACTTCAGGAATTGTTCTGTCTGAAGTGAAAAAGATACGCTAAGATCATTCACCACAAGAGAAGAGGTAGAATCCTTGTAACTCTGTGTGCGCAAACACGTGTGCTGAGCTCTGCACACCTGCACACCCTGCTCACAGGCCGGTCACAGAGCACACTGCCCTCTCCGCATCACCTGGCTTGGAAAACTGGATTTCACCCTCAGTCTTGTTCGGCGTTCCAGTCCAGCCTCCAGATCAAGGAGAAGCACCCCATCAATCCCCAAATCCTGCACTGTAGATGAACCTCTGATACCTATGTGATTTGTTGAAAATACATGCAACATATTCATCAGTTAAACCTCCGTTTTCCTAATTCAGCTATGAAAACATTGTTGGCATGGAACACCTGAACCAAAGCAATTTGGCTGGACTTGAGAAGTCTCCAAAGCAGTCACTGTGGGTGACATTTATCTTTGTTTCTTCATTTGTAGCATAGACAAAGGGAGCCATTTACATTCCTGAAAGGTCTTGTCTCAGCAGTTTCCCTTTTGAGACCGTACAGTAAGGGAAAGAGCTAACTAATCTATTTGTGGCCTTCAAACAGTACACCAGAAACTTTATAAGCATGGACAGGTGCCTGCCTGGGAAAGCTGGTCATCTAATTTTAGACACGCCAAGATGAACAGGAGGAAAAAATATTATAGAGAGAGTAGTGTTAGCAAAGACAGGATTCTGGCCAGTAAGGGAACAGAGTAACTCGATCAGTGCATGTCCACGCAGCATTACATTTCATTATTAACACAAAGGATAAAAATCTTTACCATTAATACCACTTGATCTGCAGTGATTACACATCTCTCCAGAGCTTCTCCCCTCATCGGAACAGGAATTCTTCCTAAATTCAGCCCCTATCTCTTAGCCAGCCTCACATCAGAACTACTCCAATAGTACAGATTTCAGTTGCAGTAGTGGACACCAGCAACCCCAGTCACCCCAGAAAGCTTACCTGAACTGAGCCAACTGCAGCAATCAGCAAGGGGGAATCTCAGAAAAATTAACAGAAAACTGCTGCATTTGAGCTGCAGCAGAGAAGGTCGATGTTTTCCTGACTAATCAGGGATTTGGGTCAGAAGATACTGGAAATGAGGCAGGTTTTGGATGCTGCTTCCACCGAAACTGGGATCTGCTTGGCTTGCGGTGCCTCCCAGCAGCCAGCAGCCCAGCTGGAAGCCATAAGCAGCTATCAGCCTGGGGCTCATGACATCACTGTGGCACCGAGCACATTTTTCACATACTAAGCCAGCACGGATACAGGCTGTTAGCTGAGGGAATTTATTAAACAGCCAAACTGCCGGCTGCAGATGCTTCGTTTCTGCAGGTTAAGCTTTTTGCTTTGTTGGAGTGATCACATTTTTCAGCTGCAAAGAGCTTATTAAAAGAACCAAAATAACATTGACAGTAGCCATCAGTTAAACTTGCACGTCAGGACACCTAAAAACCAATTTTTCAAATGCGTACAATGCCTTGCAACTCCTCTTTGGTTTTCTAAAGGGAGTGAGGTTTCTGGTTGTAAATCTTACTCCCCAGTAACTCAATCGTCTTGTGAAACACGCAGAAATCACAGAAAGCAGTTTGATAAAGGCAGGCACGTATTTAACCTCAGCAAGGCCAGCCCCTGGGAATCACGCAGTTTCGTACCGCGGCACAGGCAGCCTTGTGAAAGAGAAATGAATCAGCCACGTACCCTGCCCCGTAGCCTCATGGAAGCTATGCTGAACCACAGGCTGAGGGGCCAGCTTTTCACCTTATTATACCTTTGGGAAAGAGGAATTACTATTGTTGAGGAATTTTGCAGCGTGCTACGAGGTTTCACAATCCCAGGGCAGACAGAGATGGTGAAAGAGCCTAGATTTGTCAAGCTGAAGGACTAAATCATTGCTTCAGTCACGTGCCTCTGGCGGCCACCACCCGCTCGCCTGCAGTTGGGTTGCCTTTTTTTTGTGCTAAGGGAGCATCGCGTTGCCAGTGCAAGAGAGCAGGATTCAGCTGGGGGCTCAGACTGGGGAAATGACCGTACACACACAGTAGCCCATGGTCTGGTTTTACACCTGAGGGAGAAAGGCCGAGCCTAAGCCCAGAGTTCTGCTGCAGCCCTGCAGACACTGACACAACATGTGGAGGAAAACCGTGTCCTGACACAGAGGCTGTGGTTGGGCATCCGCTCCTCATCAGCGCTGATTTCTATTATCTCCATTAGAAGAGTCCCAGCTTTTGATTTTAGAGCCTGTGAAGTCTTGCTCATGACCTCTGTAGTGAAAAATGCCCAGAGAACTAGTCTTAAAGGTCTACTTAAGTCTACTCTGTATTGACCAGGTAGAAGAAAAAGCGACTTCTGCTGGGTTCTTTAGGTCTGGTTGATTTCTGAAGACAGCACAGTATCAGAGCTGCACTAACAGAATCCTTTTCATTCAAAGTTTTAGAGTTTCAAAGTTCAGATGAGCAGCCGGTCACATTTAAATTTAATTTTTCTGACTAGGAAGCATTGGGTGCCAGGAAGAGTCAAAACCAGAAGGCATCTTTATTTCTGTTGCTGGTTTTAAGGCAAATTTTTGATAGCTTCCATTTAGCTTGGGCAAAGGAAGCTAGCTCAGAGTAAATTACAGACAATGAAGATTTGCTACACTTAACGTATAACTGAAATAATGCACTGCAAAAGGTACAGATAGCGCTATAGCGGTCACAAGTCCTGAACTGGAGGGACACATGACCAAAATAACCAAGGACAAACTACACTAAAGTACAAGTTTGAAAAACAATTTCAAAGTTGATATTATTAATATAATTTTGTCCAAACTAAGAAGATTACCTAGTCTCAGCTCTAGTGGGACTCCCATGTCCCCAACACAGCACAGCTTGAGTGGTTACTACTACTTTGGGGTTCCCTACTGATTATTTTATAGGATGGTTAGTGTGAAGCCTCAATCTCACATCAGCAAGAAGCTTTGAAATAGGAAGACAACAAGTCCTTATTCTCTGTTGGCAGCATGCAGCTACTTTTCCACACACTAGGCAGGAGTTTAAAAAGGCTTGTGGACTCTTGTACCCAGTCGTGATTGTTAGGGTCTGATTTAAGACTTCTGAACTCCAGAGTGTACTCCAAAGCTATTAAGGCATGATTTGACCTTGATTTCCAAGCAGCCACTGCTCAAAGCCTTTGCATTCTTCTTCAAATTGTTCCACCTCTTTATGGATTTTTCCAGCTGACCCTTTTGATCCTATTTGAAGAACCTGAGTGGGGGCAGTTCACTGCATGGAAGAATATTAGGCCTGAAGAACAACAGCTGTAGCTCCAGCAGAAGCTAGAGAAACTTTTATATGGCACTGTCTTCCTTATAATTCCTACGAAGCTGCCTTCTGAGTGTAAAATGTGCTTAGCAGTTCATCTTAATTCTCTGATGACTTTGCCTTTCCCCAGCCAGCAGGACAGCGATTTTGCAGCTGCTGCTACTGCACCTAATTTATCAGCAGCTTGCTTTGCTGGTGCTCAGAGCACCGACAATCGTGGTCATAACTCACACAGAACTGGGACTTCGCTCTTGAAGGAAACAAGAGCTACACAGTGCCCTTCTACAGCTTGCACAGATGTGGGAGGCGCTCAGCTGGATTGCTGGGTCCCGCTCCTCCCCACCACCAGCCCCACATCCCTGCGATGCTCTGTAACAGTCAGGAAGCAGAGTCACAAACTGGAAACAGAATGAATATATTCTGCACGTTTCCAGGAGTTACTCCTCTTGTTAGAGTGTTATTAAGGTCAGAAATAACAGCAGCTACCCTGAGCAGGGGGGCTTTAGTGGTGAGGAAGGGAACAATTCAGATATATTTCAATTGGTTACCTTAGACAGTCTCCGGTGGAATAACAATCAGGTCTGATATGACATACCGTGGAGGGTAATAAGTCTGCAAAACTGATGCCAATCTAGAGCTAGGCAAGCAATCTGAAACCGGCTTTTACACTAACTGCAGCTGGGGAAAAGGAGAATTGAATTGGCACCAGTCCCACAAAACACACGCTTCGGTATTACAGCCAGCTGTAGCTCTGTTACTGCACCGGCCCTTCAGGGTGCAGTTTTCGTGTTAGAGCTGAGCTGAAGTAATGGGCAGGGGATGCTGGAAAGGGGCGATGCTGCTGCTCCCTCTCGTTCTCAACACCTGCCCGTGGATTCTAAAGACATCAATAGTAGCTCTCATCTGACCCCTACTGCAAGCAGGTAGAGAAGGGTAGATTTCCACCAGAAAACACCAGTGACCGGCAGTAGATTGGCTTAAATCCACTGCCCAGGATTCGCAGCTCACCACTGCTTCAAGTGGACTAGGCTGAAAGGGGCAGCCCTGTCATTCCCTTCACCTGCTGCAGCCACTTCCCTTCCGCTGGCAATAGCGCCCGCACGCTCGGGCAATGAGCTCAGAGACCCAACCTCATCCAACGAGCACAAAGATCAAAATAACATGCTTATAAGTTGGACGGGGCTTTGAGCAACCTGATCTAGTTGACATGTCCCTGCTTACTGCAGGGGGGTTGGACTAGATGACCTTTAAAGGTCCGTTCCAACCCAAACTGTTCTATGATTCTATAAAGAGTATTCTTTTCCATGGCAGGCACCTAGTCTTCTCTTTCCTTTGCTTTCAAACCTTGCATTTCTTCCCCTTGGCACGTGGGAAAAACTCAGGCTCCAACTGGGTTTGCCATTTGCTGTCCAGAAACCATTGATGCCTCTCAACCACTCACTTTCACAACAAGAGCCACTGCTTAATCTCAGGCAGCAGAGAGAAATAATTTAAAATCCTTTGTTTTGAGATACAGTTTGTATGTTTGTCTAATTATCCAAAAGCACCTTATCCTCACAGGGACGCATCATCTCCAGCTACTCAGCAGCTGGCCAAAATCAGCCAGCTCCCCAACAACAACAGCCACGATTGCCATGGCAATTTATCCCATTAGAGAATGACAGTCACATCTTGCCTGGTCATGGTTGCTTTTCATCTCCTGATTCCCACCACATGGATTAACACGAGCAGTACCAAGGCTGAATCAGGAACTTATAACAGACATTGGTACAGAGTCAAGTGGCATTTATAACCAAAAAGCAATTTTACTTTTTTGCTCATTCTTCTTATATTTCCTCCCTTTTACATAGTTAAAAGCCATAACACTGGTTATAGTATTTCAACTTGCATGTGTACTTCAGAGCAAAAACGCATTATATCACTGTTTCTGTATTAAAATGGACAGACATAAAGATGCTGCATTGCCACAGCAGAACACTCATTACAGATACCTGCACGCCAATGTGTAAAAGCTAGTGCATAAGCTGTTTCTGTGAAGCAGTAAGTTAACATCTTGTACACTTCACATGCTTGCCTCTAACACCTTCCCACTGCCTCAAACAAGAAACTCACTCAAAGACAAGTTTGATCTTTCATTTCTGCTGTTATTTTTCTGAAAACTAGCACTTTTCTTGAGTGGTTACTGACTCTTGCTATTTCTCGCTAAGTGTTGCTCAGCAGCTTGTCATGAGTTACTTTTCCCAATATCGTTCATGCATCCCAAGCAAAAAATAAAGATGCATAAGAGCAAAGAAGCAGGTGTTTGGAAAACCAAAATACATTTCTTTGGCAGCATCCATGTACTAGATACTTTCAGCCAAACTATCCTTATAGGCACAATTGTAATTGTACAAAATAAGCTTTTGAGGCAGTATATAAGAAGGAGAACTCTTTTTCTCTTTCCCAAAAGACAGGTATCTGTGTGCCAGACACTATGTCTCTGACTCTTTAAAGCAATTGCCAGGAAGGGAAAAGGGAGATGTATGCATCCCTCCACTCCACCCCAGCTTGGCCAGTAGGACTGTCCAATGACGAAGGCATTGTTTTAGGACTCAAGATCAGGTACTAACCTTTGCCGCAGCCTCCCTGCATACCTTTGGCCAATTGCCTCATTCTTCTGTAATGAATGCTGGTAATTACCAGAACGCTGAGAAAACAAACAGGAGCTGCTTTTATACCAAGCCACAGACACAGGGCGAAAATTCCTGACCTACCACCAGACAAGCTTAATCAAGAATTAGGAATGGTTAATCAGTGCGGTTAACTCAGCATGGGACTGAGATTAAGATGCATTACAGAGTGACTAGAGACAGGTTTACTGAATTCAGAGACGATCTCAGTGTTGCTGCGTAGTGCTGCACTGCCAAGCCATGCTATCAGGATGCTTTATGCTATACATCGCCGCAGAGCACATACAACTGCATTTATCTCGAGCAAGTCCTCCACACTGTAAAGTTCACCGTCGTGTTTCTACCTCAATGACAGCACAACCCGGCTCAGCATCACAGCTCTGAGAAAAAGGGCAGTGGTGTGCACGTTGGCAGGTATCCATCATCAGACTATTGGAAGCGTTACAATGCAAAGCGTAGTCTGATTTTGCCAAAGACTTCACCCCAGAATGCATTCATCTGTGTGCAAAATTGTAGTTAGGTGCTTTTTAGAGTAGTCCCCTTTCGTTGGGGAAAGAGTGACACTTAGCGATACTCAGCAACCTGCAGTGAGATGATCTGCAGGTTCAGTTTGCTTCTTTGGTTCCTCGGGACAGAGATTTCTAGGGACCCCTGCTCCAAGCGCTTCGCCTCCCAGGATGGGGCCACCCAGGTCTCAGCTCTCCAACCAGACCAAGGTTTGAAATCTCCTCAGAGCAAATTGCAAAGTCCATACCAGCTTTGTCTAGGGCTGGCAGAGCAGTTGCTAGTCACAAAAATAGACATGCAGAAAAAGCTTTATATATTTAGAAGAAAAGCAGAGAATACTAATTTAAAAAGAAATGAAGGGTGGAGGAAGCAAGTTAGCTTTCCTGTAAAATTTAGTATCATCCCAGGGATGAACTAGTCAGATTAGGTCCTTAGCAGCACTGTAGTTTAAACATCACAAAGCTTAGGACAGGAGCCTTTTGAAGATGAAAACATCATTCTTGAGTTAACAACTTCCTTGTCTATCAAGAGCATAGGCACTCACATCTGGGAAACCACCAGGTCTTCTTCAGAGCTTCTGTAATTCAAGCATATAATAACACTTAACTACTCCTCCAACCACTCCCCCTAACCAACAAATCACCTAAGACACTCAGAGTTTATTTAGCAACATTACAAATGGGCTTTACATCTTTTGCTTTTGGTGTTTACCCACTGCTGAGCAACAGGAGGGGCTACTGCATTCTTGTGGGAAGAAAATGGCACATGGAAAACCAGAGGCAGCTGCTACCTTGGGGGTGTTGCCATAGCTGGGTCTAACACAAATGGCTTAGATACCAGAGGACTGACAAACTCACTTGAAATATTGGTGTCTAAGTTATGTCCCTATTCGTAGGTCAGTTGGTCGTTCCCGTTGGGAATCGCATCAGGTAGGCGTGCAGAGGACCCCGTTCAACAAGCCTTTGCATTCAGTCACCCTTTCACCTTAGGAACACCCGACCCTGCCAGGAGACCACCAGAAGTACAGTTATGGTAAACAGCGGGGCAAAGGAAAAAAGCTAGTTCTCCTTCAGCACTAACTCCATTTTGTTTTGTCTTCCCACCAGGCAGCCCGCTCCCTTTATTCTTGACCAACGAGGGCACAACACGAGGGCCAGGCTGGCCTGGGGCAGCTATGAAGGCTGTGTTCACCCACACAGCAAATGGGCTGCAACGGCTCAGGCACCCCCGGCACCTGTGCGTCCCAAATCAACAGGTAAGCTATTTCCTCTGTGAGAAACAAACCCCAATTAAAGCAGTTCCACCAAGACCGTAGTGCCCTTATGCGAGCCAATCCCTTACAGAAGGCAGGTGGAGCTGATGGTTTAGAAATGTGATTTTTAATTTCACATTGTTCGTGGCATGGCCTCATTTCAAGGCCAAAGAAGTTGCCCGTTCTAGGGAATTGTCAATAGTTAACAAAAAATGCTCGGTTCAAAACCTCTATATTTTTTAAATCTGAAGTGAACGATTTTAGGAGACTTGTCCATCTTAAGGCTAATAGTGCCTATGCAGATCTTAACAAGAAAAAAATAAGGTGAAACAATACTGTAGAAAATGAAAAATGAAAACATTTATGTGATAGTAAAAAGCAGAAAAAAGGGAAAATTCTCCAGGCTTGTTTTGAACCCGGGAAAAAAGAGGTGAGGTAGTAAAATAGTTAAAATGGTAGTTAAAGTAAAGGTCCTATTTGAAACAAGTTCATTATATACAGGATTAGAATTCAATCCAATAGAAAGGAAAACATTTTTGTGAGGCAAACATGCCAGCCCTTGACCCCACAGCGCTCTTACCACACAGCACAACCACTCCCTGGGAAGACCCAAGTATCAATTCGTATTTCCACATCCACAAACATTCCTCTGCCTGCAGGAGCAGGAGCTCTCTTCCTTGGTGCGAATCTCCTTCCTCAGGGGAGCCTGCTCTCTCTCAAACACCGTTTCGCCAGATCACCGTGGAATTTGTCTCGTAGCTCCAAACGGAAGAAATCCAGTTTATGAGATTATTTTTAAGTGCTTGACTGTCACTCCTAAGTCCTACGGCCCGGTGTTGACCTTCAGGATTCCGAGACAAGATGCTACTCTACTTGTACTGCTTAAACTGTTTTAGCTTTGGGATTGTGCCAGACAGACAACCGACTGCAACTATTATGAGTCATTTTCCAGCATGTGGATTACTAGCATGTGGCCACTTAAGCTAATTTTACATGGGATCGGAAGCCTTACAGGTCACAGTCTCATGGTTTGTCACTCAGCTGCACGCCCTTTATGCCCAAAATCCTGTTTCTTATTTTCAGTCATGCCTTCTTTGCTGTACATGTACAGAAACCCAAAGAATATGGTGCATGGGTGACTAACAGAAGGAAAGAGACTGGAAGAATTTTGACACAAGACTTCACTACTCTGTGAGACAGATGCTGTGGCCTTGAACTCTTCGTTACATGAGGAGAATAGGTCTTAGAAAATAGAAATAGAATAGAAAATCAGTTCTGTGATTTTCCTTGTCATTCATTGAAAAGGAAAAAGGGTGAAAGCAACTGTTCACCACTAATATTTGTTTTATTTCAAGTCACATCTTTTGAGCCAATCATGGAATTCGACTGCAGAGTTCAAGAGGTGTTCAAATCTAGATACTATTTTCTCTTTTGCAGCTGTCAGTTCTAAAAGCTCCTTGGCAGCCCTCTCAGCCATACCACCTAAGTATTTATTAATACAGGTCTCCACCCTTTCCCAGTGCTTTCCCATTTTCTACCAGTCAGCCTGTGCATCTGCCTCTTGCTAACCTGCCACAGTCTCAATCATACCAATTCTGAAAGAAATTGGCTAAGTGTCCTTTACAAAAAAAGTTAAACCAGTTGATATGACCAACAAAACATTTTTTTTTTTTTTTAAAGTAGTTAAGAGGAGCTTCATGGAGTGTTACAAAGCCTGGGTGGAAGCCCAGGTTGCTGCCCCACACAAACCCGTGAGCCAGCCCAATGGCCCACAAGTTTCAAAGACATCAGGAGCTGGAGCAATCTCCCTCCTTTTCTCTCTTGCTCCTACCTGAGGGGTTCCATCTCTTCCCTTGCCCTTACACTAGCCCTTAGTGGAGCCAAATTCAATTTGTTAACCCAGCAGACAACAATCAGCAGCTTTTTTTCTGCAAACATGCTGTTCCTCACTATGATTGATTCAATGAGGACCAGAGCAAGCCACAGCGTAAGGAACTTGCAGATGCAGCTAGCACAAGAGGAGGAAACACCAGATAGGGTAAGGGGCTCAAGCCTTCTCGTGAAAGCACAGACTTTGAGGGAGGGAGGCAGCTACACAACTTGGCAAGAGAGCTGGAGTGAGGTTACAGCTCACCACAGCACCATCATTTGTGTACTTTTCACACTAAAAAGCTTTCAATCTCCTTAACACCAAGTCTGGTTAACCTCTGCAACAGGTCACCATTTATTTGTGCAAGAGTAGTAACAGGAGAACAAGTTACACAGGAGTCACAGAAGACAATACGACAGGCATTTCTCCTTATTTCAAGTGTGGGCAAACACGCATTTAACACCTTGAGCTTGAGCAAACAAGTAGACTTTCCAAATGCTCCAGAGCTGATAACTACTGCAGCCAGACCAGAAAGCCAGAAGCTGTATTCAGAGCACTATGAAAAGTCCTTGATGCCAGAGTTCCTGGGATTTGGTTTCATTTCCAATCCTTGTTAGCCTGACCAACAAGCAAGTCTCAAACATTTCAGTCCACAGACAAGAAGTGAGTGCTTACACCTTACAAGTCAGATGATACCTCAGACCTGCTCAAAGATGTTCAGCATAATTACAGTTGATCATCTATTCTCCATTTTCTTTTTGTAATAATTTTGTAAATTCATTTCCGATAAGCTGCAAAACACTAAACAGAAATTCAGGTCATGGATAATTCGAAAAATTGAAGACCTCTTTATTTTAAACTAATTCACGTCAAGTCCATCAACCAACTCATAAGCTAGTAGACACAATGTGTCGCTCATTCCTGTTAGGTTGAGCAATTTTAAAAATTGGAAGAAATATGTACGTTACACATTTTTCAGATAGCTCTTTTCATATGCATTTCAGCTAAGAGCCAGCCACACGTGTGTGGAACCTCGGTAGCACCTACTCCAAAGGTCAGCATCTTCACTTTCCATTATTTTTTTTACAGTTAATTTTCATACTATAAGAGCTCTTGTTCACATCTAAGAGAAGTAAGCCTTCCAAAGATACTAATAGTGTTCAATCAGGTTCCAAATTTTGTGAAGCCTTTTTGTTAGACATTTCCTGCAACATTTACTTATTCCACTAATGGGTTATTGGATGTCCACACACTATTAGATCTCAGCTACAACTACATGAACAGTTATTTCAAATTACATTTTAAGAAGGAAGATACAAAATACTGCTTATGTTCATTTCAGAAAGTTTATTGCACCAAATGCCGCAAAGGAATAGACCAAAATGATAGCATACATAAACAGCTATAAGGAAAAAAAAACAAAACCATGTAGTTTGACATCGGTATTCAGTCATTCCTAAAAAAGTCTATGTTCTCCAAACATGCAATAGCAACACATTTTTTTTTCTACTATGGAAAACCTGCTATGAATGTCAAATTAGCCCACTTGACCGCTAAAAAAAAAGTCTAGAGTATATTCAGCAGTTCAGACTCGATTTTGATTTGGGTCCTTTTAACTGAAGTAGAAGTTATACTTGAGGGATAAGCGATCATTTTGTGTAAACTTCATCTACAAGAGTTTGGTGTGTCTGAAAAGGGTTTTTGACTTTAAGAGTAAAGATGCGTACAGTAGGGAGTGGGGAAGATCAATCTGTAACTCTGGAGGATGCAATTAGAAATGAGAATTACAGAACCAGTATCTATTCATTTCTTTTGGGCAGAAGAAAGTTGTATGTTAGTTCAGAGAGTACCTACTTAAAATGTTTAGATCTTGGTATCATTTGGAGTTAAAGAATTCATTTAGATTAAATACCACAATTTAGTAGTTCATTCCTCCCCTCTGTGTATGAAGGTTTAGTCTTGCCTGAAAAAAAAGCATACATTCTTTAAATTGCACTGTGTAAACTGCATTTATGTGGGATTTTGGAAAGACTGTGCACTCCCACTTAACCAAGAAAGTATGTATTTAAGTTTACAAAAACTACATAATACTGATAAAAACAACTTTGGAATATTTGAAAATTTAGCTACATTATCAATTTTAAACATATCTGTACATTCATATCACTTTTCATCCTATTAAAATAAAAACAGAAACATGCCCTAAAGATGTCTAACAACACATCTGTAAATACTTACTGCCCTGTCATGCCACACTAATTTACATAAACAGCAAGATGCTACCAAAAACAAGTTAAAGACTTTGAGTCAGAAAAAGCCCTAGAAGGTGGAATCTTGTCAACTGAGGTAGTACATTTGGTGGAGGGGAAAAATGTGTATTTAACTTTATTTAGACTAAAGCCTTTTAAAGGTAATAAACAGCTTGAATTTTGGATTTTCTTTCCCCCAAAACTAAAATTGTGAGAACAAGATAGTTCATCATGGAATTTCTGAAGAGCAGCAAAATGTTAGAGAAAGCAGCAAAAACTATTAAGTTTTAGCCTGGGCTGAAGAAAATCCAAGTGCTTTTGACCATGGGCTCACATGCTACACCTAGGTTAATTCGATGTCTTGCCAAAAGGCAGATTTTAAAAATAATTTTCTTTAAATAGTTGATGTAGTAAAATCAGGTGGTACTGATCATGGTATCAGTCTTGAAATCGCTGAATGTTGGCTGACCTTTGACCTCCTTAGTATACTCTATAATGACAAAAGCACATTTCTGTGTTAGCACATATTTCTTTGAAGAATTGTCAGAGTCTGTTCAGATAAGAACCCAACTAATACTTTAAGAGAACTGGAATTGACTTTTAATGAACTCAGCTATATTTAAGAGTGACATGAAATAGATAAAGTACATGAGGATTTCTATATACACTCAGGGAAGCAGTTTCATAGTCTTACACATGCACGCACACATATTCTCCATCACAGGGGTAGTTTAGGAATATGTGACTTGCTCTATGGTTCTTACTTTGTCTTAACCTTGTGGAATAGAGAGTGATATCTGCTATCAGCTACACGCAGAGGCAAGTTGACTTTCCAGCAGATAGAAGGATTCACAGACCAAAGACATGAAAAGTTTGCTTAACTATAAAGCAGTAGGAGAAAACCTGAACCATTGAAAGATTTTAGCTTTTTTAGACAATACTAGGGATAAGTATGAAAATGTGATAAAAGAAATACCTGGAATGTCAGGTCAGAAACCCAACATATAAGGAATAGCTTTAGAAGCATTGTTTCAGAATATTAAGTATCCTTCCACTTGGAAACAAATCTCTCCACAGTAGGTCAGCCTACCTACTTCCCTCAAAAAGCAACACAAGGTTAATCAAGACCCCCATCACGTTTAAACAACTCACAATATGCACATTTCATTATTTCAAATCATTGAAAGTTTACTGTAGAAAAGTCCAAACATCAAGGTAGTAGGAAATAAAAACACTTTAATAAAAGTGTGTCCCTTCAGTGTTAAAAATCTGTAATCGCCAACGAGGAGAACTCGCAACCGGTGCCCCGGAGTTTCTTAATAGAATTCAGTATTCCCAAGCTATTGTGTTGCTTGCAATTTGCTTGCGAGCTGACAATTTCAGACACCTCATTCATGCTCGCTCACAAACAGAACGGTCCAACATTGAGTTTTCTGTTTCTTTACGAATGTTTGTTTTGATCCTTTGTTCTCTCCTCAGTCTGGTCCATAGTTTCATATCCAGCTTAACAGTGCTTTATGCAAAATAAGTATTTTTTTTCTACATTCGTGTTATCAACCACATGAAAACAGTAAAATACAAAATTTTATTTTGCTTTCTAGAAACACAGAAGGCCAGTATCAATGAATAGAGAAGTAGTTTCTGGTCTCAGTAGTTAACCTGTTAAGGAAAGGCACCCAGATGATAGTTTGATATTTCTGTAGAATCAAAAAGGGTAATTGCAAACATTCATAGTAATATCAAATATTGGGGTTTGCCCCCTAGGTTTCATTTTACTTTAAACAATGCTCTTCTTTTATTCCTAGAGTGACAACTAGTAGCTGGAAAAAAAACCCAAACTTTTCACTAGAATTTTGGTGGGGTGTTGTTTGTTGCCTGTTATTTCCCCAAAAAGATTGTCTTCAGTTTGTGCCAATTGCTTGGTGTACGTGTGCACAGGCACGCGCTAACAGCACTGGTATCATACAGAAGTTTGTCAAATTCATACTCCTCGGAGACTGTAATACTTGATGACACCAAGAACACAGGTTTAGTTCCCAGGACTACAGTCATACAGAAACTCAAAAGAGTTATTGAAGTTGCATCAGCAACAAATGTAAACTTGTAGCAGAAATTCCGTAAGGCTTTCCCAAAAAATCCCTATTTTGGAAGTCCATTCCATTCCACTTCCAGCCAAGGGCTCATTTGAATGCCTCCTCATTGAAACAGAAGCAGCCACAGCTTTCTTAACCTCTTGTCGTTAAAGGGAAAAGTCACATCACCTCATGTGCACCTCCATTCTCACATAACATTTGGCTGCTGAATCCAGGTTCCTTGTTCTGAGCCCATCACTTCTACTACACAAAGTCATGCGTACGCTCCACGAGAAAGTCACGTCCCACCTAATACACTTGTGTATAGGAATGCTATATACATAGTTTACAGCTCCTCCTCCTCCCCAGCAAAGAAACATACACCACACTCACAAGCATAGTATTATGAA
>JAOXNO010000033.1:36226248-36268721 GCA_028565335.1 Limnodromus scolopaceus | reverse complement strand
TCCAGGTTCCTTGTTCTGAGCCCATCACTTCTACTACACAAAGTCATGCGTACGCTCCACGAGAAAGTCACGTCCCATACCTAATACACTATATACATAGTTTACAGCTCCTCCTCCTCCCCAGCAAAGAAACATACACCACACTCACAAGCATAGTATTATGAAATACATTCTAACCCACTTGTTCTTTTAACTGTTACTTCATGGTTTTGAGCAGCGTTTTGGATGGCAGCTCCTGGTCTGCCACATAGTGTTAACTTTTGTCCTTTGAATAAAAATAAAATGCACAGATGCAGTCACTTTAAGTCAGAAGTGAGATTGTAAGAAAAACCTGAATGCCTTTTACGTTATGTAAACTGAAGTCCTCCAATAAAACATCTGGTTGAAATTGGAATCAAAAGGTGGTAGAATGTACAGTCATCACCTGCTTTCCTCAGTGTTCCCCTTTACCATTGTTTGGCACCTCTGTTCTTCATTCAACATTCCCATTGTCTTTATTTTACTTTAAGGGAACGACTATCCTGAGATCGCAATTTATAAAAGTATTTGAGCAACATACGGGGAATGAGTACTTGCTATAGCAGCCAACAAAGGCAAGTCATTGGATTCAATCCTAGAAATTAAAAAAAAAAAAAAGAGAGAGATAAGCTTTAAAATACACAGTCACCTTCAAAGATGTTATTTATCATCCACTTTAAAGAAACTGGACATGTCTTGCTATAACTGAGTTCATTGTTTAATTATTATTTATTGCCATTACTCATAACATACCAGTAAATGTAGGTAATAACATTTAAAACCAAGAAACATGCTACCATTTAAGTCAAAAGATAGCAGCATTACATTTTGTGGTATAGAATCTTTTGTGGTTTAAATAAAAACTTTTATTTCTTTGCTAAACTGTAAGCTTTAGCTTGTAGTTTTACCAGTCAGTAGGCACCATAAACCCAGTTTAAGAAAGTACTAAACATCAGCTTATGGAAGACTGTGCATTTCATGCTTTTAATATAACTCAGTTCACCATGTAGTATACTTTCTTACAAAAAATGACCAAAAGCTGGAATTATTAATTATAATGCAGTAACAGTAGCAGGAATGTCTCTCAAATGCAATGGTCAGTTTCCAACCACTTTGAAATGTAAAGCTACTCAGAGGCCAAGACATATGTATATATCTGTATGTATATATATTTTTTATATATATATATACACACACAGTGAGAAAAATGCTTATTTCAGAGTTTCACTATTTATAGCTACATTTCTCAGTATGAATTCTTGAGCAATCTGGATAACAATAAGTTAAGTTTTACCTACAGCACTAAAACCCATCTTCTTGGGACCATGTATTCATTTGTTCCCACTTTCCCCTCTTTTACTGTCAGCAGGTGTACCCCTAAATGTTGTGTGCCAATCGAGTACTATTATTAGAAGACAGCTGCCAAACAGGACACCTGTCTATTTTCCTACACCTGCTTTTTGATAACCCCTCTTCCCTCAAGATACAACTGCACCACCTAACCTTCTAAAAATTCTCAAGTATTTGTTGGCATGAAGTTTTCATGAAGGAGATCAAGCCAGAAAGAGCGTGCATGAATGCGTGGATAACCTCCCAATGACCAAAGTCCAAACTTCCTCCCTTCTGAAGATTTAAGAATTACAAGTAATTTGTTCTTGTTATAGAAATGTGTCTCCTCCCAATTTATAAATGGCTCCACGTAGAACCCAATTTTACAATTTACTAGGCACGTGAAAGAGGAGAGTGCTAAATATGAAGTAAGAAGCAAGCCCTCATGGGAACAAGATGTCAACATTCAGAAACTGAAAAGGAAAATATCTGCCCCAAGTTTTGCTGTTGGTTAAGACTGATACTTGCAATACTCACCCCAATACAATTCCTAGTTCTTTTACATGCACTCTTGTATGTCCTCGCAGATATTCCGAAAGCATTTTGCTTTTGAGATACATCTCCTGTAGTCTATCCTCAAGATGCATTATGCACTGTAAACACAGACCAAAAACCTCAGAGTGGCTTTAGCAACTGCATGAAAATTTTACAGAAACGTAAGCATATCATTTTAGCTTCTATCTTAACTAGAACACCTTTCAAACTAAATCTCCACTCCAAAATCCAAGAGAGGCAATTAGTTTTGTTACAGCTGTGCTAGCAACAATAAAGTTACACTACCCCCTCAAAGGGGAATCCCTTCAGAGAACTGGGACATTCCAGATTTCTTGGGCAGCAAGTTTGTTGCACAAACTGCACATCCATTTTCTACCCAAGTCAGCCACAGTGTTTCAGCTGACTTAAATAGTTTTAACCAGGTTCAAAGACACTCAAGACATCTCAATAAAAATCATAACAGAATACTTGGATCAAGACGTCTTTGTTATAAGTCAGTGCTTTTTTTTCTGAAAGACTCAGTTTAGACAACAGTAACTAAAATTAGCACTCTAGCTCAAAGGATCTGCCATTCAAGAAACTAACACTCAAGAGCAGAAGACACAATTATCTTATTCATAATAAAATTATAGCTCTTTTGCTCACTACTTTACTGCAGAAGCTAGGTTACATACCATTTTTAGGTATCTGTTTTTATTAGTCCTAGGTACTTCTAGTTTCTAGTTTAAAATTGCTTAAACATTTGATGCTGTTTGCACCAAGGTTGCAAGGTTCAAACTGAAATACCAAATTAATAACTCCCCTTTTTTCTTCAGGAGTAGCATGCTAGAAATGCATATTACTTTTAAATACAGTCATGTAACACATGGTAATTTCTCATACACCAACTGCAGGAGAGCAGATGAACCTTAGCTTCAAAGAGAGAGAGGGGGCTTTTTGGTAAGACAAGGTCAGTAGATAGGAGATCTTCACAAGGTGAGTAGGTAGGATGTCTTATCAGGTATTTTGTTCTAGGACAAAAGGTACACTCAATTCAATATTCCTTCTTTCCACAGGGATGACCACTTCAAAAAAGTTAAATTAGTTCAGCTCTCCAAACTCCAGGAGATGAAAGCAGGAAGCACACGCAGAACCTCACATAATCAAGTGCATAACCATCCGGCAGGCGTAGACAGCAACTAGAAACAGTAGCAGCAAATTGCTTCAGGCCATTGTCCAATGTACTTTTCAAGTTGAACAAAAGCTATGACTATTAGAAATGAGATCCTGTGAAACCAGTTTTGCTAATTAAAAAATAATGAGCAAAAAAGAGACTCATGCTTATAGGTAGCCTACCGTGTGTTTTTCTGATGGTCTAGAATAAGATGAAGATTTTTAAAAGCATGCTACATACCAGTAGAATAAGATCACTACCACCAGTTGACGAAAGGCAAAAGCTTTTTGAGTGTAGTTTGATGTATTTGCTTCAAGAAAGCTTTCATTCAAGTCATTATAATCATAACACTTCTGATTTTAACTAAAAGGGAAACACTTATCTTTCCCATTACAGGTAACCCTAATGCAAAAAGCCTATAAGCACATCCTCAGTGGTTCAGGGGAGCATGCAGCTGATTCACAAAGTAGCAGTTCAATATATTTCAATTCCAGTACTCGTATCAAAGGTTGATGGATTTTTATTAAGTTTATTTTTAAGAGGGAGCAAGTAAAGAAGAATCCCACATTATTCTAAAAGAGATTCTTTACATAAGATTATCTGCTCCTCCTGAATGCCAAAGAATGAAAATTCATTTTTCCCCATAAGCTCGGTGCACAAATCCATTTTTTTTCCAAAATGTCCACATTTAGCGAGGTACAGAAGGTTTTTTTTTTTATGTTAGCTTCCTCTGCAGCTTCTCATTAACTAAATAGAAAAAAAATAAATGTCAAGTCACTTCTAAAAATAGAAAAGTAGCTTAATAAGAGTTTAATGGTGCAGGTAAAACTTTTGACATATTGCTGACATGCTGCATTGCTATCATCACTTCACTCTCACCTGGCATACTGCAAAGCTCCCTCCAGTATGGTTACCAGCTGAAGTGCCACAACAAAGATATCGCCACTTGCTCCTTGTTTGGTCTCAAGTTGGATTTTGTTTTTTGTTGTACCACAAAAAAACAAAAAACTTACTTATCTGAATAGTATCTGCATGTAGAGAAACTTACTCTCCTAAAGGAAACTTCAAACATACCGCATTACGCTCATCTCTGCTCAATACTAGTACATATGTTTTTGCCAAAATTTAAATCAATAGAATTACTACAATAAAAGTCACACTTCTCCCCCTAGAGTTTAGTGGTACACTTAACTTCCATGCACCGATGGCTCTGTTTCAGCAAAGAGCTGTAAAACCCACCGACAGAAGGATCAAACTATCTCTAACATGGATTATAGAAAGTTTACAAGCTACTAGCACTGTCACTTCCCTGTTCCTTTTTGTTAGAAAAAGGAAATAAAAAAGCCTGAAAAATATTCCACCTCCATTCCTACACCACACAAAGCAAACAGAAGTTGCATACACAAACCCCAAGGCAACATTGGAAAGAATGCTTTGGTTGCAGAATCAACTACCCAGAATTTAAGGAGTTACTGTGCAAGTGTTAGGACAGAATTTTAACCAACGTTGCATATTTTCCAATGCCCAGAAGAATCCAGAGACAACATTGACAGTGTACCCACATATTTTGCCTAGCACTTGACTTCCAGGATTTAGCATAATCAATACCACTAATTTCATCCAAAACAGTGCCAACTAACACTATTTACATCTGTTAGTGTTGAGCTCTGTCTTCCTCTTCCATCTGCTAGCACAGGCATTACACAGGCTTCCTACAAAGTTTCTCAAGGCTATCTGCTGAAGGACAAATCAAATCTGTTAACTGAAGAAGGGGCGATTACCAAAAAAAAACCACCATCCCATCTCACCTCACCTACAGTTGTACATTAAAAACTGTATCATAATTACTACTGTCAGACTTGTGGGTAATTTTGTTGTAATCAGCAAAACCAGCACTACTGATTTGCTCTGATGAACTCTACTCCCAATGAGGACAGGAAAGGATGTTGTGGGATAGGGAGTATGCAATATGTCAAAGAAACACCCCCTGCTGCAATCTCCCCGCCCCCAGGTATTTTCAGGTTTCAGTCTCCTCCCAGCAATCCTATGGAGACATTGGCAAGACTGAGACAGTGCTTGCTGATAGGGTTGGCTAAAATATACATAAAACAGAAGAGTCAAGTAAACACACAGAGGCACAATTATTTGAGGAGAGAGAAGCAGCATCTACTGCATGGGGTTGGATAGAAAGCCCAAGAACAGGAAGAATAGGAAGAAACAGGCTTGGGTAAACAACTTTAGTTTTGGCATGTGTATTTTGGAGTAGTCAATTTTAATCTGATCTATTAGATATATATTACAGATAAAAAAGTACATGTTCCTGGACTGTAGCATGCATTCTTTTAAATATGTTGTACCAACTCTGCATTATTTCAGGCATTAGTTCATTGGTATCACAACACAGCATACAAGACCCTGCATTTGCTACCTAAGCCAAGCAATTTTCATTAGCTTCAGTCTTCAGTAAAGAAATACTTACAAAGTCAGCTGGGACGTTGAGTTTGTAAAGCTGTAAAATAGACTGCAATAAACTGGATACTTGACTTGAAACCAGAACATCCTTGCCTAACTTCATATTGTCCATCATCTTCTTCTGGCTTGTAGCTACTTGTACGTTCCATTTATCTGTGTCTGCAATAATGCAGACAGCTTCTGCTATGGGCTCATCTAGCACTGGATGCTGCAACAGATACAAAATACAAGCATTATGTGACACTTTCATATACATTTCCACAACTTAGTTTGAGGTTCCACTTTTATTCATGCTGAGGCAGTAAGAAAGTGATCCAATGAATGTTTTTGTTCAATAGAAAACCAAAGGCATCTCAAAAATGACAGGAAATACCAACTTCAGTGACAGAGCTTACATTCAGCAACATTTGGGTCAGTTAAGTTGTAACTGCCAATTTGACCAAGGCATTTCATTTTACTTAAGTAATGCTTAAAAAAAAAAAATCACTACTCCAATATTATTTTCTTCAAGTATTCTACCTTCCCTGAAAACATAAGTTTCTTCCAAAATGAAATGAGTAATAATTATACTGATCAAGTGATGGTGAATGTATATTAAATATTTCAGAGATGTAAGGGATTTCAGTATGCACTATCAAGGCAGGGTATGTAGAGACAGTATAATATTAGACTGATCTGATGTTTTTTAAAGAAGTTACATAAACACGCACCAGTGTTTTGGATAGTACGTGAACTCATTCCAGCAGCATGATTCTTAATTGCTCTAGACAGAAGCTGTTGACAATTTCTAGATAAACATTTAAAATTGCGTACTAAGGTCACAGTTACTGTAGTGAAAGGTTACCTATAAACTAATTACATGATTTAGGAGTATACCTAAATTAGAGTAAGAACATAGCAAAGTTCTTACCTATAGAGAATTACTTTCTGTAGTTAGTCATTTCTGCTACAGTCTAGCGTAATACAGGCTCCACAAGACTTCATCTCCCTTGCAACACATGCCACTAAGTGGCAAAATAAGATGCTTCAACTTGAGTATCATTTTTATGAAACATAGATAGTTGTTGCTATTGTGCTATTCTGCTATTGTGACTGAAAAGAGACAAAGTTTGCAATTTCCTCCCCCCTCCCCCCCCCCTTGTTTTAACTTGAAGTTGCAAACAATTTTCCTTGTGTTTATCTTTGGAGAGAAGTCTTAGGAGAGTATAAAGAAAAGTACATGTGATTCTTGTGTGAATAGGCTTTGCACACAATGAATTAAGGGCTTGCATCTTTCAAGAAGAGTGTGGCTGTTCAGAACAGGTAAGTAAAGAGACACCTATTCAAAGGACCATAGATCTCAGTAATATCACAACTATGACTCAGAACAGTACTTTAACTCACATGCATTGCATGAAGTAGGTCTGCTAGTAGACACTGCTTGAGTTTTTCGTCATTATTTATTCCATGTAGCACTAGATCAGGTATATACGTATGACAGTAACCACCTAGAAGCGATCTTCCAAAATTTTTCACGCATTGACTGCTGATTGTATTTGACCTGAAATACAGAAATACAAAGCAGGTAAGATTCTTGCTTGACAAACTGCACTCAGATTTTATATGAATGGCAAGTTTGGTTTATCACCCCTGCTTCTACTACAAATATTAATCAGCAATTGTACTCAGAATACAGTAAATCATTTACTGGTGCTCTTTGAAACAAGGATTTTAAAAGCTGAACTTTAACAATATATTGATTCCTTTAAATATATGAAAAGGGAAGTTTACATGTATTAGAGGTCATGGTATGTATGAGCTCCCTGTTCTGCTGCTAACAGATTTGCTGAATCTGAGTTTCCTCCAACTCAGCCCAAGAAGCAAGCTTTTTCTAGCTAACTACCTTAAGCATCAGCAAGCTCCATGTGCACCTGTAAAG
This sequence comes from Limnodromus scolopaceus, assembly GCA_028565335.1. Taxonomy (NCBI): domain Eukaryota; kingdom Metazoa; phylum Chordata; class Aves; order Charadriiformes; family Scolopacidae; genus Limnodromus; species Limnodromus scolopaceus. The sequence continues at coordinate 36,261,276 of JAOXNO010000033.1, read as the reverse complement.
CTCAAAGTTTTCAAATAAGATGTCCTTATTTACTTCAAATCTGTCTTGGATTTCTCAAATATGTCAAATCTAAAGTCAGCAGTTTAAGCAAAGCTTAAGTTTTGCTTATCAGACGTTCTGTCTACACATCTACATTAAATGTTTCAGGCAGTTTGATCACAAAAACAAAAAAAGTTTGATCACTTTTTATTAAGCATTTGAATAAAATCTTTGTCACAAAACTTCACTACCTGAACCTGCTCCATCTTGGTTTTCTTTTTGCCAAGTCTGTTTACAAAAAACCCTAACTACATCAGCATCTGTTACGGATTTGTTTGCAAGGAACTTAAGATCCCAGAAACCCTGAACATCTCTAGAACAGCAGCTTTTGACTCCTTTAATTCTAAGTTATAAAAAACTTCTTTACCTTGGTAAAGGAAGTTCCACTTCTGCAAACCCTTCAAGTCTTTTGCTGACATTATTGTGATGCACTTCATCGGGGATACAACAATCACCTTCTTCATCACTGGCTCCAAGAGCACTGTCTGAACTCTCATTCCTTGGAATATCCCCTTCAGCTCTGAAGGAGATTTTCCTTCCAGCATCCCCATAGGGGACATCTTTAGCACTTACTTTAGGGGAATCCTGTTTGACAGCAGAACGTACTTCTACACAGCCAGGGGAATAGTTCTCCAGATTGCCAGAGCATAAAGTTCTAGTTTCTTTCAGGTTTGGCCATTTTACAGTTTCTATGTTACCTGTGGGCAGAAGTGGTTCACTAGATATTGTGTTCACTAAATTCATTTCAGTTCCTTTACTTTCTATATGTTGGTTAAATGTAGTCTCCTTCCTCTCGCAAGGTGGGATGTGTGCATAACAAACATTATGTTTACTGAAGGGTATAAAGGCAGCTTCACAACTTTCTTTTTGATTCTGGGAAGCATCCACAGTCGGATTTGTGGAACTTGAGGCACAACGCATCACCTCTGGATTTTTTCTGAATGCTTTCAGATTTTCTTCCATTTCTTGTCTATGGGTTTCTAAGTCCGATTCTGGTGATGCAGAACTTCCAATGTGAAAGGTGACTTTTTCTAAGTGTGAACTCCTGTGGCCAGACCTTTCAGGACAAGGTAAAGCAGATGACCTACTGGACAACTGCTTTTCCACTTTTCTCTCATTCTGGCTCTTGTTCTTCTTTATATCCATTAAATCCTCTGATTTAGATGGCTCTTCAAAGTGGTAGGATACAATTCCTGTATCAGTGACAGTTCTTTTCCTACTGTCAGCTGCTCCTTTACATAAACTGCTAGTTAGACAGTCAACTGAAGCTTCAGAGTTCTGACTGGCCTTTCCCATTGCTTCTCTCTTTTCTTTTGAAGATGTGGGGACAGCATGAGTGCTTTCCGGGTCATGTATCCACTCTGCAACACCATTGTTCTTACTTCCATCATTCTTTGGAGGTAGGATTGGAGGCACAAGAGCAGGTTCATTTTTAACAGTGACAACCACATAATCAGACTCCTCTACCTCTCCCTTTTCCAGTGCAGTTGTGATCTTGCTCCCATTTAGCACTTGCTCTCCTTCCCCAGCCTTCTCACTCCACGTCAGCTGATTTTCCTGCAGCTCAGAGCACCGAATGAAGTAAGTTAGAACATAGAGCAAGCGCTGCACCAACTCCTTGCGTTTTCCAACAATAACAGTCCGAGTCAATCTAACTGGAGAGCCTATGGCACCGTAGAGATCACCTACACAGGAAAACAAAAGTTTCACATGCTTATGTTTGGTTGTAATATAAACTATACTGTTTAAATTCAACACATTTTGAAACAGCATTTACTATGGACACAAATCAGAGTTAATTTCTTTCACAATAAGTTCATAGAAGTTTAAAACAAAGGATAACTAAAGTAGTCCCCTAGCACTTTTTATACCTGACTTGTGTCAAGAAGGATTTTTGGTGGGAATTAGCTGCTATTAATGTTTCTTTCTGTTCAAAGCCACTAAGGTTTTTATTTAAATGATGCTTACAAGATATTATCACTTGGAAATTGACACAACAGGAGGTGAAATGAAATACAGATCCAGCCAAACTCTGAAGCCAGCTATACTATTTTCCATTTTTCTAATCATTTTCTTTCACATCAAAGTTATTCTGTTTTATTGTAGTCAATTTTCTGTTCAACACAGGAATTTTCATACAGATAAATTCTAAATTATATTTTTCAGGACCAAGATATCAAAAAAGCAAATATTAGCTTAATAAATAAGTTTCTGAGAAGAGGTATGTAACAATCTTATTGGGCAAGGCACACACGCTTCTATGCACTTGGAGTCAACCTCACTAATGCGACCAGGGGGTGGCAGAGAACTAGCAAATATATTCACTACTTAAAATACAACTGTAATATGAAAGGTAGGTACTACTACAACATAATTTGAGTCCCTCCAAGAACTGCTTATTTGCTGGCTCATTTATCCTGAAGAACTGCCTTTTTTTAACAGGAGTAAGGTGATACATATCTTCCTTTCAACATATCTGTTTGGGAGAGTGGTAACTATCTTCCAGCTGCCTATAATCCTCTATCAGCTGAAGGGTTTCTACTCCAAAGTTCTGGAAGAAATAAACAGATAGCCAATACAGGAATGTCCACATGCTCCATTTAATAATGGAACATTCCAATACTCTATGATGGGCTAACTCAAGAAATATCACTAACTCAGGTGAGTTAACCCAGTTGTCTTCACTTGACACCCACTGTTTTTGTCTAACCAAACTGTGGCTGATGGGAGACAACCACCAAAAGCTCAATTTTCTTTAGCCACTGTAACTGTTCACCATGAAAGTGGGCTTCTCTGGCTTTATCAGCTACCTGCTATCTACCAGGTTGCTTTAGGTGCTAGAAGTCCTTGCTCAGGGCTGCTCAAATCTTCTGGACCAAGTTTGTCACCAAGATTTTGTACTACACCTCAAGAAGCAAAACTAAATGAAAGCTATAATCAGAGCTTCAGGAAGGATTCTACCAAGCGCAAAGGAACTTCTGGTTTCTACATGAGGCAACTAAAATAGAAAAAAACCCCACCCAAATCCAAACAACATAATTTATGCCCAGCCTCCTCTTTGCCATACAGAACATAACAGGAATAAGGCTCCTGACTCCACTCCTGCAAAACAAGGATCAATGAGACAGTCATTGAACTGCTCTCCCTTACTGTCTCCCCTGCCAAGATCTGCCATTTCCCATGATGCCAGCGATGCAGTGGAGAGGCTGTTGTGTGGTGGCATCAGCATCTTATCTTCCCCCAGTTAAACACACTCTTGCCACTAGCCCCATAGCCTAACAATCCAGAAAAGTCATTCCTCAGAAATGGGAAGAGGGCTTCAGATTACTCAGCTAGAATTAACCTCAAAGCCTGGTGGGCCACAAGGACTAGCAATTTGGAAAGGAAATGTGAAAATACATTTTTACTTTTCAGTTGAACACAGTTGCTATAGAAATCAGATTCAGGCTTCATGTTCATTTGCACAATTGACTTTTCTATAAAACCAATACTAATAAGACAGTACATAAAGTCAAAATTGTGGTCTTTAAAACATACTAATGCCTATTGTTAAGACTGTTAGATTGAAGCTGATGTTTATGTCCCCCGACTGTGTTACTTACAGGTATATCAGTATGTAATTGTAATTGAAATAGTATGTAATGAAAACGTAGGTCTGAAGGTGGATAGACAGGTAAATCAAAATCCTTTCCTTAATAAAAAGTCATATCTATTTTAAAGCATTAAGACCCATGACTTTTTTTATTATTCTCCACCTCTTTCTGAAGAAGGAGACCAGCAGAGGGCAACATCTATCTTTCTTTGTCAGTTACTGCAACCACCTAATAATAGCTTTTGGGCTTTATAAGACCGAAACAAAATGAGAAAGCATTTTGAGTTCAGGAATTAAGAACTTGGCTAGGCCAATGCTGGTAGCAAAACACAGCCTGGGGAGGCAAAAAGAGAAACAGATTCTTGACTACCAGTCACCAGTGGTGGCTCCTGGGAGTGACCACAAGAGCTACTGACAATCTTACGCCTCTAGTCCAGCTGGTTTTTATAACCCCAGGCCTGGCTCCATCCTCATCACCCTGAGCAAGCTTCTATTTTTCCCCTCCAAGTCTAATCCACTGCTCCTCTGCATAATGTTTTAAAGACATCCTAAAACAGGAAACATTTCTACTACAACTACTTCGCCAAAATAGCAATTCTTATTTTCATAAAGGAGAATAACAAACATAACTGAGATAATTAGCAAGAAACACAACCAGTAGCACAGTGTAAGTCACATTATTGCTTTAGAGTGTGTGTGTTATTTTACATGGCAATATAGTATATTAAAGTTAAGGCTGACCTGATGTCAGACTCACAGCTGCTGCCAAGAAGAGGCATTTTCAAGGATTTACCACTGGCAGTGTTATCCTCTCAGCTCTCTCACCTACTCATTTGACAGCAATTATTTAATCCCCTGTATCAAGATAACTTAGAAGCTATAAAATATTTGTCAGAGAACAGTCTGAGGAGCTGGGCATAGAAAGAAAATCTTGGCCCAAGCCCACTCACATAACTGAATGAATGGAGGTACTGCCAGTTGCCAGACTTCTCTGTTGTCCTGGTGTCCATCCTAGTTCTGTGAGAAAGAGATAAAAGGAGGTAGCCAGAGCAGTTTCAACTATAAAAGGGCCTCCAAGGCCCAGAGAACTCCCCTCAATCCAGTTTGTTCCTTCTTGTTCTTCCCAAACTGCTTGGATCATTCAAAGCATTTGCACCATCTTAATGCTTTTATACCAAGTTACTTAACCAGGTAGCGTAACAGAGGATGACAACAAGGGACCAGGGAAAAGAGCAGAGCACTGAGGCTACGCAAAGAGGCCTCCAAATACTCTGTTTAACCAGGTGCAACACATCTGTCAGCAGCTCTGCCCAGCTTACAGCAAGGCAAATGCGATCTGGATCACAAGTAGCTCTCAGGTAAGAGGAGAAGATGCAGAAAGATGCTAGTTATAGAGAAGTCTGAAGCTTTCCATTTCCTACTGACCAAGCTGTGCCCAGAGAGGGTTATACGGATGGGATTTTGCCAACATGTTCACAGACTGTGATGTACGCTTCTCAGAGAAGGCCTTTATGGGAGGATGGTCAACCGGCATTACTGTTGGGACCCAAGCCAGATGATACGTCAGCACCGCAGTTAACAAAGCAGCAAAGAACCTAGGAAAAAGAATATGACCAAAGTAACATCAGCAAAAGAATATCCCATTAAGTGCTTTAATTTATTCACATGCACTGGGAGGCACATAAGCTTTTTTAAGAAGGCAAGGGAAGCTTACTGATTTTTGTTGATCTGTTCTATCAGAAAAGTAAATTCTTTAAGAAAACGCTGGCATAGCTGATTCTTTTCCAGCGTGCTGGACATCATATTAAGCCACACAGGCTCTGCGATCCTTGGAACAGAATATAGGTTCCAGATGGTAACTCTGCTCAAAGAAAATTCCCAAAAAGTAAGTGTTAACATGCACATTTCAATCTTTCAAATACAAGTAGCCCCTTTCCTCTTCTATCGTTCATCGATATTTTTTTTTTTTTAAACTTTTTGTAAGATCTAGGAGACTAAAACTGGAAGAGTTTTCCAGACACACTAATTACCAGTGTCTCAGAACATTAGTCTGTTTAATTCAGTATACCAGTAACTTAGTGTCTTCAAATATTACGCATTTGTCTTCCCTTTCTTGCATTCCCCTGTGTATTTGTACTTAGAGAATCAATTCAGAAATCATTTTGAGAGGGGACAGAGCCCATTTGTTCACTGCAGTGATTCAATTCCACATTAAAAACATTACAGAAACTCCATCCCACCAAAGCCTTGTCTCTCTCTCCTGGGCTGCCTTTCTTGGCCTCTGGCCATTCCTTCCTCTCTTAGGTACCAAAAATAGAGCCTTTGACAGCAACTTTCTTGTCAGTTACCCTGTTCAGCCTCTATGACTAGGAGCAGACAACTCATCTGCCTGAATACAACAATCCACTCATCTGCACAGGCACCAGCACAAGGCAACTCTTGATGAGATCTGAAAGACTTCAACTGACAGTCCCAGGTACAGGTGAGTGCAACAGAACTACTTTTACACTCATTCTGAAAACAGCTGAGCTGGTTTTGCTAAAGCTTTCTAAAAATCATTTACCCAACACAGAAAATTCATTCACACTAACTTCAAGACCAACCCTGCATTCAGTTGCTTATAACTGGAAGTGACAAATAACTTTAGACGGGCATGAGAAGAGCTCTCCTAGTAATTCAGAATTCCATCAACTCACCTGAATTCTCCCAGGGCATCCATGACACGGCTGATATAAACCTGCACTCTTTGGCTGGATTCTGCTATCTTTCTACATGAGATCATGGCCTTGATTAAGAGTTAAAGACACAAAACAGCTTCTTAAAGGATTCGCATTCTTCATCTTTTTAAGCTTCATTAACATGTCAAAATGATTAAGATCTAGCCCCAGTGCTACACAGCCACTTAGGACAGCAATAGCTGCCAACCTCCCTCCACCTCATGAGACCAATCCCTAAAACTGGACATGGGGAGCAGAGAAAACATTTTTGATAGAGTAAGGGGAAGACAGCAACAAACATCAAATGGTAGAATACCACCATTTCCACCGTCCCCAAGGAGTCAAGAAAAACATAGTGAAATATGGTGAAAAGAAAACCACCCATAGCATAAAACTCTCCATTCTCATTCTGACTAGAAAAGAAACTGCACCTCTTTTTCAGCAAATGCTGAATTCCTACACTGGGCTCAGGCCTACACGTGTAAGGAGGGAGGGAAGCTTGAAACCACGCACCTTCTCCCACTCATCATCTATCAGATTCTAGATTACTTCATTCTGTTTGACACTTATTTTTCCACATTAAGCCAAGCTAGTATTCTGTACCTTTTCTATTGCATATTTCAACTTGTTCATGTGAGATTCAAAAAGAGGAAAGTGTGAGAAAAAGAAATCCTGGAAGTTTCTCTGTGCTTCTTCTTTTTCTGGCAGAGAAAAGATTATGCTGATTGCAATTTTTTTCCTCCGAACCATTGCAGGATTGGAGCTGCAGCTTTCATCAGCCATGCTAAACATTTCTTCAGTGGACCTGTAAGACAGATTTATTAGAACACTTACCTATGTACTGAGAGGTAATTTGTCTTCTATCCATATCTCTCTATATAGTAGAAGGTAATTCATTCTTAGGTCTCTTTTACCTGACTACGTAAGACCTTGCTGTCACCTGTCTCTGAACAGAGAATATCCAACAAAATTTTCAGTTAAGACCTATGTTTGCTCAGATAGGAGCAAGGCAACACCCAAAGAGGCCAGCTCCTAAAGGGGTATGAACACTTTCCTCGAACAGAGCTATTACAAAATCCCTCCTTCTGGATTTATTTTTAATGGAGATCAAGAAAAAGGAATGGAGACAACACACAAAACTGTTAGCAAAAAAGGTAATTTCAGATCTGTGAACTGCATCCAGCACTCAAACACCTGCCTAGGTGCTCAGCAGTATGCCCATGATGCTCTTGAATCTGTATTGCTGCTCATGAGGGAAGTCGGGAAACATAAAACCTATATTGTTCCAGCACTTTAAGACGGATGTTTTAAGACACTTAACCACGCAAAACAAAATTTTATATTTTAACTGAAGACAAAATGTCACCACTTAATAGTTACTGTGAAAACACAAACTTAATGCCTACAAACACATGAGTTCCTAGCTCAGTTGGATATACTTCAGTTTAAAATGTTTTGTTTTCTGCCAAAAAAACCCCACAAAACCAGTGACTATTTTGCAACCGTTATTATTTTCCCAAGTTCTGTTTATTGACTTGATAGCTCTGCCACATTTCTTTCAACAGTTATGCCACTTTTCAGTATTACACGTGTTGATATTGGAATCAATACTGCCCAATATCTTCTCTATCAGCCTGGCCTGTCAATTAAAACACACCTTCAATAAGTTTGCAGATGATGCCAGATGTGGGGAAAATGGTCAATACACCAGAGGGCACTGTCCAGAGAGACTGTAGAATCCCCATCATTTAAGATTTTCAAGACTCAATTAGACAAGTTCCACAGCAACCTCATCTAAATTCCAGGCCAGTCCTTTGCACAGGCAACTGATTTGGATGATATCCACAAGTCTCAGCCCAGGATAAGTTTTTCTGTGATTATACAAAAGGGTATCAATCCCCTCACCCTGATCCTCCATAAATACTTGCATTACACTGCTAGATATTGATGTTGCTGGATTTAGAAAAAAAAATTTTTTCTTGCTTAAAGTTTCTTGATCAATTTCACCGAAAAAACATCTTTTAAAAGTATATATGTTAATGACTAAAATAGTATGGTCAAAATCTCTTTTGGAAGGAAGTTTAATTGAATAATGGCTTTTAATACACTGAGAAACTATAGGGGGAAATGGGTAAGAACAGACAAGAAAGCCATTAGAACGCAAATGGAGACATTCAGAGCAGCAGCTCATATGGAAATAGCTTGGTTTTGGAGCTTCTTTTTAAAGTTAAGACTGCAGTATCAGTGAGTGGTAATTAAAAGCTTGAAGGCTTTTCATATTGGAATTATCTTGAAATGGAGCCTGTGGCATTTATAGACCACTATGAAGCAATTAACAAGAGGAAACCCTGAGTGCTAAGCATTAATTCTAAGTTCATTCTAAAAATAAGTGGTTTACAGTTTAATTGGTTTGACAAAGTTAAATATACAGAAGTTTCTCATCATAGAGGTATGAGTCCAGGAATACAGGAAAATCACACAATATAACCCCAGCAAAAAAATAGCTTGTGGGAAACAAGAGTTCAAGACAAAAACATAACCTCATTTGAACTTCAGGAACTTGCATGCAGAGACAAAAATTCCCAAGGATGTTGGGAAAAGATGGTCAGTCAGCATCTAAGAAACATTACAAGCTTTTGTACTGCTTCCCAGGAACAGAAATTGAAGAATTTAGGTCTGTGAGAGAAGCCTTTTCAGTGCTGCTAATCTAGCTTGCCTGCCAATTGGCTACATAGAGTTCCAGCTAGACATCTCATTTTCTTTGAGCTATTGGCCTAAAACATCAGTCATAGACACTGTAAAATCTTGGCTGTACAAACCGAAGTGCAATCTCTGCTGCCACTGAAGTATTCAACCAGAAGCCTACTGTTTCTCTAGCAAGTAATCACAAAACAAGTATCTAAAGAGGCTTTTTGGCATAAAAAAAAAAATCCAATTCAAGAGTAGTTCTAGATGGCGGAAATAATAATGTCTTGTTTCCAGTATTTTTCCCCAGGATAGATTCTCCAATGTGGAAGAAACACAGCCTAATCCCTACAGTGAAGTAGCAACCCAAGAAGGCTACTTTCCTCTAAGCAATATGTTACTTTTGTAACACTTTGAGGGAATTTCTATTTGTGAAACTGGCTTCTTAAACTGGGCTGAAATTATCTTACTTACCCTAAATGTTTAAACTTTTTTTTTTTGCGTGTACTGCTCTCAGCCTTATTTCTTTAGGAAACTAGACTAAATAGTACTTCAGTTTACTGAAAGCAAAATGCTTACTGGCTTATTCTCAACTGCAAGCATGATTTAGAAAGCACGACTGCTACATTAGCACCACTGCACAATTCTTCACATTAAAAATTATTTGGTGAGACTATCCAGGAAAAAGTTTCAAATGTTGACCCTAGGGAAAGAAGTCTGTTCATAAGGTTTTGGTTTTGTTTTTTACTGACCACATATTTTAACTGGCAGCTTTTAACCTTCTCTTAACTGAAAACACTGAAGAGGGAGAGAGGCCAAACAGTAGGAATCTCTTGTAGCTCTCCACTAATTCCATGCTGTCTCTGGGTGCAGGTGGATGAGTACATATGAGCAGATAACCAAGAAACATTTGTTATTTTGCGACCGACAAGGGAAGAATTTGCTTATTAGTTATGAAGTCTGCTGCATTCCATGCTTTGTTATGCCACTGAGCTACAAAAGCTAATAAAATTCCAAAACAGAAGCCAAGCTTTTTGATCACAGCTCTTTTTATTCTTCCTGTTTTGGCAGAAGTCACATCAGGAACATCCTGTACCAGCCAAGAGAGTCGTCATGGCCCATTACTCCAAAATTTCAGTAACTGCTCACTAGTCAGACTTCATCATAGTATAATGTAATTATGGCAGCAGTGCTGTTACAAACCCTTTCATCTCAACAAGATGCTCTGCTCCTTCAGATACAGTTTAATTTGCTTTTCAGAATGTGGCTTCAGACACAGCCTATACATTGAATGAAAATAAGTACATTTCAAATTGGGCTTTGCAGTTCATGTTCAGCCAAAACTTGATCTTTTGTCATATTGGTAATCTTATGTAACATGCACAGAAGCTAGACTGAATTGAGAGCATTTAATAACAGGATTTGTCCTTTTAAAGAAAAGAGGCTTAATCCCTATTTAGCTTAAATTACTGCCAAACAGCTGTTGTAAGAAGAAAGGTGTTGCACTCACCACCTTGGAATAATTCCATTCTCTAAACTGGTTGTCTGACTTCGGAGCCAGCGACGTTGGTAGCTGCTAGAAGATGAGGATGAAGAGCTTGGAGATGGAAAAGGAGTGACCAGAAGACTGCTCAGAGATGCTATTAAGAAAGCAAGAAACCCCACATATACTGAATTAGAGCGCTGGTTGAGTATTTTTCTTCATATTCTAACTGGGAAGAAATTCCCACAAATATTGTTCTTGCTTGCTGATCTTTTTCACATAACTTAACTTGCAACAGGAGAGACAATTATTTTAAATAAATCTTGCTACCTAAGGACATTTTTTTCTTGTAAAGTCATAAATCTTCCCTACTAGAACATACTAAAAGTCTTCTTATTCTCATTAAAGGCATTCTGTCCTAAGAGGTGTTGCCCTCCCTTTACAATAGACGTATCTCCTGGTCTCCTTGCCTCCTTTTCTTATTCAGTGCAAAAACATCTTCTCTTCCCCTGTTTTAGGAAAGGCTCTAGCCAGTTCTTTCTCCAAATTATAAATTGGTTAAGAACCCAGAAAATAATGTCTTTAAACAGAGAATATCATTACAAATATTATTGCAACAAGGCTTGGGGCAAAGGCAGAAAGAAAACTGCTTAGCAGATCCAAAAAACCTTGAATTTGTGAGTCATAAAGTGCCTATATTTCAGGTGAAAATCTGCAAAGAACTGTAATTACAGAAGTAGGCAAACAAGGCAGACAGCAGATACCTGACCGAGCAATGCCGCTGTCTCTGTCCTCATTTTGTCCTCTGCTAGGCATATCCACAGGCGTGCTGTGTGCTAAAACAAACAGATCAGATCAATAGAAAATATTACATAACTCATCATACTATTTGTCAGCATTTAAAAAATGTTTAAGTTTAAAGGTCATAAAACAGCAAAGTTACATCCTGTACCGTTACTACAAATAAGCAGTATGGTGTGAGCAGAGGTGGGAGCAAACAGTATTCCCATACCGAGTATCATGTTACTAGATGAAGTTGGTTACTTGCCCCAGTCCAAAATTATCTTTAAGAAGCTTAAGAATGTGAACAGTCTACGTTATAAAAAAAAATCAGATATACTTTGAAAATGAGGGCTATTGGTACCCCCATCTTGACTTTTTTTTGCGTGTGCAGGATTATCATTCTACACAGGTAAACATCATAATGAAACAGTCAAATACAAGGACGATTAAGCTTCTGATTCACTCCCCAAGCAGAGATTTACTATCCACAAAGCTTCACAGTAAGACACCTTCAGCCTATGTTGTATCACATTGAAGTGTTAGTAGTGCAGAGTTACTCAAATTGTAGAGCATGCAAGATTTGCAAAGGCTGTGAAGAAACTGCATTGGTATTCCAGTTCACATTTTTGCAATTAACAGAACTAATTAGGCTTAAGATCTACCCACCTGCATGGGTCATCTGTATGCCTGTAAAAGGAGACTTTACGTAGCTTAAAGTTTTGAAAGCTAAAGAAATTGATAATGATAAATAAAAAAAACCCTTAAAGCCTCCCAGACTTAGCCCAAGAATTAGTTTTGAATGTCTGCCATCAAACTAAAAAAAGTAGCAAGAGGTAAGAGAAGAAAAAGCTGTGCACCAGCAAGACACCTGCACACCATCAAGAAACCAGCTATAGGCCAGAAAACATAAGTTCCCTAAGAAACATAAGGGCTCATTTATTATTAAATACTGCATAAAAATACCTTTAAAATTAAACACAGGAATTGGAAAAGATATATGAATAAAAAGCAATCAACTATTTTTTTGGAAGAAAGATTTTTAAGTATGTCAGATACATCTGCTGTCACTATTTTAGCCCTTTCTGTTTCTAGAGAGTAATTATGTCCTGCAAGGATTCAGAAGGAGCTGGATTTGTGTGTGCATATGGATGGGTCACACTGTGGCTGGCATTCCACACAAACCTGCAAAGAAAGAAGCACTGCGGATGAGCCGGAGGGGACCTCCTTCAGACACACCCTGCAGCAGTTTGCTGCTACACAGCTGTAACACACCTAGGAAACAAAAGCAATGTAGAGAAAATGCAATGCAAAAAAGTGAAAAAAAAAATTAAAGAAAGAAGGTGATGCACAGAAAAAAAACCAAACTGAACGAACAGATGGCCTCATTGTCATAAAGACATAGAACCTGGAAATATTTACCTAAATTACTTCCACTGCGACAGGTTCCCAAACCATTCTGATTTGAGCTCAGCTTTCCCAGGCTGGGATCTTGGTTGATGTATTCAAAGCTATCTTGCAAGCTAAAAAAAGGGGGAAAAGCCAGTGTTCTTTAAGAACATGATTAACAGGCATTAATACCAGCTTGAGAATTAGGCTCGTTTTATGGAAAAAAGAAGGCTGAAGATTAACTTTACAATCAAACTCAAGGACCAGTAAGTTTTCTGAATATCACATTTGGGATTCAGCTTATTCACATTTGCCCATTTCCGGAAAAAGAAAACAGATGAAAAACAGTATCTCTTCTGTCACTTGAAGGAAACAGAAGTGGGGTACAGCAATACAAAGCTTTCTTAACACATACCCCTTCTTCACCCTTCTGGCAGCAGGAAGAGACAGAGGCTTTGATGGTCCAAAGCACCTAGCCTCTGAAATTTATTGCATGTCCTAGACAAATTAAGAAGCAGAAACCCCGAGAGATTTTATTTTTTAAACTTGGGTGGCCTGGCTGGGATCTATCAAGAAAATCCTTCTTCACAGCTGCCATTTCTGTTTTCCTACAAGACTTTTCCACTTTGGCTAAGTCAAATTTAGAAGCAGTGACAGAAGGACTACAAAAGGAGAAAGAAGGAAAAACAACTGCATTGAATAGAGAAGAAAAAAATAAAAAATTATTCTTACTTATTGTTGCTTCCACTGAAACTTCCTACCCTGGCTGAGAAGACTTTACTTATCATCAGCTGTGGGGGAGAGCTGAAAGGATAAACAGTCATTTCAGTGAGTCATCAATTCCAAGTGCCTGACAGAAGACTGCATCACAGAAAAGGACACTCACCGTATATAGTGAATTTTCAAGGTGGAGCCTTTGTAACTCATTGCCACTGAGCCAAACATCATTTCTCCAAGCATGTTGACATCAGAGGCTGGTCTGGTGTACTATACAGACAAGAATATGGGAAGAGCAAAGTCAATAATAACTTGGCATACTATTCCAATTTCATATAGTGCCCTAGTGCTACATTTTCAATGGAGAATACAAGTAAGTTCTATTTCCCCTGCAGACTAAGATCCTGTGTGGTTCTAACATGCTGAGTGCAAGTACAAGCAAGTACAGCTGGAAAACATACTGTTTTGCTTAGACGGGCACTGTTACCCTCGTTCCAGGGTAGCAGTTCAAAAGACAAGAAAGAGGAAAAAAGATGTACTGCATTTTCAAAGAAATAGCTGTGTCCAGCAACACTCCCATATAGCAGAGTGTTTTATGAAACCTGTGGGTGTTCACAGGACTTAGATTCTGTGGTCTGGATCCCCAAGCACTAAACTGTCTTCCTTATTACTAAACTGTCTTCCTTACTCAAATAGGTAAATTCTCCTTCCCTGCCCTTATGTAGAAAGCTTCTTGGAAACATTTTTGATTGGAAAAATAAATTGTGAAGACTATGTTCCTAAGTATAATCAGACCAAATTTGTATTTTGTTTTGGACTGATCATCATTAGCAAATATGGAGAGAAGTTTGTTAGTTCTGAAGAAATTTGCTTACCTTCTAGTTAAATATCTTTTTTAATCCTACTTCAATCTACATATGCCTCAAATTACATTTTTATAGATTAAATGTTTATGCTTTTACTGAGAAACAGCCAGAGTACCTAAAAAAATAGTTCTCTTAAAAATTTTATGGCATAGTAAGACAGACTAAAGGGACTCTTAATATACCGTGTTCCACAGTGTCTTCAGAACTGACCTGAAGCATAGGCAGATGTCTTCCAAAACAAGAGCAGAGAACGGTATCGGGCTTTTTATGCCCTTCATGAATAATACTATTGAATACCTTTTGTAACTTTTTGAAAGGCAAGACCAAGAGAGACCAAAAGGTTAAGATGTAGCCACATCTTATTCTACAACACTTTAAAGACAGGGTGGATCTCTCAAGGTTAATCTTAACTTGTAATAGACTTGAAATATAACTAGTCATTAAATGTACATAAGTTAAGGCTTTTATATACAAACTTCAGTAAAAAAGGATAAATACAAGCAAGAAAAGTAATGACCATTACCTGATACTTCAGTATCTGTTCTTTGATGTTTTGCACACAGCTTCTTGAGGGACTATGGGGAGGAATATTGTTGTTCCCATTGCTTGCTTGGCAGCTCTTGGCAGAAGCCTTTACAGAAGCATCCTCTGCCATCTTCTGTACAAAAATAGAGCAATATGATGAAAACAAAGCAAGCGTGAGAACTCCCATCTCTAAGTATGCCACAGCAAGACTTTTCTTAAACTATTGGTAAGCAAGAGAAATAAAAGATACTCTTATTTGGTTCAAGAAATATGCATCAGTTTTAAAGGAATTTTGGAAAGGCCAGCATCAGAGAAAGTGCAGAACTACTCTCATATTTATATTGTCAGACAAGTTTTCATAATATCACACATAGTCCGAGTAGTCAAAGTTCCACTGGCAGAACAATTAATTGTTATTAATTGCCCTCTGTAACACTTGCCAAAATTTATGTAAACAAAATCTCAGCTTATGGGTTACTTATAAACCAATTTCTGTAATCATTTGCACAATTAATCAGTCAAATTGCATGTAACTTTTTGCTCCCTGATTACAGATTTCTTAAACAGAAGAGCAACCAGCAAAAAAAAAAGAAGTGAGTAAAGCATCACTTGGTAGAATTACCAGGTTATAAAATCTATTTGTTAAGCCTGTAAAGGAGTTGTGTGAAAAAAAAAAGCAAACGAACGCTTAAATTCAGATGACTATTTAATTCAAAGTTTACTCTCAAGTACTGTTTTAACAACAACTTAGAACCGTTCAAAAGATGTAAGGAATTCTCAGAAAGATACCAATTATATTAATACTACTCAAACATTTCGTAAGACAAGCTGCATTTAATTCATTGGGATTTGCCTAATACAGTTTTCTTGAACAAAAAGTAATGAGTTTCTTCTTTTCGTTTCTGCTTCCCCCCCAATTTGAATGTCCATTAGATGTCAGTTAAAAGGGTCACATTATTTTGAATATACTTCTCATGTGCACTTGAAATGGTTTATATGAAGGGAGCAAAACTGTAACCTTGCAGCAATAAAAACTGCTTAGAAAGCTTCTCTTACACTCTTAAACATTTATACATTTAAGAGATTAAAAATCCATTCATGTACATATATTTTATGTGTATTAATGCAAATATTCATTTGGTGCACATTGGAATGAATTGTATTTTTATACCAGCATGGCTGACCTCATTGGGAACGTGCATGTAGAGAGTTTACAGAAAAAACAAGCAAGCAGACAAAAGAAACAGTAATAACCTAGAAGCTAGTAAAAAGCAGTCATAGCCACATTTTGGACTCAGTGCAGTAACTGTAGTAAGCTTTAGACTACTCAAGTCACAATGACAAGATGATGAAATGTGCAAAGGGAAAGACGCAGAAAAAAAAAAGAAGAGCAAACCAAGAGAAGCGGAGTAGATGATCTGCCATTTTTTTTAAAAAGTTGACAGTGCATTTTTTGAAAGTGATAGTACAGCTCCTTTACAGACATAAAAATAAGCCTACTAGCACATGGAAAAAAAAGTAAAATCCTGTACTTATGTATTTTATCCTATAATTGCACTCCTTTTGTGCAGTTTTTCCTAGCATAATACATATGTGCTATTTCTTATCTAATCCCAATGTGACCGTCATTAAGAGTTTAGAAATGCACCAATGTCAGTAGTCACATGTTGAATGAGCTATTGACAAAATTGCACAATAAAAGTGGTCTGATACATGCCATCTGCAGAAAGAACTGGAGATTAGATTAAGAACACTGAAAAGAAATGCAGTATTAAACAAACATATGGTTAAGTGGAATACAGACCTGCTAGTCCCCCCATGTAAGTTTATTGAATACTTTAGACACAAACAATGCATTTGAATATTCAATGTGAATAAGCTTTACTGTATTTCAGTAAAATGGATAAGCACACAGTATACACACACGCTTTCTTGACTTTAGTTTAAACAAGACTCAGTTTGAGAGTAATTTTTCCTTAACTTTAAATGAATCAAGTTTCCGGCTCGCTGTTTGATAATATACCAAACAAGTGACCAAACATTCAAGATCACTTTTAACATCTATGTGTTAGCATGCCATTCAAAGTGCTCTGGCTCTTTTAAAAGGGTATCTAGACTAGTGACTGGCTAGAAAACAGATTACAGCCTGTATTGTGTGTTATGAGGGAGGTTATAATCCATTTTACGCAAGTCTTGCATAGAGCTTCTGATAGGATATTTTGCAGTCAACTTTTAAAGTATTCAATCAAGTGGAATAATTTGAGTATTTAGATGAAGCCAGAAATACATTTCTTCCTCGCATGCTGTGTGTTTTAACCAACTTTAAGACACAAAGTAATGACCTTGATTGGGGGGTGGGGGAGGGGAAGAAAGAGGAGAAAAGGGAGAGCAAGATTAAGCAGACTAGTCTGACCCATTTACCCTCTTAAGCAGATGATCAATCATCAACTGATGATGCTCATCGGTCTTACTGATTTAGCACAATGGCATATTTGCAGTGTGACTGAAATAGATATTGCTGGTTTTTAAGCATCTTCATAAGTAATTTCTACAAGCCACAATTTTTCATATATAGCCTACGATTCTACAATAAACCATGCTAGTCTGACAGGCTGAAGCTGCTGGTTATAACAAAGACTACAAAACAAACAAAAATTTGAAATAATTCAGTGTAGAAGAGAAACAAAGAACTAGTAGAAAAAAAATGGGAAAAAACCCCAAAACTACCACAAAACACAAAATACTATTGTTTTACTTGTCTTAAAATCACTTAAGTTTACTCAAAGCATTTGTGTGCCTGAAGACAGCATCTACTCTTGCTTCTATGTGTGTCACCAAAACTTACGTAGCCATATATTGCCATGTGTCAGTCTTACACATTACGGCACTGTTAGCCAAAGCAAAGTTGTTTTAATTCACATAAAGCCAACAACTTTACTAATCCAAACACCAAAAGAAGACAAGCACGTGTACAGACGTGCTAGACATCACTAGAACAATGGGACTGCACAACCAGGGCTAACAACAACAGGCAATCCCAGTCAACATTAAAAAGGCTAAGGAAATACTCAGTTTAAAGGGGTATAGATTAGTTTGCTTGAAAGCAAATCAGGTCTAAGTTAAGTTTCAATACCATATTTATATTTCAAATACCAGATATGCGTTCATAAGCCTTTTGGAATCTAACACACTCTTGTTGCAGCTATCACAGAATTGAGATCAAGTAAAAGATCACAAGTAAAATTAAGAAATTGACACTGTCATATTAAAATTCCTGTTTTGGGGAAGGGAAACAGAAGAGTAGAAGGACAAAAGCAAAATTAGCATTTCATACCTGAACCAGAGCTTCATCAATTTTGCGGACTGCTTTGGAATCAAATAAGACCTGTCTGCCTCTCCTCTCACAGTCTTGGTAAACTATCAGGCGGATTTCATTCAAGTCAAACTCTGAAGAGCACCAGCTGCAGATTATGAACACAAGATGTTAAAATAGTGTGCTTACCACTTTGCGGGCTTATTTAAGTGAAGAAACAGGTAAATACATCTTTCACTCAGCATTTACAAGAATCACGCTGTAACCACAGAACTCCGACCAAAAAGGAATTAGAAGGAGCATCTAAGCCCAGCATCACTCATACACAGGCAGGTACAGACAGACCAATCTTCATCCAACCTTTCTTCAAAGTTTTCCAGCAAGGGAACATGAGACTTTGTCTCAGCAACCTGCTCCAGTGCTTAACTACTCTTAAATTTACTCTCTTCTCCATACACAATCTGGATCACCCTTATTGCAAGGTAGGTGTACTATTTTGTGCAATTCTCTCAGTGGCAATAAAGAACAGATCACCACCCTCTTTACTACAGCCTTTCACAAACTCAAGGCTTGCACTCTCCCTCCTCCTTCTCTCCTCTAAACAACACAAACCCAATTCCTTTTGATCTATTCATGCCAATATAAGTTATGATTTTTCCTGAGTTTAATTCTTGTAACTGAAAGAAAAGGTTTGTGTTGTTCCATTCATTTTCCCCTTTCTTTTGAGATGTTTCAGGGCTTACAGAGCAATCATAGATTACTGAGACTTGATCTCCAGCTACGATGAAACTCATTTAGTAGCTGAAACCAAGATGCCGCTGAGATTCAACTTGAAGCAAAACAACTCTCTGAAGCCAGAATCTGCCCATTCCTCAAGGACAGACCATGGCACACAACTTGCTTCTTTGCGCTACTGCAGGAGGCTGAAGAGCACAACTGATCGTGGCTGCGATGGCAAGAAACTTTATTTCCTAATTCCAAAGGGAGTTGGTGTGCATATCAGTGGATAGAGGTTTGCTTGGCCTCAGGTTCAGCTGCAGAAAGTGCTTTTCACATTATGTGGCTGACAAACTGGAATTAATGGAAAAAAAACTACTACTGCATAAAGCAGTGCCACACAGCACTGGTACTCAGACCTATTGTCTCACCCCTGACCTGGATGGACTGAATCTAGGGGGTAAGAGTACAACTGTTATTAATAGTTGGTTTAACAAATTGCATAACAGACTTCAGTCAAGGCCACACTGATCTCCCACCTAAACGGATGTTTCATTTTGGAATTTTCCCAAACTATGTCCTACCAAGAAAAAAGATAGACAATTGAGGGAAGAGCACAAAAACTCTGTACAGCTGAAAGACAATAATTTCTGAAGCTATTTCTATTATTTCATGCTCTGTTGATAGGCATAAATCAATAGTGAGGTAAACACCATCAACTCCTGCTAGAGTCAGTAAGGTAACCATGGGCAACTGCTTTAGGAGCACACTCAGAGACTTGCAAATTTCAAACTCATAAGTGAAGCCAGCTTCAATAGCTTCTTTGTGCTTCATTTTCCATTTAGACATCAACTCCCCTTTCTACATAGTTAGAAATACAAGTAAGGCTAAACAGGCATCTTTTTCAAATCTGAAAGACCTCAATCTGGAAGGTTTTTTTCTTTTTTTAAATACCTTGGGACAGAATAAGCCAGATACTTATCTCCACTGTAAGGTAATCTGATACAAATATACTCTATGTACATGATCTACAAGGGTCCAGTACACATCAAAGCCAGATCATGGAACAATGCTAAAGGCTGTTTTGCCATCAACAGTAAGGAAACTTACTGATGTGTTTGCAACATGTTGCCTCCAAAATGCTTGGCCAGGCAGATTTCAAGACTTCCATTTCAAAGAGAGTCACAGCATTAAGTTAACCTGCACGAGATCAGACCTGATACCATTGTTGATAGTTGCCCAACAAAGATCCTACACACCTCACATACACAGAGAGCTGCAACTACACCATCTGTTCTTCAAAGTCTGTTACTCGTTTCTCAACCCACTGCCTGTGTGACGCTATTACAAAATCCAGTTACACAGAATGCAGGAGAAGTCACAGCCATCGATAGACTTCATTCTAGTCTGCTGCATGAATCTGATGCTCTTCAGTCTGGATACACTGACACCTCTACAGTTATACAGCCACCTATTTACTTACAGACCTTCTGCAACAAACAAATCCTGAGGCAACTATGCTGCTTTCTTAAAGCCACAGGTCCTCCCTCCTTTTAACAAAGAAAAGGCACATCTCTATGCCCTTAATTTGAATTCTATGCAAGAGCAAAGCCTTATTTATCTCCAGGACTGACACAGGAGGATCTGTAGTTCAGGCCACAGGACTGCCAGTCTAAACTGAGAAGGATTCATCTCAGGCAAAGGCTGAGACAATCCAGCCTTGCATCTGCCCACCAATGCTAAGAGCATGCTCAATACTTGTGTTGCATCAATTTAGGTTTCCTTATGAACAGGTGAATTCCCACATTCTGCATTAAAGCAAACTTCAAGTTGCTTATGCAGCACCAACTTCTGTAAAAGACATGAACTGGGTTTTATAAAATTGCTAAAGAAGCCAATTTAACAGCCTGCTGAGGTGCCTTTTCCTCACAGCATGCTAGAATTAAAGACTGCTGCAATCTTTCAGAACTTCAAACAGATTCTAGTAGCAGACAGCAACAAGCTAAGAAGTTACATAAAATCTATTACACATGGCTTTATGTGACTAATAGAGCAAATCTAGGGGAGTAACTGCAGATAATTCCTTTTCCAGTACTAACCAAATATCAAACATATGTTTTAATCAAGTCTTTGCTTTCAGGCTTTGAATTACCCAGAACACAGACACAGCAGTCACACCGATTACAGGACAGATCCATCCTATTAAAACCTCATTTGATAAGATCACGCTTATATACAGGCAAGTTATATACAGGCATATAAACCCATAGTCTCATTACCTCCACGTGGAATCTAGCACCAGGCCCAAGACTGGTCAGAGACCAGGGATGTTTTTCTCCCCATCACAAAAGCTAAGGAGCAGAGTGCCTACAGTACTTCCACCCTTTATTGTTTAAAGCCAGTTTGTATAACTTACAGCCCCCAAAACAGGGACATCAGGAGTATACAATCATCTCCTAAAGGCAGAATGTTGAAGAATACAGGCAGCACACAGGGTCATTGGTCAGCTCCTTTCTCACATGCGTACAAACCAAAACCCCAAACCTCACTTATGACTGTATCAGCTACTTATTTACCAATGCTGAAAGGCATGCACTTTGTTTCTTCTTCACATATAGTTTTTAAAAAAGACATAAGATTCTGTTGTACAAGGTATTTGTTCATGAAAAAAACCCCACCACACTTCTGCATTATATAGTTTAATGTTTCTTTAGATGTTAGAAAGTATTAGCTTAAGGATTTGACTAAGAAGAAAAAAAAACAAACCACCTTTTCACTCTTCCATCAGTTGTTTCTAAAAAAGTAACACCCAATTATCTGAAATAGGCAACAGAAATATTTTATCTTGTCTTTTTGTAAGGAAAAAAGGCTCCTATGCTCACAGGCAACCTATATGCATACAAGTTCACCTTGCCCAATTATTTATTAATTCATTAATCAGTTTCAACCATCAACTTTGACCAAAGGATATCTATTTCTATCTTCCAAATATAAATAGTGAAGGAAACACAGACTCTTTCCCCTCTTCCTCCATGCCACAATATGAACTAATGTTAACTTTAAGGCAACAAAAAAATACTCACAATGCATTTGTGGGAGATAGGTAGAGGATGGGGAAAGAGAAGATTCCAAAATTGTCATGAGAAAAGCTTGCACCAGAATTTGAACATTATTCTGTAACAAAATTATTAATTCCTCCACTTCTGGATGTAGAAATCAAACCTTCAACATGCTTACAAATAGCCCCATATTTCCAGTTGCACCATACTATGAGATTCTAATGGTCTACTCCATGTCCAATTATAACAAATATCAATGTTTATTCCTCTCAGAAGTGTCCTCTTAGCTCTTCACCACCACTCCCAACACCCTCTGACTTCAAGTCTCAAGACTCAGTTGTTCTCCTTATACTCATTTCATGAAATCTGAACTGGCATACTGTTGTTTCCTTTTTCTCTGTTTCTGCCTAAGCCAGCTTACACAACCATATGTAAGTACTGAAGGAAGCTATGGGCAAACTATATAATATGAGTAGTTTTGCTTACATACCTACTGCTGTAAGTGTTATTTCTGATAACAAAACTAAGTAATCCTCAGGGTAAGCTTCATATTTCTTATGTTTAGCAAGAATAAATATGCTACAATCACCACTTTTGGATAACAACTGTTGCTTCTTTCAGTCACCTGAAAAAAAAAAAAGCCTTCAAAAATAAGTTTCACTAAACACTAACCGAGCCATCATTTGCCTTAGCCCTGTTTATATAAATTTTCTCATTCTGTTGTTACAAGAAAGATCTCACCTGGTCAATTCCTATTTAAGAACTACTTATAAATAGAATGATAAAAGATCTATGCTGAAGGAATACAAATCACTAAGTGACTTATAAAACAAAATGTTAAAGATAAAATGAATAAAGTTATAGTAGGGTTTTTTTTTTCCAGCCAACCAAGTGTCCACTTTCTGCAAAACAACAAAATAGGCTTCTGATAATATTACACCCTAGAAAGGTAAGGAGCTGAAGAGACTGTCA
The DNA here is from genome assembly GCA_028565335.1 of Limnodromus scolopaceus. NCBI lineage: Eukaryota > Metazoa > Chordata > Aves > Charadriiformes > Scolopacidae > Limnodromus > Limnodromus scolopaceus. The sequence continues at coordinate 36,238,422 of JAOXNO010000033.1, read as the reverse complement.
GCTACCTGAAATGTTTCACTTTGGCTTAAAAACAATGAATTAAGCCAGGTCCTGCATATCTGCATATTCCTAATAATTAGTTGAATTAAATTAACATGAGCTTGTGCAGACATTCATATTTCAGGTTAAATGTGGCTATCTTGACCATACATAACCTTTTGTTATTTGACCACAAAAATAAGACCCCACATATCCTTTCTCCCCTTTTTGTAACTATGTGACCCTTTCTATTACTCATGTCTGCTCTGGTAATTACTGGACCCTTCTGTAAACTAGGGGAGTTCTCTGCAGCAGCAAAAGTCTGTCCCAGGACATGGAAGTGGATCAGAAACGTAGCTGAAAAAAAGGAGGAGGAAGTAGACGGCAATGGAGCCTCCACCTCTTGGTGGCAGTATGAGTTACACTAACTCACTTCATCCATCCTACACCTTTAGGAAAGGGCACCAAGAAAACATTCCCTATACATTCCAAATAAGCATTGAGGCTAGTTAGAATGTTAATTGAGTTTTCCTGTTTCCAAGTCGGTTTTATGCTTGCTTAGTGAGCTGAACTGACTCCCTAAGGGAAACCAGTTCCAGAAGGATTGAAAAGACTAAGGCCAGCACAAGGGGAAAAAGGACAAGAGCATGATGCTGGGAAGCAAAGGAAGAAGAGGCAATGTGATTAGGCAATGCAATTACTCCCTTCAGTAGAGTCTGTTTGAACAGCTCAGATTATCTAGCCTCACCCTCAAAGTGGATCTCTTCTGCTTGTGGAAGATGCTAGAACTAACAAACATCATCTCTAAGTCAAAACAAATAAAATCAAGCTGTCTACGTTCATACAACAGGAAAACCAGGTCTACTAAAGATACTAAAACACTATGGATAATTTTTTTTTTTTAAAATAAGGCCACAAGTTTGGAACAGCTTACAAATACCCTGGAAAGTTTTCTCCCCAGATCCCACATTAGGCTTAAGTTTGCTTTATTTTCTCTTAAACTGGCATATAAGCTACTTTTCTTTGCCTTGTTCAACATTTTTGCCATTACAGGTACAATACATGGAGGCAAGATCTCTCTTAGAAGAGACCAGACTTGTTTGTTTCTGGAATAAAGTCACAAAAACTTTGCCCCGTTCTGCCTTGAATCAGTATTTTCAGTTAAAATAGATCTCCAAACCCTGGTCTTTATAAAGAAAGTTTTTGTTCCCCTTTATAATAATCAGCATGCAATAACTGAAGAATTACCTATTAATTTATATTCAAAAACTACTTCAGCTGACCTTAAAAAAGCTTTTGAAAGTGACTAACCACTCAGTATTTCAGTGCAACATCTATAGGGTAGAGAAATAAAAAGCCTGAAACATATCTATATATCTATATTTCTCTGTTCCTTCGATCAGCAATCCTGAAGCTAGAATATTTGTTATAGCACCCTTGGGTGTTAGAATTTGGAAAAAAAAAACTGCCCTGAATCATATTATCAACACAGTTACTTAGCAGTAGAGACATTGGAGACATGCTGGCACACATCTGAAAAAGGCACGACAAAGAAGTCAAAGAAACACTATTCATATTCCAGATTACTTTGATGTAATGCTTGATCTAGAGGTCATTTACAAGCAAAGCAGAGGGTTCTCCTCTACCTTCTTCCTCCACTTCACAGCATTTTCTCCTGTCTGCTCTGCACACTGTTACTACTTGACCCACTAACACAGGAGGCAGCAAAAAAAAAAAAGGGGGGGAACTAATTAGAAAACTAAAAAGAGAAGGCAAGATTACCTTCTCTGAAAAGAAAAGCAATTATCCTTCATGCCTCAGTTTGCATATACATAAATCTTACACATCAGAGTCAAGACTGTAGATTCAGTTTCAAATAACAGGGAAGACTTTCTAGAGTATCAGTTACCATCATCAGCAAGAATAAGCTTCTAATAGAACTTTTCCAATTATTTACAAATTTACATTACAGGCACATGATTATAAATCTAATGTCAACTAAAAATGTCCATTCTCTGTCAATAATCACATATATCTAAAAAGTTTCATGCATACCTGTTTTGCAGCAGTCTAGTCACTTTGCTCACACAGCTGACACTTTGGTCTCTCAAAGGTTTTCTAATCCTTTCATCCAGTTTGGTACAAGAGAAATTATTTCCAAGTGGCACATCGTTGTTTCTTGCTCTTTCAACTTGTCCCCCTGTGCCATTTGTAGTTTTTGGTGTGCCCCCACACATTTTCTTTTGCTACAAATCCTCTTGTAAAGCTCCCTCAAAGAAACTAAATACCTGCTGAAGAGATACAGCCTCAAGCTGATCTCTTTACTATAGATCAACCATTAACAATGGTAATTTACCATCAGCTTTCTTCCCTAGACAGGAATACGGTCTGCTGAATTTCCTGTTAGGGAAAAAAAAGGCAAAGAGATCTTCATATATTCTATAAGCCATTAATGCAGAAAGACAGCTGTAGCTAATGTACTGCTGCAATTATTCCAGACAGAGGAGTAGACATGACTTTCAAGTTCCAGAAGCCATCATAGACTTGCTCTTGCTGCTGTTAGAGTTTTTCCTACCAAGCCTGGCGCAAACCTGTAGCAGATACAACAGCTAATATTGACTTTAACTATGTTTGTTTCCTGGTATGTGATTAGGTAGCTGGCAATTATGTAGTCACAAGACCGAACCATATGGCCTCTTAAAAAAAAAAAGCATAGTTGCTTTTGCAGTGACTCGCCCTTAGTTGCAAGGTTGTTCTAACACTGGCTACAACACCCAGTTAATGGCTCTCATGTGAGCAAGTGTCATCTGACAAGCCCTAGCAACCTCATATAGCTTAGGAGCACATAAGAATCTGTCATCATTGCCATATGGTTATCAGTTTAAAAAAAAAGACCAACACCAAGAAACACACTGGACATTCTGCACTGTAATGCTTTGACTTTTAAGGACAAACAGTGCACTTGGCCAAGAATCTGAAAGTACAATTTTGAAAAGCTTTTTAAAAAAAGTAGAAGGAAAAACAACCACCAAAAAAAGCTTGTCACAGAGACCAAGCTGGTTGATGAGAATTTATACTCATGTGCCTATTAAAACAATTCAATGCCAATACTGATGACAAAACTTCTAATAAAATAATTCTGACAAAGAAAAGCTAAGTTTTTAAACAGAACAAAGGAACCTGATGTTTCTGTTCAGACTCGGGTAATTCCACTGCAGAACAAAGTCCTCTTCCCCATGACTGCTTTAAAAAAGTTATCCATCCACGTGTGCTCATAATTCATGTCTTACATAGCTTTCCTACCCCCCATCAATAAATTTTCAGACATTTTATTTGACAGCAATAGTGATATTGCCCTCCAGATTAAAAAAGGGAAAATAATTTCACTAATGGTCACCCAGAAATACAGCAGAGTTAGAAAACACAGATTTCAAAACTTGGTGCTACGTGCTACCTGCTAAATAGCACAGCACCCTTCTTCAAGGATTTTGTCATCTCAGTAAACCCCAACCTCTAAACACTGGACAAAAGTCAAGCAGAAAATTGGAGTGTGGTTAGGTTGAACAACTTGCTCAGTTACATAGGGAAGCCTATAGCAAGAAAAAAAAAGTTCAGTTTCCATTCCCAGAGTAGTGACAAGTACTAGATCACAATCACTCTTCCTCCCAAGCAAGGGGAAACAAGTGAAAAGCTTTGGCCTATTCTCAAGCTATCCAAACGATCTAGGGGAGGGTGACTCCTAGCCCTCACCTCATTGAGGAGGACTACTTCAAACATCAGTGCTTCTAGTCACCTTTGAAGTGCAAATGAAACAAGCAACTGATGGCCAGGTTTCTACACTTAAACTAAGATCAGCAATTGATAACCTTCACTTCTGTTCTATCTTTTCCCCCAACAAAAACTAAAACAAAGTTCTGAAACATTCAGTTAAATGACCACAATATTGGATTCATGTCAGAAACCAGAACTAGGAACTCCTGTAAGCCCAGTAAATAGATGTGCTTCACAGCACTACCTCATCTGTAGATGAGGTCATCTGTAGAATACTAGAAACCCCAAAACACCTGAGGAATTACCACCAAAACCCCACAGAACAGTTCCTGAATGGGTGGGGGGGAAAAGCACAAACACACACATGGACACCCGCTCCCTCCCCCTGAGTCCAAGGAGCAGATAAAGGAAGAAAGTGTCCTGCTCTCCAGATATAATCCTCTGGGAAGCAGAGTTTAATGACTTTTTCTAGGCTGTGTGACAGCATGTCACCTGCTCTGTTTGTAGGTCATTTCCTGTCCTTCATCTCCACTGCAGGACAATTGCCTAAATGATTTCAACTCAAGGTAATACTTTAGCAAGAAAATTTGGGGTGGGAAAAATTGGGAAAAAAATAAATATATATGATCTAATTAAGAATAATTTTCTGTATGTTACAGTTGCCCACTAAAACTTAAGCACTGTTTTCAAATCTAACAGAATATTTGCAGAGCCCCCCACAAGGTTTTATTTTCTAAACAGCTGTTAGAAGCAGACTAGAGAAGCATAGGAAAACAGAAAGTTTGAATCATACCTGCTGTTTCAATAAGCATTTGTTTTTGCAAAACATACACTTAGCAAAATTGATACACAAAAAATGCCTACGACCCAGACATTCAGGATGAGTGCCAAAACACATTTAAAGGTGAAGTGGAATCTATTTTGGATTGCTTAATAATGATTTTCTCTCTTTTATTCTGTTGAATAGCTTATATAGAAATGTGGGATCTCTTCTTTCCTCCCAATTTTAAGTATTTACCCTGCATTACTCCCCCTCTTTTTAAAACCTTGGATATGCAAGAATTGTGCTGATGCCACACCACATTCTTTTTCCACAACGATTTAAAGTAGTCCTAATATGGTAAAGCACTATTAACCTCAGATGAACCACCTTGTTCAAGCATGATACATAGTTACTAGTTTCACACAAGTCAGGCAGGATACATTGCACATTAGTCATACAACAAGTGAAGGAACATGTTATTTGCAGCAGTCCACTCAGTTTAGATTTTGCTGTGGAATGAGATCTGGTGGAGAAAAATAAAGCTCTCTGTATCAGATCACCATACAGAAAGAACTGTCTTTAAAAAAAAAAGTATTATGTTACTGTATGAAAAGCAAAACAGCATTGGATACGTTTGTTCGCTGAAAGGTTAGAATTCCGCAGATTCCCTGCTTAGGGAAGGAGAATATACTGATTTTTTGCAAAGTTGAAAGCATTTTTCATTATCTTTGTTGCTAGAAAGCAATACACACATGCACAAAAAAAACCGACCACAAAACCCCCACACACCTGATAGAGGTTAACAGACAGGTCTATACAAGTTAAAGTCACCATAAATTGCACACATCAGCTTTTTACAAACACCAGGAACAGCAGATTAAACCAGTGTTTCACAATTCAGCCAACTTTCATAAGTTTGGATTCACTGTTCATTGTCTTATCTACAAGCCAAAAGTTTGGGAGCTAGGTTTCATACAGTGTCTCAGCAGTAATGTAAAACACACAAAAACCTAGCCAAACAAAAAACCCAACAACAACGTGTTTGTAGTACCATAAACAGCACAGAGAGTGCTCTCAGTTGCTAGCCCCAGCAATGGGATTCCTCATTAGCAAAAAAAAAAAAAAAAAAAAAGCTCAAGACTTGCAATTGCTCAAAAAACCTACATGTTTTAACCATTAAGAAAAGTGTGTTTATTTTCGTTAAACTAGGACTTTAAAACAAAGAAAGGTAAAGTATGCAATAAGGTTAGCAACCTACATCCATCACCTAGTCCTCTCCTTAGTCCAGAAAGCGTTGCTCAGTCTTAATTAACTTTCCCCCTTCCATCCTCGCTTTCCCCCCTAAACCCCATAGTTTTTAACAGCTAGGAGAGCTCAGTTGATCTAAATTGAAAGTATTTCACAGAAGTTGTTTCATAGTAATAATCTTTATCATTTCAAAGAACTGAAGGTTTACTTGTTAATTTAACAGTTTTTAGGGTTTGGGGTGTGTTGTGTGTGGTTTTGTTTTGTTTTTTTTTTCCTCCTGTTTATCTTTTTAAAGGCCTCTTCTAGTAACCAACTTCCAGCTTTCACTGGAGCCAAACAGGTTGAGCCAAACGGCAGCAGCCGGCCGGGAGCAAGCGGTGCTGGGTCCAAGTGTCTCAGCCGGGACACAGGCTGCCCGGCCGGCCGGGCCACCCCACCTCCTCCGGCACGCAGCACCGGCTCCGGGCTAACGCATCATTCCCATGTCACTTGTTCCAGCGGCGCCATGTGACTGGGCCAGCGTCCAGGAACACAGTTACTAAATACAGACACTGCCAAGGCACGTCCGAGAACTGCCTCTGCCAGAAAATGAGATGAATAGAAATCTCTTATCCTACCAGCTTTACTGCCTCTGCCTTTCCCCAGCTTCCCTTCAACAGAAGGCAGAGCTCCACATTGCACAGCTGAAGGAGAATTTTGAGCAATAACACAAGGCAGGATCTGGTACTTATAATACCATACCAGCTCTTGTTCCATTGCAACGCTGCATGAAAGTACTGACAGATCTCAGACCTCAATATCTCCTACGTAAATGAGCAGACCACCACCGACATCACCGGCACACCTTAGGGACAGTATCCCAAGGCATGGGTTTGGTTGCCTGCTCTCCCTCCCTCTTCTCTAAAGCCCTAATTTTTTTAAACTTATTTTTATTAAATAAGAAAAAGTCTGTATGCAGCTTTCAAGTCTCTGTTCAAAGGAGTAGTTTTAGAACACGAAAATAAAAAAACATGACTAAAACAATATTATTTGTTAGAAGTAAGTAAACACATATTAATGCCAGCTGATACAGAGATAGGAATGTTTGATGTTCAACACTCACCACCCTCCCTCGATTTTTTCTAGTTAGCTGAAAAATACTGCTGTTGCTAAATACATGCAAACACCATCCAAGTAACTAAACACACCTGCATATAAGCAGAAACAATTTCTTTACAAGTTTCCTCCACTCCTGCTATGAAAATGCTACATTCACAAGAGGGCTTTGTAAACTTCAGAGGACATGGCATTCTCTCTCAGACTTTACAGCCAAAGTAGTTTAGGGTACTCTCTCCAGGGGTGTAGAAACCATTCCAAATCCCCTCCTCGTCCTTATTCTGAACACACACTCCCATCACACAAGAGAAAGCTCTCAAGCAGGGTTAGAGGCAACTGCTACCCAGGAACTTCATGCCCTTCTTCCAAGGGACCTTTCTTCAGAAGGGGTCAGTTTCAACTAGCCCAAAAATGTATATTCAGCAGCACAATTTCACTAAAAAACAATAAAATTAAGTTACCTGGTTCTAGGTACATCCTCCCAAATTCATAATATATGGAATCGAAGTTATCAGGTGTGGCTGTCTAGCAGTGTAGAGAGCTGAAGCAGCCCAGGTTTTTCGATCAATTAACAATGTCTGTGAGCCTCCTGTAAATGGTTATGTTAAACTGTTGTAAGAGCAAGATGGCTTTTGATTCTTTAAAAACAGAGATTGTAACTGAAAAGTTAGCCTGCAATAATCAGGAAGGGAATGAAAAAACTACGTATGCTGAATATTTATGAAAATTTACTGATTTATCCAACTGGTAAGGATATGGGAAAGAACACACACACAAGAAGCCATGCTTGATCACCCAAAAGTTGCTATAGCATGAACGGCTAAGTCCATCGCCTCTGTCCAGATGAATGCCAGGAAATCCTGACTTAGATTGAATGAAGTGATAATATGGACGGATATAACGTCAGCTCCGGCATTTTTCACCGGTTATAGCCAAAAATATGTTTTGCTCCTCTTGTTGTTGTTATTATAATTTGTCTATTCCATCCAAAACACTTTCCCCTTAACCCTCTCTTGTAGACAGTGTGGAAGGTAGCTTTCCAGTAACTAGCAGTGAATCTTGAAGGCTTACATGCACTTATTTTCAAGTTTCACTGGAAAGGGAAGGAGGAGCCACATCTTAGGACCCTGTGCAGAAGATCAGGGTAATTAAATCACTCATACCATAATACCTTCTCAATGAAAAACACTACACACAAAACCAACCAAACAAACCACAGTCCTGCAGGTGACTGGCACAGGCAAACCTAACCTTGCTGCAAGACACTATGCAAGAGAGGTATGTTGTGTTTACCACCAATTGCGTAGGACTTTGAATGTATAAATAGTCATTAAGTTATGAAATAGCCTCCTCCTTAAAGCAGGCCAACCGCTCTAACTACTCACATAGGATCCTAAACATTTTCTCAAAAAAATACTGGTATTGTATTAGACTTAAAAGTTTATACTGCCAGGTTTATCCATTATTTCAGTTGACCACACCCAGTAACATGCTAAGATTTGGCTGCCAAGTAGCAGTCTGTCGATCATGAAATATCATGACAAAAAATATAAGTCACAGAAAAAGGGCCAACTGCAACCTTGTCATGCAATGGGAAAACGCTTCACACATTGAAGATTCAGGGATAGGAACAAACTAAAATTTACGTCAGCAAGCTTGCAAAGCAGTTACCTATTTAGACAAATTTGAAACATTTCTCCTCACAAGAACATAAGGATTGGTCAAGCTGCTTCAGTGATCCCCAGTAAAAATACTGTATAAGAAAGTTCTTTATAATGGACCTGACTTTCTCCCAAGATGAAGGCTACCAAAGCAGACTCACTAGGAGCCTTCTTAACAATTACAGATTCAGGACAACTTCATTAAAAAACAAACAAAACTCTCACTTTCTTTTCTAGTCAAAACAGGGCCCAAGGATACAACTCTAATGAAGTCTATACTCTCGCCAACTTTTAGTGCTTCAGAAATGCAAAGGAAACACCAATGCTTCAATCAGATTTTCAGTTCACATGCCAACACATTTCAATACAAATATACAATTATTTTATAGGCAGTAAACAAAGTTTAATTCAGAGGTTCAAGTCGTCTTTTACATTCCACACAGGTGTATTTTGCTTAAAAAGACAGAAATCAGGCAGATGTAGTACCAATGTGTACACAGCTTCATTGGTTTGACTAATTGTTTTGAAAAACCCATGGTCACTGCAAATACAGTGTTCTGTTCTCTTTTGTCTCCCCACTACATACCTACCCCTGGATCCGTTATCCAGTCCAGCTATACATAGGCATTTTACAGTTACCAAGTGCCACCATAACTTGGAATTACATGTGAAATTATTTTAGTGTTTACTAAGCGTGCTAGATACCCACAGCCAGATGTCATCAGCGAGGGTTAGTTTTTCCAACTCTTTAACTTGATGTGATTGAAAAACTCTTTTAACAGTTGGTAAGTCAGAGGCTGGCACACCTGAAGCTGGCTACCACATGAGAGCAACCTTCCTCCAGGCTAAAAGCCAAGACCAACTAAGAGCTCAGATGCATGTCACTACAGTTGTCTGCCAAGTGAACTGAAGTGGTTACCAGTTACCAGCTCTTTATTGCAGTCTTTTCAGTACAGCTGAGGATTGGAACATACAAGTCCTCTATAACCATTTCTGCATGAAGTCTGACAGCTCAACACAAGCTACTGCAAGAGATGTTTATATCACTGGCCTTTGCACAGACAGGACCAAGGAGGGCTCCAGCACTCCCTGTTCTATCAACACTAGCATGGAAGTTACAAATGGCCATCAATTTCAGCACATCATGGGAGAATCCAATAGCATGGTGTACCACTGCCGAGAGCAGAGCCTTAACACACATGGACTTACCCCACTGTGGACGAAGTGGTTTCTGCACTTAACTCACTCCTTCCTCATGTCTGCACTGGAGGTCACAACCTTCCTTTACAGCAGCTTAACAGGCCTCTGCACAGCTTGTTTAACCCAGTCATGTTAAAGCCAGAACTTCAGAAACAAAAGGCCCATGACCTTTCCTATAGCAGGATTTGTCTTAAAAAGCACAACCCATTTTAGAGTGCAAGTTAGAACATGGAGTGTTAAATGTGAAGATTTTTAGGTCATTTTGTGGGAATGTGTAAGGAAAAAACAAGGAAAGATGACAGATATAATCACTTGGCTTATCAGCAATAGTTGGACAATCTCATGTGCCCACACAAAAACAGAAGACAGACACAAAAAGTTGACTGAACCTAAGCTAATTACTTTGAGTTGCAGATTTAAAAAAAATTAAATCCCTGTCTTTTTCCGGACCACAGAGGGCTTTAACATTACATTATATTGTGTTATTCCTTCACTGAATGTGGATCATTGTACAATTTAAGAATAACCTGTTTAGAACTATGTATTCAACAGTTTGTAGATCATTCTTCTCCAGGGTTTCCTTCAAAAACAGCATTTGATGAACTCCGCTCAGATTTTCAGTACCCCTGAAGCTCTGCTTTCACATATCCAGGCCCAAAAGTTGAGCAATTTCAGGTATCAGATAATATACAGATCCAGAATTCAGTGCAAAGACTCCACACACAAAACCAGAGCACTGAGTTCATTCAAGCCACTGTTTCCTTTCATAAAAGTCAGTAAAATTCATGACAATAAAAGCTAAGAGCTATTATGCAAGAAGCTTCTTGACTTCATTATAAAATATAAAGTATACTATACTACAGTAAAGTGTTCAGGTTTCTAATTTGAAAGTGCCAATACCAAATTCAGCCTGTTAGCACCTCCATTAGAAAAGTAAATAAATATTGTCAGATTGTTTACTTAATACAGCTAATTTCATTAGCATGCATGAAACTCCACTGAGCACCTTCGAGGAAAAAAGTCGAAGAGTATTGCATTGAGGTGAGAATGCACTGCAGAGAAAGCGCCACACTGATGCAGTAATTGCATCACGCACCCCTCAGGTTTCACTTCAGCATGGTCTATGGAAGGAAAATCATGAGTCAGTTTTAGCAGTAGCAAGCGTGATGTACAACCTTCATACCCGTTTATGCAGTGTAATGCTAAGAATCTCATTAATATCCAGGAAGCATACTGACTGGCAACACAAAGTGACATTTTGGCTGTTGCTCATGTAAAAGCCCCAAACTTGCCTTAACTGAAACCCCATAGCTAGCTAGTCCTCTCGGTGCCTCAGCCGAATGCTTCACCTCGCAGTCTGAGACAAAGTTTGTCTTGTGACCTCCGTCTTGTATATAAAAACATGACATCGCTACAGTATTTGGGTGACAAACGCATACAAATAGGGCAAACGGAGCAAGGCAAGAAAGGCAGCAAGCACCGTTAAGACAAAAAGGAAAGCAGAATGGAGAAGAACCTGAAGATTAAGAAGTGGAGGCAGAGGAGATGATTCATGACAGGCAAAGTTGCACAACCACGTCCATGCCTGTTAGTCAGATCAGCAGCATCTGACACTACCACAGGAAATGCATGCAAAGGTGCAGACACATTTGCTGTCTTCACACAAGAAGCGCCCAAATCAAAGTCTTCTTTTTCTTGCTTACAGCAAGCCTGTTAACCACCATCCTACAGAATTGCCTTCCTCATCTTTTGACTAAAAAGTGTACCCATGGAAACCTTCACATAGCAAATACTGATCATTAGGATACCATCAGAACATTATTCTTATAACACTTCATCTAAGCAGCATGCAAGACAACGGTGTGCTCTTAATCAGGGGTGTCCTTAACAGAAAGACCTGTTGACAAATAGAAAATAACACGTGCTTCTAAAATTGAGTTTTCTCTTCAGAAGCCAGCCTTGAATGTCACCAAGGTCACAGATGAAAGCACGTGATTGTTAGTGTCAGAACGAATACCTAAAGGAACAGGTATGCCACGAGGGTTTGTAGCACATATAGTTAGTATTAATCCAAAGAATTCTTTTTGCAAAAGAAGTCCTCAGCAACTTCAATATTACTGAAATCCTAGAACAAGAAATAAATTGCTTTTATGAAAACAATTACTCGACTTTCTGGTGCCTCTGACCCCAGCTATTTTATCACGTGATTCTCTCTGGGCTTTCAGTCTGCTGTTACTCACTCTTCAGACCAAAGCTACAGCAAAAGGCCACTACCATGCACTATGGATTCACAGATTTGACAGAGTTGGAAGGGACCTCTAGAGATCATCTAGTCCAACTCCCCTGCTGAGCAGGATTGCCCAGAGCACATTCCTCAGGACTGCATCCAGGCGGGTCTTGAAAATCTCCAGAGAAGAGGACTCCACGACCTCCCTGGGCAGCCTGTTCCAGGGCTCT
>JAOXNO010000033.1:36204222-36219748 GCA_028565335.1 Limnodromus scolopaceus | reverse complement strand
GGGGCTGCCGGCGGCCCTCGCCCGCGGCCCCCGGCCCGCACCCTCGCCCTCCTCCCGGCCGCCGCCGATGATGGCGGGGTCGAGGCTGCGCGTCTGGCGGAGCCTCCGCTTGGAGAGGCTCTTGGCGGCGGCGGGGGCGGCGGCGGCCGGGGAGGAGCAGGAGAAAACACTGCTCAGCAGGCTCTGCGCAGACATCGCGGCGGCCCCTATCCCCCCCGCCCCGGGCACGCCGGGGGTCCCGGGGCTCTCGGCTGCCTCTGCCTCCGGCCCCCGCCGCGGCGGTGCGGAGCGGAGCGGGGCGGCTCTCGGGGCGACCCCCGCGGCCGGGCTTAGCCCCCGGCGGCGCGACCCGACGGCGGCACCGGGGGACTCATGGCGGCGTCCGGTGCTTGGGGCTGCTCCGGGGCTGCCGCCGCGGTCACTTTGCTGGGAGGGAGAGGGAGGGAATGGGAGAAAAAAAAAAAAAAAAGTTACGAGAGAAAAGGGGAGGGAAGGAGGCAGCAGCGGAGCTTTTATCTCGGCTCGCCGCAGCCTGCCAGAGTCACTCCCCCCTCGGCCGCGATGCGCACGGGAGCCGCTCGCCGTCCCCCCCGCCCGCCCCAAACCCCTCAGGTCCCCGGGTGGCAGGGCCCGCCTGCCTCCCCCCGAGACGGGGAGAGCCGGTCTCGGTGTCGCCCGTAGCCCCCACGTCGGGGTCGGAGCGGGCGGCAGACCCCCTTCCCCCCCGGGCTGCGCGGGGAGCGGGGCTGCTGTCCCGGGCGCTGCCCCCGGCCGCCCCGACGGGGCGCTGCGGCCGCACTGGCACTGCGCGGCTGCTTTTTGGGGAGGGATCGAGCAGCGAGGGACAGTTGTTTTTCGGAGCGATCGGTCCGGAGGCGCAGGCGGGGAAATGCCCGGCCTGACCCTGCCGAGGTCCAGCGGCGTGTCCCCGTCACGCTGGCCTCCACTGGTGAGCGGTGGGAGCGCACTGGGCTGCTGGTTGTGGGACCCCCGTATCCTTCCCGGACGTGTCGGGGAGAGCTGGTGTTTTCAGGGAAAACTTGCAGGAATAGGTGGGATTCTCACAGTGTGCAGAACACGTCTTCTTCTGAAGACCTGCAGGAGCAGCTTGACAGCTCGACCAGCAATTGTGTTCTGGCCCAAGTCTCCTTTGCCATCCTGCACCAGTTTGAGATGATGGTCTTACACATTTAACCACAACAAACACCTGAGCACACACTCTGTTGCTGCTGTTTGACAACCTGTCCAGAACAACCCCATGAGGATGTTTGAATAGAATAGTTCGGGTTGGAAGGGACCTTCAAAGATTATCTAGTCCAACCACCTCTGCAGCGAGCAGGGACATCTTCAACTAGATCAGGTTGCTCAGAGCTCTGTCCAGCCTGACGTTGAATGTTTCCAGGGATGGGGCATCTACCACCATGGATAACCCAAGACCTGTAACTGTCCTGCTGGGTAGGTGATGGCAGCAGAAAAAAAGGAGTGGGATCAATGAAGCTAAGCCTCCGCAGGAGAAATAGCTAAACTTGTTTGATCCTGTGTAGAGGCTTTTCTCTGCTCGGTCTCCAGGCGTAGATGAGGAAACCTTTATCAGGAGAAAGGAACAAGTTTGAGAAAGCCAAAACCCATAAAGGAATGCAGAAACAGAATGCACGCAGAGGAAGAATACCAGAGAGCCCCACGACAGCTGGCAGCCAGCCAGCCAGCTCCTTCCCCACCTGGAGCAGAGGAAACAGTCCCTCAGCCTCAGGATCTGACTCCTGCCTCCCTTTCCCAGCTGGGAACACTGAGTTGTCCCCTCACTGGAAGAAGTTCAACAGTGGTGCTGGTCAGGTTCTTTCTGGAGGCCCCGCACCATCGTTTACTTACTGTTTCAACTTTATTAAGCTGCAGCTAACCATTAGCTTCATGGGTGAGTTCAGATCTGTTGCTCTTTTGTCAGTGAGGAATACAGTCATTACATTTTTCGAGATGAAAAGCAAAACACAAACCCAAATCCTGGTTTGCTTCCAGACCTATACTTTCCTTTGTGAAGAGAGTGGAAGACACCTAGGGAGAGACTAGCCAAGAACTCCAGTGCGAGTCTTGAATCTGTGCTGTCTCAGATGAAATTACCATCAGACTACTGATTTTTGAGGGCCTAGGCATCCTTCTTTTGACCTGAAAAATCACCATCTCCAAAAGTATCGCAGACAACTCTTAAAATTCCTTAGAAAAAGTCTGGGTATTTTGAAAAAAAAAGTGCTTCAGCACAACACAGGTGTTATTTTCTCCTCATGCTGCTTTTTCTCCTCAGGTGCATGGGTGGGTTGTCCTCCCAGGTGTCCTGGAGCCTGCGCAGGCAAGTGCTCCGTGGCCGTATTCTCTCGTTTCATCAACAGACGGAGTAGACAGTTCTTTCCTCTGTGGCATTATTTGAAGTTCATAAAGAGAAACAGCGCACTAGCCCTTCCACTTTCAAAGGGAGGTGTTCTGGTTTTATATAATTTTTCCAAATGGGATTTTTTTTTCTCCTTTTGTCTGAAAAGGATCTTTTCTCCCTTATTTTAATAAACTGTTCTATTGCCTAATTCCAAAGCCGGCTAGTTCCTCCACAGCTAAGGTTGCAGCTGTTTCTGTTTAAATCTTCATTTTGCCTCCTCATTAATGCCTTCAATAAGGTCTCATGCTTGAGACTAAAAAGAAGGTCTGAAGCATAAAAACAATGATCCGGGTTTGTTTCTGCGGTTCTGTGCCCATGCTAGCAATTTGGTTGAGGGAGACATGTCTACAATACAGCTTTACAGTCGCGTGGCTCCAAGTATTCACTTTGGTCCTCTACAAACCATTGCAAGATGAAGGGACAGGAAAACATGAGGAAAAAAGGCAGGTCACGGAATTGTCGGAGTTGGAAGGGACCTTTAGAGATCATCTAGACCAACTCCCCAGAAATCCAGAGCTGAAATCACATGAGGAGCAGAGAGGACAATCACGCCTGCCTCCAAAATCCACCGGAAATGGTTCCTGCCATTTTCAGTAAGATGCATTGCCCACTTTGAAGAGCTGATACTCTTGTACACAGCCAGCTGCCAGCGGGCAAACCTCCAAGTGCAGACTCAGATCCTTATGCAGCACACACACAACCTGTGAAGGGAGACGGAAACAATCAGGTAAGTGCAATGTTAGGAGCATAAGTCAGCTTACAAGTAACTACCCTAAATGAAGTAGGAGAAAAGCATTCTTACATCCATCTACTTCAGCCCAGGTATTACTGTTCCCCAGCTGGTTTTCTCTGCGAGAGCCCTCATGAAAAATTGGAGGGTAGGTGTCATGAGACAGAGACCTGGAGAATCATCACAGCTGTGATTTATTGAGTAAAGCCAGCACAGGCACAGAAACGCATCGTGTAGACAGCCTCGCTCCCTGTCTGCTGCTGTCTGTATCTTTCGGGGGCAACAGCAATGGAAGCACTTCCTGATTATTTTTTTAAGTTGCTGTTTATTATCACTATTTACTGCATTGTTGTGAGACCTGGCGGCACCACCCATGGAGCTGGGCTCTGGGGCTCTGGTGGGCACTGTAAAAGCACAGAACAAAAAGACAGTCCTAGTCCCCAAGCCTTAACCTCTAGCCAAAAGGTATCAGAGGTGTAGACATATAAGCAGAGGGACAGCGAGACGATACCACTTGACCATCAGCTCTTCTCTTCTGAAGCAGAGCTGTGTGTGTAACTGCTCTCCATAAGGTTGCAATAGCAGTCGGGGAATTGGAGAGTCCTTCCTGGCGCTGGGAGCAGCAGTATAGAGGGTGGGTGTGCTGGCTGCTGGAGTTGGAAAGGCTTTCCTAACAGTTTGCGCTGTCATATTTTTTTACACTGAAAGCTTAATTCCCGTGAGAATGCTTATTCTTTGTTCTGTCTCACTGCCTGTCACTGCCTTATTCAGTAGTCCCCTGACTTACTGCAACGTGAAAGATTTCTCCTCAGCTTTTCAAGTCTGTAAGTCTGCAAGTGAGCAGTAGTGATATGGACCAATAATGCAATAGAAATTCAGAAATATTTTGAGGGATGAATGCATTTGACAATTATGACTTGCCAGTCATCAGTTTTATTCTGAAATATCTTCAGTCTTAGCACGCAGAGTAGGAGTACAGAAGCATTCCATGGGCATACAGCCATGGCACTTGCGAAGCTGAAGCTTGGCTGTTGGTGTAACCGACAAAGGATGTCAAGGGCAACAAAAGCAGCTCCAACCACCACAGTAGCAGAGAAAGAATATAAAAAGAAGGTGCACAACCTCTGCTGAAAGCAGCAGGTGACTTTGTGTCAACAGGCAGAGAGACAAGGCTGAGGTACTCAATGCCTTCTTTGCCTTGATCTCTGCTGACAGTCTGCCGGCCCTTTCTGCCTTAAGGAGAAGAGAATCTGTTAGTAGTGGAAAAGGACAGAGTCAGGGATTTTCTCTTGAGGAATCCCAACCTGTGCAAGCCTGGGGAACCAGCAGAGGACTGGCTGATGTCACTCCAATGCCATTTTTTATCTTTGAAAGAGAGATTTTGAGAGGTACCTAATGGCTAAAAAAGGCTAAATGTTGCACCCTATCTTCCAGAAAATCGAGAACAAAGATCACAGTCACAGGCTGGTGAGCTTCACTTTGGGAAAATCACAAAAGCAAGTTCTCTTGGAAGCCATTTCTGAGCATATAGAGGAGAAAAGGGTGACTGCATGGGTTTACCCCATGATCCAGCATGGGTTTACCAAGGGTAAATCATGCCTAACTAACCTGATCACCTGCCATGATCCATGGATGATGGGAGAGCAGTGGCTAGGAGGCTTTTGGAACAGTCTCCCACAGCTTCCTTGTTGGACAATTAGATGAGAGAAAAACGGATTTGATTGTAGTGATTAGTGCTTTATACTCCACCTGGAAGCTGGTTACAAGTGAAGTTCTTCAGAAGTCTATCTTGAGACCTGTCCTATTAAATATGTTTCAATAGCCTGGAGGAGGAGACAGAGTGCACCCTCATCCAGTTTGTGGACAACAGTCAACCCACTCCGGGATGGGGCTGCCATTCAGAGGGGCCAAGATAGGCCAGATGAATGGGAAAACAGAAATCTTATGAAGGTCAGCGAGGACAAATGCACTTGGTGTGGCCTAACCCCCTGCATTTCTATGGGCTAGGCACTGACATGCTAGGGACCAGCTCTAAATGGGAAGGAGCCAGGTTCCCTGGTGGCCGGGATAGGGCAAACGTGAGACAGCAGCAAGCCCTGGCAGAGATTAAGGCAAATGGCATCCTGGGCTGCATCAACGGAAATATGGTCAATAGACCAAGGGAAGTAATTACTGCCTCTTACACAGCATTCAATAGACCTCAGCTGGAGTACTGTATCTAGTTTGGGTGCCCTCAATTAAGGGGGACCTTGAGAAACTTCAGCAAGTTCCTTGAAGGGCCACCAAGACAGTTGGGAGTTGGAGAATTTGTCCTGTGAGGAGATGCCAGGAAAGCTGGACTTGTTCAGCCAGGGAAAGGAAAAACTAATAGGAGCCTTCCAGTACCTGCAATTGAGGCCCCCTTCAAATTTAATGACCCTGCAGTTCTAATAAAATATGAATTTTGGGTCAAAGTCAAATAAACTTTAACCTTCAGAAAAATTTTGGAGATTACATATAAATACTTATCACCTGCCTTACGAGCAAGCTTGCTGCATGGGCGCATTTTAGAAAAATTACAGTGTTACTGTACTTGTAATAATTTCTGGTTTTATTAATGCTCCATTAATCTGGAATTAGAAGGAGATGCTGGACAAAATTTAAATTAAAACGTTTAAAAGCTCATCACAGTTGCACTTCTTTTGATAGCATTTTAAAAAATAATGGTTTATCAAAATATGAGTGTATTCATCTCACAAATTAAGAGAAGTATTTTGTTCAGAATTGTGAACAAATCTCTGAAAATAAGGGTGAATTAGAAAACAGGACCATTTTGCTACTCTTATTATTTTTTCAAAATTTATTAAGAATAAGAAAAGCAGAGCTACTCTTTTACCTTACTTTTCTCTTACAGAAGAATTCCTAAATTTGTAATTCCTGGGATTTGATTTTTTTCGACATAAAGATTCATACCTAAACTTTATTTCTCCTAGTTTTTTCTGTGAAGACAGAAGAGATGTTATGTTTTTTGCAGAACTTTTGTCTATGTTACAGTGGAAGGGATCTGTAGACATTTCAGCGTAGTGTCCAAAGCTGCTTCTCCAGAGGAGAAAGTGCTACAGAAGAGTTTGTGGAAGCATCCGGGGAGCGGGGGCATGACTTCAGTCCACACGAGGAGCCAGCACCCAGCTTTGGCTCTCGTGGTGCTTGACCTTCACCTAGGTGGTGACCAAGTACTGTGATGGCCTGGTCCTGTTTCTGCAGAGACCACCTTGCTGTTTGGCAGCGACCTCGGTAAGATGCGTACAGCTGTGCCATAGAAAGTGTTCTGATGTGACTAGCAGGGAAACTGCCTGCAGGGCTGCATCTCCCATAAAGTCCCCACCTTCCTCTATTTCTGACTTGGCCGGGGACTCTGCATGTCAGCCGCCGAAGCACCCTGAGGAGTCTTGGCAAGCGTTTGCCCGGATTGGCTACTCAGCGCTTAGCTGGGACAGCTGAATCCGGGAGATAGCACCCTTAAAAAAAAAAATAATAAAATACCCATTTTCTAGAAACAGAAAAAGATGCGCATTTATACCGAGAGGGAAAAGTGACAGAATGTCACTACTCCTCCAGACGTTTGCAGGACTGAAGCAGTAATAATGACAGGAGTGGCTGCAGCTGTACAGCTACTACAGCGTGAAAATATAACTATGTATCCGTAGCTGAAAATACAGTTGTAGCTATACAGTGTATACATAAACACACTATACTTATGTACACCGGATATACAAAAAAAATATTTCTGTATATACAGTATCTATAGAGTCTGTATATCTACAGTGTATATATATAGTGTGTGTATATACTTATACACACTATATATATCTATACTATAAATACTAGATATAGTACATATATAGTATACGCACTGTATACATATATAGTATATCTACTATATCTAGTATACATATATTTAATATATATACTAGATATAGTACATATACTACATACGTATACAGTATATGTACTATATCTAGTGTATATGTGTATATATATATAGTATATATACTGTATGTGTTGTGTGCTCCAAGCCCAGGACGTCAGCGCCAAACCCTACAAACCCATGCGACATCCCGGGGACCCCTTAACCCCTTGGCTCCCGGCGGGCCGTCCGCCCAGCTGCGCGGGCACAGCGCGCCCGGCCACGGCAGTGGGCTCTCGCCCCGGCTCCTCTTTACCGGGGCCGAGCCCTGCGGGGCCGGGACCGGGAGCGGGGCCGGGGCCGGTGCGGGGGAGAAGCGGAGCCGAGGGGAGGGGAGCGCCGGCCCGCTCAGCCGCGCCGCTCCTGGTGGCCGCCCGTCACCTGACCGAGGGGCCGAGCCCGCCCGGCGCCACTGGCAGCCGCCTCCCTGCCGGACGGTGCGCGGCACAGCGCGAAGCGCCGCCAGCAGCCGCGCGTCGGGAACGGAGACGCGAACGCGCCGCGCCCCTCCGGCCTTCCCTATTGGCTGGGGCCGTGCCCCCCTCCCCCGGCCCCACCCCCAGCACGTGGTAAAGGGGCCGGGGGCAGACTTAAAGGGGCAGGCGCCTTTCCTCGCGCCGGGTGGTGGCGGTTGGGGTAGAGGGGCGCGCGCGCCGCCTGAGGCAGCCGGGTGGGCCCGCGCGTCCGTGTGTGCACGCACGTTACACGTATTTTATATCTACATGGTAATATCGACCCGTCCGGAAAGTTTTAATCTGATTCTTTTTCTTCTCGTCCTGGTCTCCTGGCAGCGGAGGGACAGAGCCCCGGCAGGGAGCTGTGAAGGTCCTGCGATTCCCTCTGGGAATCTGAACTTGGATTTCAGTCCCTGACCATCAAGGGAGAACGTTTTTTCAGGAAGGTAGCTCTGCTGGGACGGGGCCCGTTTCCCCTCATTTCTCTTTAATCGATCTATTTCATTCAGCAAAATAATTAGATAATGCTGCGGTCCCTGGGGGTCATTTGAAGGTTTCTGTTTGTTTAATTTGGGAAAAAGGGTTGTTTGTGTGGTTTTGCCCACCAGTGGGATGACACCACCACGCACCCACCAAGAGAACTCAGCTTCAAATGCCCCTTTTCAACCAGCTAAGTAGCTGCAGAGCGTGGTGCAGCAAAAAAAAACCAAAAAAAACCCCAAAAAAAACAAAAACAAAAAAACCCCACCAAACAAAACCACCAAACAAAAAAACCCAACCATAATCGCAATAGCTTCCTGCTCTTTTCAGGAAACTTGGAGACAAGACATGGAGAGTGGCGATCATTACAATGGTTGTAATGGATCAGTACAATAGCTGGTTGCAAACTCAGCATCCTGTAGTGGCAGAAGAGGTAGATGACACCCTAGTGCTTCAGAGACAGCTTTTCAGTGGCTGGAGAAGCTGAATTATCTTTAAAATAAAAATCAAGAGATGACTTGTCTCCTAGCCTGACAGTCTGATCAGCTGCTCCCTCTGTAACACTGGATTGAATCTTGGAATGCCCGGCTGACCCTGTCTGGAGGTCTGTTCTCAGAAGGGATCACCATTTTCAAGACTCTCAGCCACTACATCTGTGAGACTGAATACCAAGCGTAAATCTTTCAGCTTGAATGTTCTTACTGCTTTTGATTCTTTACTTCCACCATCATCACCACATGACCCCGGTCATTAAGGTCAATCCACTCAACCAAAGCTGAAGGACAGAAAAGCGAGGGGACGGTGGAGTCAGTACACAGAAAGGGAAGTGAATAGCAGGGTGTGGTTGGACAAGATGAAAGACATCATGGCTGACATAGTAATCAGTATGAATGACAATCTAGGCATCCAGCTCCAGAAATAAGCACTGGACGGTATTTCTCACAGAACAGTCTTGAGAAACTTAATGTTGCAAACACCATGGCTGCCACTCTGTGGCTACATCTGCCTTAGCAAGTAGCGCTGGCCAGTGGGGGCAGAATCATAGACTGTTGCCATAAAGAGCCCAATGTCCATATCAGGAACATTTTACAGGGTTTTATTTTGGACTAAATGCAATCTGGTCCTGTCACAGAATCATATAATAATTTAGGTTGGAAGGGACCTTAAAGAGCATCTAGTTCTAATCCCCCTGCCATGGGCAGGGACACCTACTAGACCAGGTTGCCTGGCTTTGATCACTTCTAGGGATGGGGCATCCACAGCTTCTCTGGGCAACCTGTTCCAGTGTCTCACCACCCTCACAGTAAAGAATTTCTTCCTAATATCAAATCTAAATCTCCCCTCTTTCAGTTTAAAACCATAACCCCTCATCCTCTTGCTACACTCCCTGATAAAGAGTCCCTCCCCATCTTTCCTGTAGGCCCCCTTTAGGCACTGGAAGGCCACTATAAGGTCTCCCCGGAGCCTTCTCTTCTCCAGGCTGAACAACCCCAACTCTCTCAGCCTGTTTGCAGAATGAGTGTCAGTGGTTGGAGCACACTGAATGTGTTTCTGAAAAGCATCTGGTTTAGTATCATCTGAAAATGATTCACTTTATATGCCCAGATGCCACTCCAAAATGTGAAGCAAGACAATGTTAGTGAGGACAACTGGGAGACCAACTTCAAAAATGCACTTCCGGTATGAGCAAAAATGGCAGTGTCAATGCACCCTACATGTTGGCTGATGCTCAGTGCAGTTTTAGTTCTCGGTATTTTCTGTTAATGTGTGTGACAGCCACTATGGTCTGAAACTAATAATAAAACAACCAGACAGTACTGTTCTGAAGGTTATTTCTGGAAAAAAATAATAATGGGGATAACACAGCGGAATCAGCAAAGGACTATGAAATAACTTTCACAGTCAGTACGCACTGTGCAACCCCAAACAGAGTTTGGCTATAAAGAACACCTGGCAAAGCAAACACGATGATTTTTCACTAACCCATGAGTGCAAAATATGTGCAGATGTAAAGAAAAGAGCCACACTACCTGTCAAGCTAAGACCATTCACAGCAAGATAGTATTTCTACAGCCCTCACTCTTCTAGGAAATATAGACATATGAGAATCAAAACCTTTTTCGTAATATTCAGACTAAAGGTCAGAGTCTTTATGTGGAGGGAAAGACTATGTAATTGATGAAACTTCAATCAGAGAAGGAACCAGATTCTTAAAGTAGAAATGTATGGGACTTTGCTAGAAAGTCATCAATACATAAAAAGGATTATTCAAATCCTGGAATAGCTGAATGCTTGGATAAGTATTTCTATGTTTCATAAATCTCTCCTGAAAACGCAGGAACTAGGTTTTATAGCCAGGACAGGCTGGGTTAAAAGCCAAGTCTCCTAAGTCACACGTAGCTTCCCCGTAACTTAGACCTGGATGAAACTTTGAGTTCCATTAGAGCAGCTTCCCTTCCACCCTGCTCAGCCCTGAACACACACGTTCAAAATGCTCCTAAACCTCTGTTGTCAGAACTAGGCTTTGGAAGCCAGAGCCCAGAAAAGGTAAGCTCTGAAGATTGAACAGAAAGTTTGTTAATCAAGGATGCTCATTAATGACTTACTGTTATGAGTGTGGTGATGCATGCTGTGTAAGTTACACGAACACAGATAAGTCTTGCCACATTTCCCAATGCATCAGCAACAGTTTGGATTCTGTAAAATAAATAAAATCCGATTTCTATTGCCACTTCAAACATGCCAAGTAAAATGGGATATCAAGAAATGCCTAGAATTACTCACTCTCCATATTGTTGTTATTACTATTTAGCACACTAAGTCTAAATTACACTTCACAGAGAATTTTAAAACCTATTATAAAATATATTCCACTTTGCAAGCAGGGACAGAAACTGAGAGCAATGGAGAGTTTGGGGTTGCAGCCCCCTGCAAACTGGTTTACTCATCCTTCACTGCATGGAGCGTTACCTAACTTGTGCTGTTGCTGCAGCAACTTTTCCCAACCCCTGAACAGTGCCACAAAGGTGCTGCCTTAATATAGATAAGTAGTTTCACTGTCTTTTTACATAGAAGATACAGCCAGTTGAAAACAAAAGACAGTTTAAAGGGAAACGTTAATTTAATTGTTTCAAAACCACTGGGAAGTATTGATATATGTAATGAAACATTTGATTTTCAACATTCTTTCGTGTTAAAAATAGAGAGAAAGGCTAGATAAGGGGTGTCTTATTTTAATCACCATAATATAAATATTGAGTAATATGGTTAGAATTGGATTGCCTGAAGGTAATAGTTATTTACAATGTTCTGAAATCACTACTTTTAACTTATGTATGTTGCCCAATTTCCTAAAGTAAAGGTATGCTACTTTTCCTCCAGAAGACCCCAAAGACATACATACTTGTAAATGTTCAAACCTGACGGTTATTAAGGAATTCATGATCCAGGGTGGAGATTTCTCAAACCAAACCTTGTTTGGTTCCTTTCTACAACAGAGTTGTTAGAGTTGGGAGATTGTATTTCTAACCCTCCTGCCCGGGACTCCATCCAAAGCCTAGCTGGAAATCCTCAAGTCCCAAATTTTCCACGGTGATATCTGTTGGGGTGGTGTGGTGGCACTCTTATCTTTAAATCCATGCTGATGTAGTTCACCTTGGAGCCCATCCTACCACATTAGATGCAGACTGAAATGGCTTCTTACATAACAAAGAATACAGTCATCATAATTGATATTTTAATGATAAACAGCATTATACATTTACATGAAATTGCAGTAATATAGGGGACATACATTTTTATCAAAAGTGAGGGCAGGAATTTAGCAACAAAACTGACATCCCACATCAGCACTGTGGCAACAGCGGCCAGAGCCTACCTAACAATTTGGGTCTGTCCTTCTTGCAAACCATGGCTTGTAGTGTTATCAGGAGTCACAGGCACTCTCTGCCATGGTTCCTCATGTCCCGAGGTCCTAAATGCTACACTGGTTATTTGTCTCTAAAACATGTTCTAAGCAGAGCTAAAATATATAGCTAAAAAGTCTGCTTTTTCTTGCTTGGTTCTTAGCTAAATCACTTCTTTAGGGATCAGTGTATCTGAAAATTGGTGATGAGTAAATGCATGACTTTTCTTTCAATTTCTGACATATTATGTCAGCTCTGTGTAGACAATTTTCTTTTTAAAACATCCTGAGACAAGAACATATGGTTCTTTCATTGTTTAATATTGCATTTTAATTCAGC
Organism: Limnodromus scolopaceus; assembly: GCA_028565335.1. NCBI lineage: Eukaryota > Metazoa > Chordata > Aves > Charadriiformes > Scolopacidae > Limnodromus > Limnodromus scolopaceus. The sequence goes on along the minus strand of JAOXNO010000033.1, from coordinate 36,207,471 downwards.
TTAGAGGAATCGGCTCAGAGTCAGTAACTGCTCAGTATGGCTTTAATCTGGGACCTCTATATTCAGATTTATAGAGACAAAGACTTGGTGCAGATGGGGAACAATAAGCCTGATGATGAGAAAACAGATTTATTTCTCTCTCTCCTGTCTCATGTCTCTCTCGTGAAGGTGACATGCTTGACATACTAGGTCACATGGGAAGAGCACATGATGCATCCTGTGTGTCACACAGCAACAGGAATGGCTGAGTGGCTGTTCTATTTCACAGCAAGCAGTGAAAGCATCCTTTCCAAGGCTGTTACCGAGAGATTGCATATTGGAAGCTTCCTTGATAGCTGTTCTGAAAAGCTGGTGAGGTATGTGTTTCAGTCGCTTGTCAGCTAAATCCCATCAGTACTCCACTGGACCATATTCTGAAGCTATAGTTCAGTCCAGTGAAAACCCCACAAGCATACAATTACTCCTATACAAACTAAAATGGCTTTTAATATGCTCAGACAAGGCAGCTCTGCACTCAGCCAAAGCACTCACCTTCTGGTGGAATGAACATGTTTAAGCTTCTGTTTTCTTCACAGTCTCAAATACAGATTTGGAGGTAAAAAAAAGAATGAGAAAATTAAACAAAAAGCAAAAAATCCTAGTCTGAACGTGTATATATTTGCCCATCTTACACAATCAGCAACAATTAAATAATACTTATTTTATAAATTATTCTTTCGTGAATGCCATTTGACAGACTAGAATGATTATGAAATAAATTTGCTTATCATGTCTTCCATCAGAGTACAAGTTTTAGAATGATATATGCATTTCTGTGCATTTATCAATGATAGCTTCTTTAGTCAGAGAGGGAAGGTAAAACTGAGGATTTTATAACTGGACAGACATAGAAGATCCACATCCCTTTCTCTGACGATCTTTGAGTTCAACTAGGTTGGAGTGTCATACTCCTACAAGCATTATGTATTTGGTGGAGTGGAGACCTGTACTTGAAGCCAAAGGCTTCAAGTTTTCAGCATGCCCAATACATGTTTATCTAATCATAATACTCAAACTAATTCTACTGGGTAGCCAAAGCTGTATGTGCAGAAAAATAAATATCTGAATTAAAACCTTTTACAGACAATTCACACACAGTTATAGTGCCTATTTTCAATGCTTTACAATTATTTGCTATGCAAACTATTTGAAGTGTCCAAATATAAGATATATTTTGGTGATAAGAAATATTTTTAAATTACAAGATCACAAAGCATTAGAGAATCAAAAAGGCAAATTTACTGCTTGAAAACAGAGATTTTAGAGGACTTTATAAAGTAAGTCTGACTTTGAAAGAGATTATTTGTCAATTTAGTGTGTAGCTTAATATACTAATTTGAACATAAAATCACTCAGTAAACTCTTGACAGTACCATAGAATCATAGAATCATATGGGGTTGGAAGGGACCTCTGGAGATCATCTAGTCCAAGCCCCCCGCCAGAGCGGGTCTACCGAGAGCATGTTACACAGGATACTATACATGGTTTTTACAATCTGTCAATGACTACAAACAAATCTGTATAGTAATTACACTACTGCAGCGCTTGGGAGATATACATACAGCTCACATATCTTCCAGAATCTCCTACTGGCACTGAGAAAGTTGCTTGATTTCTCTCTTGTTCAGCTCACATCTCCAAATTAGCACAGGGATTGCCTCTTTCTTTGTACCTCTAAAGTACCTTGCACATAGAGACTTCCGAGCAACTACTGTAATATGAATTACTAATCTAGAATCTAGACTATTCCAAATTGGCCAGGAAAAACACTGCAGGGACTGCGTAAGTCTGCTCCTGGAAGTATGAATCACTGCTTCTCTCTGAGAGGAAGCTGCCAACAGCTCTTGCGGGGGACACACACCAACAAAACACACTTTACTCTGATGTCTGCTAAAGAAATCTCTTCCAGACCGTACTCACTTGGCTAGCAACTGCCTCACTGAGATCACTTCTCCTACAACCACTGCACCTCACCTATGCTCAGCGTAATGATAAAAGTATCTCCACCAGTGACCATGGCCAGATGCCTGGTGACTTACAGATGACTCAAAGCTCTGGTGGCCTCTGACATTGTAGAGCATGCGAAATCCTTGACACAGCTGCGTGACCTGGCTCAGAGCAAGAAATGCCTTAGCGTGGTTCCACTGATTCCTCACTGAGTGTTCCCAGACGGTAGCAGATGGCTTTTCCTCCTGTTAAGGGTTCCCAGATGCAACATGCAACAGCACTCAGTGCTGATCACCTTTTCTATCCAACATCTGTACAGAGGCTGTGGGAATGATCATGATGCAGTATATATGGATTGTGTGTTATTAATATCAACGCTACTTTATCTTTTCTTTCAATCTGGGAATTACTACTGCCCTCTGACACATTGAGAACACATTGAGAGATGAAACCCCAGCTTGACAAAGCTCAAGTCGAAACATATAAAGATGACATGAACAAGAGGAGAAAGCCTTTGGAACATACAATGAATCAAAGAATGAATGTAGCGTTTTCTGGGATGGATTAGACAAATCCAGGGAATAGAAAGGCTCATTTAGACCACCAGCATTCCCACATGAATTGTTAAGTAGTGAAGAGTCAGAGCCCAGCACTTTCTGCCCCTTCTGCTGTTGCCTCAACACGCACCTTGCCTTCACAATGGCAGTGAGCACGGGATTCTATGTGTCCATGTTGCCCCTTCATCTGCTTGCGTCTTGAGGAGCCCCAACAAAGTTTGTTGATGGTTTTCACATCTCTTGGTTGTGGCTGAAAGAGATTGTTTGCCTCAGATTATTTACTGTGATATTCATAGTTGGGGAAGAAACATTTTGCTTTCTGACCTTAAGACTGGAATTTTTCAGTGTTTCTAAACATTTATGTGGCAATAGTCACTTTTGACAATTTGCCCATTTTTCAGCGCTCACAGCTTTTCACAAAGCCTGCATTTCTCTCATAAAAATACAAACCCAGGCAAAATCAAAAATCCCTCTCTCCCTACCCACGTTTCCAGGCCTCTGCGTGTGTACACACCCTCAAGAAACAAACCTTTTTTCCTTGCAGATTAGCAGAAAGTCATTTAAGGCCGCCTCGAGGCCGCACGCAGAGCCAGGCCTTCCCCGCAGCCATTTGCGGGGCCCCGGCTCCGCCCTGCGGCACCCCGCGCTCCGCCGGCCGCCGCCAGGGCCGGCCCAGGCCAGGACCACCGAGGGCCGCCGCTGGCC
>JAOXNO010000033.1:36144823-36204134 GCA_028565335.1 Limnodromus scolopaceus | reverse complement strand
GGCCCGCTCCGCCACCCGCCCACCCCCGCTGGTGGGAGGAGCGGGGAGCGGCCCCGACCCCGCGGCGGCCGGAATCGCGGGCGGCCGAGCAGGCGGAGCCACCGCGGCGGCGGGCAGCTGCGATATGTCGCACCCGTCCCCTCTCGCCCGGCCCAGCAAGCCCTCCAACCCCCGCGCCTTCTTCGATGTGGACATCGGGGGCGAGCGAGGTGGGGAGAGGGTGGGAAGGGGCCCTGGCGGCGGGGACCTGGGCGAGACCCGCGCGGTGGGGCGGGCACCGGGATTGGGGCCGGGGGAAGCAGCGCAGTCCCGTGCGGGATGCACCGGGGCCAGCGCGGCCCGTGCGGCGGGGAGCGGGCGGGCGGGAGCGGGGAGGCTCATGCCCCGGCCGGGCCGCGCGGCGGAATGTTCTCGACGGGGAGGGAGTGTTGGGTTGCGGTAGCGCCGCGCCGGGCGCTGTCCCCGCGGGCTGCCAGCGCCTACACCCAAGAAGGGGAGGGGGAGAAACACGGCCCCGCCGCGAACGGGCGTCCTCGGGGGCGGGGAGGGCCTCCCCGCCGGGCCCCGCGCCTTCCCTCAGAGGTTTTCCCGCCGGACTGAACAGGCCCGAGGAGACGGAGAAGGCGGCAACATGGCTGCGTCGGCGCCCCGTTTCCCGTGGGTTCCCAGCTGAGGGAGGTGTCCGTGGGTGATGCTGGGGAGCATCACCACCATCAGTGAGCCCAGCGACGGGGACACGTACCGAGCACGGCCGACAGGCACAGTGCCCCGCACCGCCTGTGTCCCCCCGGGGTGGCTGTGGCGGCGGCCTGTGCCCGCACACCTGCTGTCGGTGCGCCCAGCTCGGCCTCCATGGCAGCGACTGGTCGGGCTGCGGCTCCCGCCTTCACACCCGCCCGGGGTCGTGCCACAGCATCACCAGGCCTCAGCGGGCGGCCGGCCTGGGGGGCAGTGGGCGGCGGTGGTCTGACCAGGGAAAAGCTCAGGCAAACCAGCCGTCCCGTCCCAAACTTGGCATGGCCAGTGTCGCCAGAGGTCATTCAAAAATCTGGGGAAACGGTCAAAGTGGAAACAAGTAAACAACAACACGGAAGCTGGAGTGGTATTTGGAAGCATAGGTTTGCAAAATTTCCATAGACGCTGCCTTTCTGTCAGGGTATTGCCTTTCATTTATTCATTATGCTACTCAAAAGAATAAAAGAAGAACGTCTGTAAGATGATTTGCCTTTTATTGACTTTCAGTTGTCTAATTTGTTTTCATTCCTGTATTAATTAGAATTAATGTATTTACGTTTAGCTTCCGGTAGGGTTGTGTTAACTAATTGACTGTGAGGCTGATGAGAAAACAGGAGCATCAGCTGATAGCAGCTGCTAGGAGTGAGAAATAGCTCTCTGAGAAGCCGGTTTCTGAAAAGACAAGAATTTGACACAGAATCCATTTATCGAGTATTACAGGATCTGGTAGCTATTCAGGTTTCACTTCCCTAGCTAAAACATGCACACTTTTTGCTTTACCAATTGTTTGTAGCGTGTGTAACTCTTCATTTAGACGCACATTGTTACTGTGTCTTAGTAAAATGGGGGTTTAAGAAAACGAGGAGTAAGGTTCGTGTACATATTTGGCATATGCTTTTTGATCAAATAAAAGTTTCTACAAAAGAGCCTTTTTTAATTGTATCTATTTTTGATTGAGCAAGCTACATGTGTATGTTAAAATAAACATGAAATAAGTATGCATGTTAAAATATATTTTTACATAATTAATATATATGTGTGTGATTTCCCACACACATTTTTTTTTGGCAGAAAATGCATTTAGCATTTTTGGGTTTTTTTGGGCAGAATCTGTCTATATTCTCCCCAAGTTATTGTTGATAGTAGAATTCATTGTTGGTAGTAACCTTGCTTAAAACCTAATGTACCTCTGCGAGCAATTGCCATAGAACAACCCTAAAATGTAAATTTAATAGTAACCTAAATAAAAATAATTAAATCTGAAACATTAATTTCATTTGCCCTCTAATGCTCGATACATCACCGTGCCAAGGACAGGACTTAAAAATAGGTCTCATTCTCTCTTTGTCGTTTCAGTTGGACGCATTGTCTTTGAGTTATTTGCTGATGTTGTACCTAAAACTGCTGAAAATTTCCGTGCGTTATGTACAGGAGAAAAAGGAACAGGGCCTACCACTGGAAAACCTCTCCATTATAAAGGATGTCCTTTCCACAGAAGTAAGTTCTATGAAATCCTCTCTTTTCCTGGTGGTAACAGAAATCCTCCATTATCAGTATTTGAAATAATGTTAAGTAATGTTTTGGAGCACTTGTTCAAGAAATAACTTGACTGAAAGTAAGTTTTTGACTTTGATCCTCCAGATGACTAGATGCTTTTACTGTCTGTTGACAATAGTAAATTATAAATTTACTTTTAAGTTAGTAAAACTAGTTTACTATGAGTTGTGAATAGGTTGAAATTGATGTCATGTAAAGCATTAAATATCAAGTGATGTCCGTTTAACTGAAAAAGAGTACTTAGGGGAGACATGATAAATAAAAGGTAGGATTCAGTTTTTTCCCTGGTGACAGGGATTGCTCTTCATCTCTGAATTGTTTTTCTTCATGCCTTTCCTGCCTTGCTGCTGTATTTTATAATTCTTTTCTTTTACAGTTATTAAGGAATTCATGATCCAGGGTGGAGATTTCTCAAACCAAAATGGCACAGGTGGAGAAAGTATATATGGTGAAAAATTTGAAGATGAAAACTTTCACTATAAGGTACTTTATTGGAGGTACTAATTTTATTCAATTTTTGAGGTTTCAGTGATTTTTATTTTTCTTCAAGTTCAGAATTAACCCTCTTTAGTTCAAGGCTAACATATTTTTAAGCCTTGGAAAGAATGCAGCAAGAAAGCCCCAAACTAGCTTGTACTTAAAGTCTTTGTTAAATACAGAACAAATACATGTATGAATGCATACAAAGGGAAGTCAACCTCATTAAGACAAAGATAACCATAGTTTAAGTTTTCTGTTTAATTGGATCATCAGAAGTTCATTTGAAACAATTTTTTAGTTCTCATTGAAGTAGGGCTACTACTTTAAGAGTGGCAAATTTTGTCACTTTGAAGCATATATAGTATGTTAGCATTAAATGGATTTTATGCCTTTTTTTTTTTTGTATACTAATAAAATTCAGAAGATTAGATATGAGAAATACCTTTCTGATGTAAGTGTGGAACCCATGGTAAATTACAGAATTAATCCAAAGGAAAATTTAAAAGAAAGCATTTTCCCCACTACAGTTATTTTCAATGACATGAGAAGAAAAAGGCTGTTTATGAACGGCTTTTTTTTCACCAAAAGTGTTGGAAGAATGTGCTGTGAACAAAGCAAGCTTTTGAATATGCAAGGTCTCGATTTGAGGATGTTATTTTAAGAGATGCTGGCTTTGATGGCAGAAATTCCTACCCCTCCCATTATTTACTCCCACTCCTGTATCAGAGCTCACTATTTCATTACGATCAACCATTCGTGCAGTCCCACAAGCAGTTTTGTCAGCCCAGCTGTGGGAAGAGAGGAGGGAGCTGTGCTGCGAGAATAGGAAATTCTAAAATGGTCTTTGTCCTCGAAATCAACATGTAGTGACACCAGGAAGACTGCAGGTGCATGTACTTTAAACACATAACAAGTACAATTTTTGAAAAACAGTTTTCTCAGGATGTATCCTGTGTCTTCTCTTGTTTCTTTTGCAAAGGCATAACCTTCAAAATGTCTGTTACCGTTCTTCAGGCTTCTCTTTGTCATCAAAATAAAATGCATTTGATGCCTCTAGGGTCTGTCTTTTGACATAAGATTGACTTCTCTTTTATGCTTTTGAAGAAGAAAAGTTTGTCTTCTCTGTCTTTAATTTTTTTTAAAGCATTTTAGTTCTACCTTTCTTTAAGAATGGGTATTCCAGAAAGGGAAGAAGACTGCTTTTCACCATACTGTACAGCAGGTTTGTGTACCTTAAGCCTCCAGTTTATACAGTGTTTGAAGATCTCCAAATTTAAGTACTGCCTGTGCAGTGTGACTTACATTTTTTGGCTAGCAGGCTTAGCTATTCTGGAGAAAAGTGGCAACCACAGTAGTTGTTCGAGTGCTCATCTATGTGCTCAGCTGTACGTAAAGGACTGTGACTGGAAGAAATCCCCTGTGCTTGAGCTGTCAGTAATCACATCTTGAACTTGGGCGGGAGTACTACCTGGAAACAACAACAATAACATGTTCTGCAAGTACCCCGTGCGACAGCCGGGACACCCGCTGCTGTAGGTGTAACAATTCTCAGCACTGGCATCGACCATTTTCGTATTGTGTTACTACGTGATAGCATATGAGTGACTCCTCAACAACACTCACTAAAAAACTTACAGACATCATTGTCCTGTGGTTAAAACAAAGCCCAAACTGCAATTATGCTTGCCTCCAAACGGTATTTTAAGAAAATAAAATATGGCAATCCTCCACTAATCAGGCATCAAAGTCCATGGTCAAGTTCAGAGCAGTAACTGGAAATGTAGCTCCAGCATTCATCATAGCGTTAATGACAGTTGTGAGAGATGTTCCCTGAAGTCTGGCACTTGCTATGGTGGTGCCTGTTTGTATGGTTTCCTGTAAATTGCAATAAACTGCAAGACTTTGTCAGTAGTCAATTTATGATGTCAGATCAATCCCAATAGGCTTTTTTTGGTGTCACTTCTGCAGCTAATGGCTGTGCTGTTGTGGAACACCCAACTTACACAGTCCTCAAGCAGTGTTGTTACCATGGCATAGTTTTGCAAGCCTTGAATCTATCAGATAATCTGATTATGTCTGGACTTCCTTACTTGCTTTATAAGCTTACAAAATGACAAGCAGAAACCATCATGGGAAAGACACTCAATCTATCTGCAGTGTTTTTACAAACACTCGTGGCGAGAAAACACGTAAGTGTCAACAGTTCTGTTCATAAATAGGGACTCTCAGCATGGGACTAATGTTGAGATGTGGTCCCAAATGAAATGGGGTTGCACGTGAGTAGCAGAGCCACCAGACTGCTGTCTGTAACTCTCTGTCTGTTGGAAAGTTACTGTCTGTAACTTTCCAACTTGTCCTCCAAATCTTTACAGACAATAGGTAAACTTGCAGGTGTAAGGCACCACCAGAACTTATTGTTACTTGGCTCTTTGTTTACAAACCATTGCTGTTTAGCATTAGTTGTAATTGGGGAAAAAAAAAAAAAAAGCTTTACAGGTCTTACTCTGCCTCTTGAGCAGTGAGTCAGTGACCAGCCTCACATGTTATTTGCAAAAATCTCCTATGGGGGAACCCTTTCTGATTAACTTCTCAGCAATTCTGATGCAAAATGTCAGGTGTTTGTTTTAGTGGCTGCATTCTTGCAGGCTTCCTACCACATGCCTTCTCTTGCTGTGGAACACAGGATTCCTCTCTGTTGCTTGCCATCACTGATTCCCAAGATGAGTTTCAAGATTAGAAGAGACAAAGCCAAGATTATTCCAGTAGCCTTCTGCTGGCTTGGTGCAATTCTAGCTCTGTACAACCTTTTCCCAGAGATCCTGAGCCAAATCCTGGTTGAGACTCATTGTGCCTTATGACCAAATGAACACCTCAGGCAAGGAGTTCTCCCTACTATCACGGATATCCAAACACTGCGTGGGAAAACAGTTTTCAAAACAACACGTTCTTCAAAGTGGCAGAGACTATAGGGACAAAACAGATGCTTAAATACAGCTGTCTTGTACTGTTGTCTCAAACTAATTAGCCTCCCGTCGAGCTCAAGGTCTACTTCACAGCAATTTCTGCTTTCATGTCCTCTGCGCTGCTATACTTTTTTTTTTTTTTCATCCTCCACTCCTCCCCACAGTATCAAGTTTCTTAGGAATACCACAGCTTGCATGCTTCACTCATACCACATCTTGGTGTAACATACTGACTTGGGTTAAACAGAGTTCCTTGCACTTAATAACCAGATCAACTTGGGGAGAGTAATTTCTTAATGACTTTGTCATGCCAGTTTAACAACAAGAGTTCACAGCATATATGAGAAGTACATTTTTGCAGTACAAGTGAAAATGGAATAATCTGTGTGATGGGGCGAGATAATTCTTATTTCAAAGACGGAAAAAGTACTTATGGGAAACGAGATAAACAGTACCTTCTCATGTTGTGCCATTTAGTATATTTTTGTTAGTTTGTGGCCTGGTAGCATAAACCAAATCAATTAGATGGTTAAAAACCCCAACAGAATAAAACCTCTCTCTCTAGGAAAGTGAAGGAGTTAAAAAGAAAATCACCAACCTTTAAATAATAAAGACCACAGTCCCCTAACCTCCATAGTTCTATGACATACTTTGTGTGAGTAGCCCTTATAAAATTAACAATGCATACCCGCCTTGACAGCTTAACATTAAAGTTGGTTTAAGCGGTGTTTTGCTTTGTTTCTTGAGGTCAGTGGTCTTGAACGGTCCAGTGAGGAGCTCTACAGGTCTCTCAGGTGATCTGTCTAAACTCAGCAGCTGTGCAGGGGATTAAGTGTACAAGAAGCAGACAGAAGTTGCAGCATGGAGTCCCACGCGTGGCTTTGCTTGCTAGACTGCTAGGTGGCAAGTAAAGATGCAGAGCTGGGCAATTTGCCCTCTTCACTCATAATGCATAGAATTAGTTGCCAGCTGTATGTAACTGGTTTACCGAATTGTCATTGTGGCTGTCCTTGCTATATATATTAATAGCTTTATGGAATCTTATGTACGGGTTTTATAACAGACTTTTTATACGTTGGTTGTGATTTTTTTTCCCCAATGCAGCATGATAAACCAGGGCTGCTGAGCATGGCCAATGCAGGACCTGGTACTAATGGCTCTCAGTTCTTTATTACAACGGTTCCTACTTCTCACCTGGATGGCAAACATGTGGTGTTTGGCCAAGTGATCAAAGGAATGGGTGTAGTTAAAATATTAGAAAACGTTGAAGTAAATGGAGAAAATCCTGCTAAGGTAAGCAAAATCCAAAGCACTTAGGGGTTATGTTTATTCTTCCTTTATATCGTGTATATTCATTTCTTCTAAATGCTTGGTGTAATGTTTAGAACTATTAAATGCTAACCAATTATTTTTACTAGCAGTGTTAATTTCCATTTTACTATCCTTCTTAAGAGGCTTTTGTTCTTTCACTGTAAATTTCCACAAATGATTTATGCAACACAGCTGTAAGGGTAGAAGGTGGAACTGCACAGCTAGAAGTGTAGGATGAGTGATGAAATTAAAAGGTGGAATTCACAACCCTACCTAAGGGATAGGTAATTATTATGAATTTTATGTCAGAAGTTGTATTTCTGGAAAAGCAATTGATGTGTAGGTCACGTCATTTTGTGGTGGTTTGAAAAATTAATACCTCTGTAACTTTAAAAGACTTACCAGTTTGAGAAAGAACCATCTTCTCTAATGGAGTAGAAATTCCACGCTTCGGCAGCTCAGCTTGCTGCCAGTTCCTCTTCCAGCCTCTCCGTGGAGCGTGGGTATGGTGTTATCGGAATGCTGCTCCTCTGAAGGCAACACTTTCTGTGATAAAAGACACTTGATGAGGGTAGGCTAATGATGTCATGGGTTTCTGAAATCAGCACACCCAAACAACAGATGAAAAAGCATTTTTACTGAATTTCAAAGAGCAGAAGTTGTGGCTTTTTTGGGGGGGGAAATTGTCTTAATAAGCAATACTGCTATTTACATTTTATTTTTTCAGTTGTGCGTCATTGCAGAATGTGGAGAGCTAAAGGAAGGAGATGACTGGGGCATTGTTCCCCAGGATGGATCTGGAGACACTCATCCAGATTTTCCTGACGATTCAGATATAGACCTGAAAGATGTAAGTATTTTTCTTTCACAGTATTTTACAGAATGCAAGACCTGTAGGTAATCTGAGTTACATGGTGTCGATGATGATGTTCACTAAGCCTTTTTTCTTAAGAATTAATTAAGGTCCTGATCAAATGGTGACATGCAGTTTTAGGAAAGAGAATGCTGTGGGAGGGGATTGCTGTCTCTTTTTTTTTTTTCAGTGCCAATTGCAGCTGATTTTTTTTTCCCCAGTAACTAAAAATGAAAATACTTAAAATTATTACATTTAATTTCTTTCTGGTTTGTTTCTTTTTTTGTTTATGTTGTAGTGACAAATTGCAATTACTAGAACTCCATCCTGCAGGTGGCTAACTTAATGTTGCATGTTTTCTGTGCAACTTTTAAAATATTCACCCTTAAAAGATTTTTTCTCACTTAATAGAAATAATAAAAGATCAACCTTTTAAAAGGATTTTTACTACCTCAGAGCTAGTCGTTCTCAATTCCCAGTAGTTGTTTGCTTTTCAAGTTGTTCAGACTGAAGGAGGACCTTTTGTTGAGAATTAGGGAGCAGACTGGTGAAAGCAGCTCTTCTGCAGGTTTTACTTTATCATGAAAGTGAAATAGACAAATAGTGTAAGTCAAACAGTGTTTTGTGAAAGGGGAAAAAAAGGGGTCTGCATGTATAGATTCCAAATACAGAATTAGAAATAGAGTAGTAAAAAAAAATTACAGCTAGAAATCTGAAACTCCTTGTGTCTGGCTATCAAGAAGCACTTCAGCTTGTGAAAATGTTTTTGGATAGCATTTGCTGTGGTTCAGAACTGAAGCTGGCAGGTGCTTGCCTCATTTAACCTTGAACTTGTTCATATAAAGTAACTACAGAAACCATGGTGACATTTGTTTTAAGCTGTGATCAGTTTTTTTCAAGGTCATTAATTCTAGTTTTACAAATGGCAATAAATACATTTGACAGAGCTTAAGACAACTGTGGTATAGACAGCAGTAATTATAAACTATTTATTGCCACTGGAAAAGTAACTTAACACTTGAAATGTATGCCAGTCTGGAAACAGAAATGATGGATTTGATAAAGACAGGCAGTTGTTCTTTTTTTTCCTTCCATATATGTTTTAAGTGTTTTGAGAGCAGGAGAATTGTGGTGGTACGACTTGCAGTTTGAGAGCGTGCAGAGTTCCGGTGACTAATAGCATTTTGAGAAGTAGAAGACAAAATTGCCTCAGGAATAAGGCAGTCTTGGTTGAATACTTTGATTGTTAACATGTCTTTTCTATGAATAATGGTCAACACCTTTATATATAGCTCTGTGTGGGTAGCAGCATTTAGGGGAAGGAGTTGAACTGCTGTGTCGTCTCACATTATTTTCTCACCCTTTATACTGTAGAAAACTCATTAGGAAATTCATCTTTCAGACTATTGTGTTACATAAAGTGGAAAATACTGTAGGAGTGGTTTGAAGCTAGTATTTGTCTAAAATTGGAATATTTTTATTCTGAGATTTTATAATAATCTTTGAAAGAGGATGGACATGGGATCCTACTGTTAAAACATTAGGTAATTAAAGACTTATTTCCTAAGTACATTCATACTTTACATTTTCCATCTATTTTATTAGGTTGACAAGATTGTGGCCATAGCAGAAGACATAAAGAATATAGGAAATACTTTCTTCAAATCGCAAAATTGGGCAGTGGCAGCTAAAAAGTATAGTAAAAGTTTACGGTAAGGCTATCATCATTCAATCAGGTAGTTCCTATAACCCAAATTAATACTGCTATCAAGCAATGATATGTGTATTTAAGAAGTGCCGGATGCTGTGCTCATTACTTTTTCTTCCTTTTTTAAAAAAAGAGCCTTCTGAATCTCAAATACCTGGTTGATTTTTAGCTACTTATTCAGGTAGGTCTTGTGCTGACTGCTAGGTAAGAGCTATAGGCAGGAAGTATTGTTTAAAACAGACTAAATTTACTTTTTTAATACTCTTGCACTGCTGGTGCATAACTGGGAAGAAAAGCACAATAGTATAGTCAGGGTATTTAACGGACAGGAAAGGAGGGATTGCTCTGTATTCTGGAAACAAGTAGGTTTAGGAAATGGTTAAGTTCAAGAGAGAGCACCCCCAAATGTGACGCGTATTATTATTTTTTTTTTTAAAGGCTCCATACCATCATCCTGACTCCATGTATCATTCAGACTTGCCTTTAAAATCATTGTCATTCTGCTTTTGTTTCCATACTGCTCCTCTCTTTCTTCTTTTTATGCTTTTTGCTTTATGTATATGAACGTCTTGTAAAAACTTTCAAAAAAAGTTATACTGGCCTTTATCATGGCCTTAATGATCACTGGTTAACTAGCGGTAATTATAATGAAAGAAAAATAATTCAGGCATATTTAATGCTTCAGCTGACTGGGTTTCAAACAGGTAATGTCTTTCTGAAGCATAAAAATGAATCCTTTAATTACAAGTATTAATCCAAGATACAGTGTCTCCCCCTGGCCTCAAAAAGCCCGTCATAGACCCAACAGAAACCCTGAACTGAACAGGATTTCTATGTAATCCTTTTAGAAATTATTCAGAAAAAAGGCTGGGATGGCTGGAATGGATCTTTAAGGAGCTTTGTGTTGTATCTGTCCATTTCCTCACCCCATTCTTAGGTAAATATCAGGTGTAATTATGCCATCCCTTACAATCAGTTGTCTTGCTTGCTCTTAAGCACACCCAATGAAGGCTCTTCCAGTTTGACCAGGTGGCTTCTATTTGGTGCTTATTTGTCCTTGTGGATGGAAAGGACAGTAACTTTTCTAGACTAAAAAATCTGATCATTCCAGCTGTTCTTTATAGGTCATACTTTTGTCGACATGTCCTGTTGTTGTATCTTAAAATCTAATACTTTATGTGTGATGGTGTACTTCAGCTGGCACTTTGCCAGGCCTGACAGGAACAGAAATAGTTCTTATCATCTCCCATGTCTTATGTACAGCTCACCTAGCAGACCCTCTGGCAATGTTGGTTTTTTCTTTTTACAAACCATAACCATTACAGCCACCTGTTCTTTTCCTTGTCTTACTGCTGCTTAACCGTTTTTTTTTAATACGTAAGAATGGACACCTTTTTGTCAAAAAATGTATTACTTCCTACTGTCTCCCTTGATATTCATCTTACTGGTTTCTTTGACTTGGAAGCTCTAATTTTGTTTCCAGAGTGGTTGCAGTCTTTAATGTTTTGGTGTGATTTATAAATATTAGTAGTGTATTCTGTTTGTTTTGAACACAGTTTTGTATTATAACTATCCTTAGCTTTTTACTGTATTCTGTCTCTTCTGGTTTTCGTTTTTTGCATGATGCCCAGCAAGTGGAAAAATCACTGTAGCTATGTCTAATTTACTTTTAAAATACTGCTTTTTTCTGTGGTCTAAAGTTGTATACAAACCATGCAATACTCAAAAGACAGGGCATGCAAAAATTGAATTTACATAGGCACTGATCTGCAAAGACTGCATTGATCATGGCATGCTTAGAATGTATGCAAACACATGATTTTTATTTTTTAAGTAAGAACCACAAAAGTTCTATCACGTAGGCCATTAAAAGTGTTAGAACTTTTATATCAGCAACAGAGCTTTGCCACTTGAAATAAAAAGTGACAGCATTAGCACATTGTAAATGAAGAAGAATGAGATAGAGCTTGCCTGTCAGTTTCCCTGTGAAATAGAGATGCAGTAGATGACGTGGCTTAGTCCTGAGCCAGTGTCAGTTTTGAAGTTCAGGAAGAAAGTCACGAAGGAAGACAGTGGAAAAGAAGTGGGAGTTACTAATGCTCATACAATGCCCTTCTTTACAAAGTGAAGTTAGCTTCAACTTTCCTAAATGCCTAAATTAATTAAAATATTACTGAGAGAACTGAAGAAGAGTTGAAGGTTCCCATGAATGAGGAAGCTGCAGTGGTGGTGCTGACTTCTTGCCACTGATGAGCAACGTTTTTTGAGAATAAACAGTCATTGAGAGAAATGCTAATGCTTTCATGCGATCTAAAATAGTCTTAAGAAAAATAATGCTGTTAGTATGGTGGAGTGAAAGGAGTTACAGAAAAGTATTTGCCAGTGAGTTCATCTTTTTTTTCAGGGTAGGTCTTAAATATTTAGTTTAATAAATATTTGTAATAGCGGAATTGAAGCTGCTTTAAAAATACCAATTTGGAGAGGCCAGTTCACACCTATCTGTGGCAAGACAGCTGAGGGAGAACAAAATGGAAGTTGCAACGCTAATACATGTTCTTTGTAAATCTGTTCTTCTGCAGGTATGTAGAAGCTTCTGAAGCAGTGGCAGAAGAGGCAGACAAACCAAAGTTAAAGACTGTTGCTTTGACCTGCGTTTTAAACATCGGCGCTTGTAAACTAAAACTGTTGGATTGGCAGGGAGCCATTGAAAGTTGTTCAGAGGTAAATGTAGTGTTCAGTAGTTTGACTAACAGTTGGCCTATACAGAAAACACAGGCTGAAATGACAAAGTTTTAAGAGCTTTCTGACAAGCTTATGATTTGAAAGTAAGCAAAGTGGAAGGCTGATTGTGAAGGTATTACTAACTTTTCAGTACAATATGTGGCTTTTTTAAAAAGATTTTGGAATTGAAATTACTGATTGGAAACAAACAAAAGAGGGATGTTGCTTAACTGCCAGAAAAAGTGCACGCTGTCACCGTCAGTTTTGTTTCCTAAGAGCAGAGCTAATTTTTCTATTACAAAGAGTTAAACAGTCTTCAGTGAAAGAGGAATGCTTTTCGCTGGCAGACTAGTATGAGCAAAATGTTTTACTTGGTTTTAGGTTTGATGGTCTTGTATTTTATTTATTGAAGTGATTTTTCTAACTAAAGCCCTTTCAGGTAGGCTTAGCGGTGAAATGAAACCGGTGAACAGGAAGAAAGGAGAAAGGAAACAATAGATATGGAAATATTAAAAAATAATAGAATTGAAGAAAAAGTGATACTGACTGACATACTGACAGAATTTAGTACCGTTGAGGAAACTTTAAATAACTCAGTCAATTTTGAAATTTTGAAGGAAAGAGTAAAGAATGCTCTTACCTGTCCGCAGAGGATCCTGAGCAGCATCTCCTAGGGCTTCATGCTGAAAGCAGGAGTCTTAGCTGGTCTGTGTGTCAGGGAGAAGTCTTTGGAGAGCTGGGTTGCTTTCTAGTCTGCTGACAGCATTACCACGTGGAAAACTTTCATAAACCCCTGTCTTCAGAACGGACAAATGGGGGATGGGGAGAGAAAAAAATACACAAAACCTGTGTAATGTGGTATCTGTCATCTAGAAAAAGGTAAAAATGGAAACACCCTTTGATTTAAGTGTTACAGATATAAATTATTAATCGTAATACTTGCCACTGAGGAAAAAAAACTTCCTTTTTTTTTTTTTTTTAAGATTACAGAATTTTTAGGTAAAGGCAACTCCATAGCTGTTAACAGACTTGTGTAATTATTTAGCTTATGCCTCATCACAAGTGTTAAACAGCGTATCAGTGCTTTAATCAGAACACCAGTTTCCCAAGATTAACTAGTAGAGTTCAAGGTAATTGCTAAAGAGAAACTATACATTTTTGCTTTTATGATTTCCTAAGGCCAAAGGTGTTTTAAATTAACAATCTGTAGCTCGTGCGTTATTTGGTGTAAATAAGGAACTAGAGTGGCTGAACCTGTTCAGACAAACATTGCTTTAAAATAGCTGTAAGCACGATGGTTGAGCCAAACCCAAGGAATGAGACCTGTGCATGCACAGTACAGACACCTGATTTTCCAATTTTTGACACAGAAGAGGCTCCGGGCTCTAGAGCAGTCAGATCAGGATGAGTGCCCAGAGTAAGACTTCCATTATATGACCAGCCAAAACCAAAGTGATTTAAAAAAATCTGGGTGCATTGTCTAATGTCTGTAATTCTTAATTAATGAATTAAAGTTAATAAATGAAATTAATAAGGCCACACATTCATTCAAAGAGATTTTCTCTAATCACTAAGAAACTGTATTCTTTAAAATAATTAAAAAAAAAAAAAAAAGGAACACTGTAGAATTATCTGCAGTAAGAAAAAAGAATGTGATCTTCGCAGCCAAGAAAACAAAACACCTAGCCAGCCAAATTAACTGGGCTACTTGAATAATTTCAGTAATCAAATAGCGGAACAGTCTCTATGCCCAGCCATTGTATTTCCAACTTTGATACTGTCATATTGGAGCTGGCATGTGCATGTTAGTGAAACCATTCATCTCAAAAAAGTAATGACTGGAACTTGGCAAGGTTCCTGAAGCTTGAGATGCATTGCCTGCATGTATCTTTCTAGCCTTCAGTGAAAAAAGCTTTACAGGAGATCTGCGTGTTTTCTTTATGATGCCATTTGAGGGGTTTTTTTGGTGAAGGAGCCGCATTATAGAGAGTTGTACTATAAGAGTCAAGGTTAAGATAATTTGAACTGCAGCAACACCTTTGCCTTGACAGATATATATATATATATATACACACACATACACACACAGATATATATATATATATATAAACACAGGTTCCATTTTATCCTCATACGTGATCATCCTTCACAAAAGACTACTTCTGATGCAGTGGCATTAAAACTGATTAGCTAGCTCTTCAGTGTGCTACAGTACACCATTCCTTTTTTACACAGTTAATGTTTTGACAGCTTACCCTCAAACCAACTGGGGAGATTGTCTGCTGGTGTGAACTGTGCCATTTGTGGAGATGGGAGGCTGTGAAGTATGTGAAATGTTAATGTGACAATTTTATTACATTTACAGGCTCTTAAAATAGATCCAGCAAATACTAAAGCTCTCTACAGACGGGCTCAAGGATGGCAGGGAATAAAAGATCTCGATCAGGCATTGGTAATGATCACAATACTTAATATATTTTTTAAAAAAATCTTAACGGTTCATCAGAACATTAACTTGTATTTCTCTTTTATTTTAGGCTGATCTTAAAAAGGCTCATGAAATAGCCCCTGAAGACAAAGGTAAAATAAAGCAGTTTCTTTATAAATTCTTTTTTTTTTTTTTTTTTTAATGTAACAACCAGGGTAGTATTTAGAAGGAAATCTTACCAGTGTGATGCCTAAAACGCTCATGTGCAGACCCCACTAAGGTGGAAAACCCGTTTTTATACAGCATTGATGCTTCTGTTGCGCTGGGAAACCTGCTTATGTAGGTCAACAGCATGCCCCTTGAACCACCTCCCTATCTCACAGGGGTCTTTCTTACGAACTTTCTTAATTTTCCGGTGTAACTGGGTAAGATTTTTAACTGGAATTCTGTGTTGGCACCAGTACTATGCTTGTTACACCCTCCTCTACCTGGGTAAAGGACAAGGGTTTGTTGCTGTCAGTGTCTGACCTAATGGAAGATTAAATGCAGCTCTATTAAATGAAATAAATTGCAGCAGCGTGACCTGGTCTTGACATATTAGGAGACGTAACGTAAAGAGATTACTTACCTGTCTCATGGATTTTCTTTTTACGCAGCTATCCAGACGGAAACACTCAAAATCAAGCAGAAGATAAAAGCCCAAAAGGAGAAAGAGAAGGCAGCTTATGCTAAAATGTTTGCTTGATTTTTTTTCTAAACTTTTAAATCTATGCACTAACTCATGCAAAAGGATAAATGGACCTGCTTCTCTCATTTGCCCTGTACTGCAGTTTTCAGTGTTTACAACTCAAAAGTCTAATAATAAAGACAAACTGTTCAAAGGTGATGTGCTTTTCCTTTTTTAAGCTGTAATAACTCGTGCTTTGTCACTCAGGTGTGTTCCTAATGAGTAAATCAGTAGTGGTTGTGTTTTTGCAGCTTAATAATTAGTGCTTTTTAAGAAGCTTGGTTTAACACTAAGACAATTCAGGCAGTTTTTATTAGAGTTTTTATTAGAGCAGGCCTGATTTCTTGTAAGGAATAAAAATGTTGGTAGACATACAAAGAAGGTGCAAGTATTACACTTTTTTTTAACCACTTTACAGGTTGTATTGCAGATGGGCTCCCTATTATCATCAGGAAAAAAAACCCCTTAAGTATAAATTTGATGTTAAATGCGTAACACTTAAAAGCAGTGACAATTTTCTAGACTGATGTATTTTCCCTACTGCAAGGTAGGATTACATGTAGTAAATCACTCCAGATAGAGAGAAAAATCCTTTTTTTAAGGGTAGCTACTAAATTCTTCCACCATACCCACAGTTCTGGATATGGCTCGTATTACCACTGAACTTCAGCAATAAATCCAGGATCCAAAGTTCCTTTGTCAGTCCTCAGAAGAACTTTCTTCTGCCTGCCACACAACTCCTGTAAAGAAGTACTATTTAAATAAGGCAAGGGTTTAACCAGAAGGCACCAACTTTCCATTTAATGCAACGGTCATACCTAAAATTCAGAACGGCACATTAGCCTCAAACTCTTTAACATTCGAGTCAGTGCTGTACTTTAATGACAATGCAGCATAAAATACTCCCAACTTTTTGGTTGGCAATCAGAAGTCACTGAATAATTTCCCATCAGTTTACATCCCATTATAAGCTGGTCCTCCTCCACCTTCAGGCACTACCCAGTTAATGTTCTGACTTGGGTCTTTAATATCACAGGTTTTGCAGTGGACACAGTTCTGAGCATTTATCTGCAGTCTTGATCCATCTCCTGCTTCCAGAGGAATATATTCATAAACTCCTGCGAAGAGCAAAAGAGAGCTGTCACTTCACGGAGCAGTTTTTCCCTCTGCACGCATGCTCAACTACTCACCAGCACGTGTAACGAGGGCAGGATATTACTAGTGTAATTTTACTGCCTGCTTCCATGCTTACTAATCATTTTGTCATGAAAGTACGGAACATAATATATTCTAAGACATGCACTTGAACCCTCTTCTAGGCAGAAAATGGGATCGAATGCCTGAAGTAAATAGTAGACCAGGTGGACTCCTCCTAAAGTTTTAAGACCTTAGTCCTGCAAAAACAGCTCGGACACACATTTTTATTACCTACCTGCTGGACAAAATCTTTGTTCCGGTCCATCGAATACAGCCAAATTCCTGCTCACGGGGATGCTGTCATCTTTGAGAGTTAAGTGAGCAGGCTGGTCGTGTTCGTGGTTTGTACCACTTAAAGCCACAGATGACAAGAGATCAAAACTGATTTTTCCATCAGGCTTTGGGTATTCAATAGGTGTGCAATCTTTGGCTGGCTTGAGCTGAGCAAAATCTGGTCCTAAATAAATTTTTAATAAATAAGTTTCAGTACAGAATTAGTAAAAATTGCAGTTAGTCACAAACAATTTAAGATACTTTAACTTCCCTCGTCATCAGAATAAAGTATTTATTAAAAAGTAGCTTTTTCCATGACACAAACACTATGCTAAGAAGAACAGTGTTTTAATGTCTTCATTTACAGTATATGCTGGGTAATAGGACAAGGTCTGCTTCGCTGCCTTATCATCCATTTCTTTTCTACACTATATGGCCTTGCCTCTTTACCAGCTGTACTACTACAGCTTCAACTAAGACCGGAAAAGACTGACATATACATTTAGGATCTTCTTTGAGGAGCTAATGAAATTACCTGGATGCTTTAACGTCCACGGTTCCATTCCTCTCAGTATCCAATAAAATATACCTGTGTAAATCATTCCTCCGTACACACCAAGTATGCTATGGCAGGAGGGGCGGATGTTCCTAACCGCATACAGCTCTTTCCAGACCCAGGACTTTTTCAGGTTCTCTTCATATTCTTGCACATCAAGTCCTAAGGCAGTACATTACTTGTTAGGCACCTACAGTACATAAAGACTATCCTTGAAATAAAAAATAATTGCTGAATAAAGGCAACTGTTAGCAACGAAGGCAGCAGAGTGAGAATTCCAGAATAACAAGCTAGGAATACAGGACCCAACACATTTCAGCCCCTTGAAGAGATCTGTTTCCTTGGCAGTTCCCAGCAGTTACCTACTGCTCCTTTGTAGCTTCTATTAAATGACCCACAAGCAGCATTAAATTGCCTCAAACCTTGGCAAAATACAAAGATAACCGGCCAGGTGGCCACACTGGCACCTCTGTGGGAAAACAGCTACTCGCTCATGAAATCTAAGAACTGACCAGGAGAGTTTACCTGTGATCCAACAGCCAGGTTTGTAATTTTAATGTTGTCAACTTCAAAACCTTTTTCCTTTACAAGTTACACAACCACAAGCATTCTGATTTCAGTAACTGACTATGGCCCAGTGGATGATGGCAGTGCTCGAGAACAAGTTTTCTCCCTTTGTAATCAGCAAGTTAATGAGATCTGTTAGAATACAGACTTTTGATTTAAACTCTTTGATCGTATTCTTTACAAATACTAGACATTGCACACTTGACACATGACACACCTACTGCAGTGTAAAGTCAAGTAATTATCTTAGAAAAAAAAAAATACGTTTCTTCAAATGAAAATTTTTGGAGAGCTTCCCCTTTATCGTTCTCCGTTACTACTGTATAAGAAGAGATGTTCTAAATACTAAGTTTTAAGCCTTGTCTACACATGAAATCATACTTCAGTATGAAGTATCTTCTGTCTCGTATGGCTCTGAAAAAAGTTCATTATCTGTGCACAGAGAAGAAGATTGGGCTGTAATATTCTACTGTCTTGACAAAACTGGAAACAGCTTATAAGACCTGTCTGTAATCCAACAAGAGCGGCACGCTGCCCAGTGAGAGCGTTTATTGTTTCAGGTGGGTTCTAAGCACCTTAAACACATTACACTAGTTGAAGTTTCAATTGTTCAGCAAACCCTCTGCGGTAACGTGTACTGCATGTTGCAGCTGAAGGAGAGCTCCCTAGGACTGAATCCAGGACTAGAGAGATTTCTAAAATAACAACCATGTGTCCATCTCCAGAATAACTGAAATTCTAATTGGGTTCTCCCTGTCTGTACAGTCTTTGTTAACAGATGTAAGGGAACAACCAAGACTTAAATGAATCACTGCAATGTGGTCAGGATCTGGGGATCACTATAATTTGCTTGCATTACATGTAGTGGGAAATACACAGTCTCAAATAAAATTAAAGACAGAAAAAGAGGACCGAAGGACAAGAAGTATCCTAGCAGTTAACAAAACACTGCAGAGCAAACTTGAAAAATCTCACCCTGTCTTGCTTGATGCGTTGTTTTTAATTGTTTTCCCTCTGATTTTGCAGTCTTTCAGTAACATTTTCTGAATCATAAAGTTCTAATTTTTAACATATTTGTAGGAAGAAAACATATACTATTCTTCTCTACTTATAGAAGAAGTGTAAGCTTGCTTTTCAGATGCTCGTTAGAGACATATTTTTGTTCTAGCAGTAGGATCAATACTTAAGAATAACTAAGCAAAACTTCATTAATTTCTTTCTTAAATCATTTTACAGTATAAATTGTAAATAAAGAATAGATATCTTTTTAAATCACCACACTCGTTTCATGATTTATTTGCATTCCCAACTAATTCCTTCAGACACATTTAGTTACTGCTGAGCTGTTGGTGGTTCCAACTGAACACAAGGTAATTACAAATCAAACTACAAATTACAAAGTGCTGCCTTACCTATTGTCTTTGACTGTAGATTTTCATTGATTAATTGGCTAAAGATGGCTTCTGAGGCCAACATGCCACTTTTCATTGCAGTATGTGTCCCTTTGATCTTGGGAACATTCATGAGTCCAGGACTGCAACCAATTAATAATCCACCGGGGAAGGTGAGTTTGGGTATTGACTGAAAAAGAAACAGGAAGAAAGGTGGTTTGTTTGTTAGCTTTTGTGCTTTTTTAAAGTGAAAATAACATTCTGGAAATGAAACTGGCATGAAGCTTGAGTGTCTTTACATTTTTAGACCTGCATGTGCACTATCTAAAAATACACCAGCGTCACTCCCCTATTTTTTTTGCACAGTAAGCAAATACAAATACAGCCATTGTACTGTGGCTGAGTATAAAATAATGACAAGACAACATTTTCCTTATATCCTCTCTCCAGTTGCTTTGTCTGCAACAAGACTGTGATAATGTCACCCACCAGTACCGTTTTCCTCCTCCAAGTTTAAATGAATTCTTTTAAAAAAAAAAAAAAAAAAGACATTTGTGTTCCCGTTTTCCACTCAATAAGTTACATGTTTCTCATCTCAGAGTTTATTATCAGTGCTTTTTTCCTCAAATCTTTTCCATCAAACTACAGAGTGTCCTCCTCGTCTCTCTCCAGGTCTCACTTATTTTAGGAGTTGGTCAGCAGCCAGTAAGTGTATTTTTGGTGCAAAATTGTTGTCTTACTCCCATTCTGTAAGAAGCACAATGTCACGTAGGGCGGTCAAGTCACAAACCTAAGACAGCCAAATGATCTGCAAACGTCCAATCTGTAGTATTAATATACTATGTTATATGCCTATGGATATATGGAATATATCTAACTATGGAATACTTCAGCTATCAAGTCGGTTACTCTCACCCTCATCCAATGAGATCAAGATTTTAGACAGTGATGGAGCACTGACATAGGCATAAGGATATGGACCTGCTGAAGCAAGTCCAGAGGAGGGCCACAAAGATGATCAGAGGGCTGGAGCACCTCTCCTATGAAGACAGGCTGAGAGAGTTTGGGTTGTTCAGCCTGGAGAAGAGAAGGCTCCAGGGAGACCTTATAACAGCATTCCAGTGCCTAAAGGGGCCTAGAGGAAAGATGAGGAGGGACTCTATCAGGGAGTGCCGTGATAGCATGACAGGTAACTGTTTTAAAATGAAAGAAGGGAGATTTAGATTAGATCTTAGGAAGAAATTCTTTACTCTGAGGGTGGTGAGACACTGGAACAGGCTGCCCAGTGAAGTTGTGGATGCCCCTTCCCTGGAGGGGAAGTGTTCAAGGTCAGGCTGGATGGGGCTTTGAGCGACCTGGTCTAGTGGGAGGTGTCCCTGCCCATGGCAGGGGCCTGAAACTAGGTGACCTTTAAGGTCCCTTCCAACCCAAACCATTCTATGATTCTATGACAAAGACTTCTTGACTAACTCTTCGAATTACATAAGATGATGGTGATCGGGCATTTTTCTTCTGCAACAACTGTTTCACTTAATAGGTACTTAGTGACCAACATACTGTCAAAGTATATTACATTAGTCATATAACACAAAAGGTTACACATACTGCAGCTTTGTTAGTAATTCTCATTATTAGTACTGTGGCTCTTGGTGCCTGTTTTCACAGTCAGTTTACTGAGCTGAAGGAACACATCATGCCAGCATGGCACAAGCCCTCACTACCCCTGAGATACAGGGTGAAATCCTTTCAGCCTTGAGCACCTGAAGAAACCACCACACTCCTGGCAACAAACAGACAGAACAAAGCTGGTTTGGAGGAGGGAAGAAGGGGAGACTCCTGCTCCCTGCAGAGTCCTCCCCCACAGCAGAGAGGGAACCCCACATTCTCCTCCCCGTTGCTCAGCTCAGGGTTGAAAAATCTGTTAAGTGAGTCTAGTGTTTGACACTTGCATGGGTCATCAATGTGAAGGGTTTTTCCCCCTGATATTCTTAATATACATTGCCCAAGCACAGCAACACTTTTTGTTGGTTTTTTTTTTCCCCACAAAACTCTTACATCTTTAACTATGTAGATGTAGTCTATGAAACCGTGTCCCCTCCCTCCACATATCCCAAAAAGGTATGAAGTCAGGGCAACATCCAAGAGCTCTCTCTTTCACCAACTTGGCATCACTGTATGTTAAAGACAGAAGAACACAGAATCACAGAATGGTTTGGGTTGGAAGGGACCTTACAGATCATCAAGTTCCAACCCCCCTGCCATGGGCAGGGACACCTCCCACTACAGCAGGTTGCTCAAAGCCCCATCCAGCCTGGCCTTGGGCAACTTGGTCATAAGGTTATCTATAACAGGCAAAAAAAAGTTTAGATTGATGGTAATTTTATACACCTATTTGATGCAATACTGTCACCAAAATGAAAAGTGGTGCTACAGAATGACTTACATAAGGAAATATTCCTGGACTCCAGTGATGCAAATGAGTCAGACTGCTACAGTTATTAATCAAAGCAACACATGCAAAAGAAGAGCTAAATCTTCCTAAGTGACTCATGAATAAAGATTTTTTTTTTTTACTGAAAGCATGTATTAAAAAAAGCCATTTAAAAGTGTGACTTCATGATTAACTAGACGATTCTATCTACACGAAACGAAAAACCCCCACCAACTAACAAAACCCATGGTTTTATATTAAGAACAGTGCAAACTAAGTGACGTGTTTAAAAGTCCAGCAAAGAAGTCCAAAGACTAGGCAGAGATGTGCAAGAGTTGTAGTCCTACTGTCTGTGTAACTTAGCACAAACAACATCTGTAAGTGACTTAAAAAACACCACGTTCTTTCAGCCATATGTTTCAAGCAGAATAAGGAGTATGCAACTGAAGTCACAATCTGGCTGCTTCATCAAAGCCAGAAATTCAATAATGACTATCTGTGATAGAGGAACCAGCACACAGGGTGGAAAGAGAAGCCCCTCTTATGTAAAAGTCTAGATTAAAACATCTTGGCATTTTATATGTTATCTGAATTAATAATGGACTGACAATAGCTTCTGAAATAAGCTAGTAACACAGGTGTGTTACAACATGATATGACATATTTCCACTTGAGAGTGGACAAAGTAATTAACCCACAGACTGATTAAAGGTGTATCACGTGCATAACCAAGAAGCTGCTTCATGAATCTACATGACTTTTTCCCAGGCACACACACTGGTGTCAAAGCTTAACTCCACAGGACTGAGATAAGAGTTATGCTGCTGCTGAAATTCTACTTGTATTGCAAAAGCTGCACAAAGCCACATTTACCCCAAAGAAGAGGTTCAAAAAAGAAAGACAAAGTAGTCAAAGAGCAGAGTGGAATGGCCCCACATGCAGGCTCTGGATCATGTATGCTCAGGCTAGTTTTAAGTTCCAAACTGAAAGGAACCCA
The DNA here is from genome assembly GCA_028565335.1 of Limnodromus scolopaceus. NCBI lineage: Eukaryota > Metazoa > Chordata > Aves > Charadriiformes > Scolopacidae > Limnodromus > Limnodromus scolopaceus. The sequence goes on along the minus strand of JAOXNO010000033.1, from coordinate 36,181,239 downwards.
CAAATAAAGCCCTTTGAGTAGTCCTACCTTCTCTTCCCCAGGGTTCCAGGCACAACAAAGAATTATCTATACCTTCTTTGCTGAACACATTTGATTGCAATATAAACTCTACTTCATATTTCATTTAGAAAGTAAAGTGATTAGGTTTTTAGTATGACAGAGTCTAAGTCCAGCAAATCTTGGCAGCCAGTATCCAGCAAAATAACAAGGCTTTTCTGTCCAGCAAAACTTCTGGCTTTATTCATTTTTGTTATAGTTCAGTTGTTTCCCAACAACACACAACTTGAATCTACAGCACTAAAAACATGGCTCTAGAGAACTCAAAATAAAAAAACTTCATGAAAAAGTTACCTGGAAACCACCTTCATTCAATGCTCTGGCACCATAGGCAATCCTTGTTCCACCCTCCAAAGTAGGCTGTACACTAGGATGGTGCTTCCACCTCTGAAACTCCCTAAATGGATTCAAATAGGGATTTTGATAATCTAAACCAACCTTTTAAAAAAAAAAAAGTTGCAACGTTAATGAAAATAAAAGTACAGAATTTCAACAAAAGTTTGAAAAGAAAACAATCACATATTACCACATCAGCTCTTTAAATCTATTTTATACTCAACCAACCTCAGGATCTTTCTACTTGGAGAAACTACTGCCAAAAATACATTCCATTAACAGTATAGTAGAAGCAAATCTGAGAATTTGCTGCCATAATACTCTTCTCTGCCCTACGTGGAACCTGAAGCATGGAAAACATTCAATTGCATTGTAACCATCTTCCATCTGTCTTTGAAATAAAATAGTGAAATTAAATTAAGTATGGTTTAATGGGCACGATAAGCAAGAAAATTTGTTTTAAATTTGTGTTTCAAAACCTCTTTGCCCTAGAAAAGCTGGAAGAAGAAGTAAACAATTATTTCTAGATAGTTATGTCCTTGTGCTCGTGTGTTTTAAACAGTTCTTCACATCGTTTAGCAGAGTGAATTATCGTTTCCAATTAGATGAGCCATTGTAGTAAAGCACAGGGGAGCAATGAAGAAAGCAGAAAATGGGGGAAAACTACTTTGCCAAGTGGCTGGATGCTTAGGATCCTTATCTTATTTGAGAATTTGCTGAAAGATATACTCTGCATTTCCCATCTTTAATATACTCTTAAAAGGATCTATATTGCCCAATTTTCTCTTTTGAGAAAAGGATTATTTCTGGTTCCTGTAAGCTTTGAGACAAATAACAAAATAAATCACAAGTCAGCAACAAACAGTACCTTGATTTCTCTGGCAGCTCACTGCTTTTTGACCACTGCTTGCATCTACTACCTTTGCTGGATAATGAACAATATTCAAAACAAGTGCAAGGTAATTCTACTACAAGAATCAGCTCAGACTGACATGGGTGTAAAGTTCAAAGACAAAAAAGTTGATTTTCTCCTATCTAAACTGGAGATAATATAAACATTACTGACTACCATCCCCTGTAAGAATCAAAGTCCTCTACCCTTCTAAAAACAGAATTTGAATGTCTACTGTCCATACTTATTAATTCCCATATTGGAAACCTGCACAGGACAAGTATGCAGGTCTGAGAAAACATAACAAGTTTTTTCAATTTTTCTTACAAAACAGCTAAACAAAAATACAGCTTTCACCACACACACTCTGGAATCCTTCTGAAATCTAGAAGCCCAAAGGGTCACCTCAGTCCCATGCTGCTAAAAGTCCAGATTGTGTCCCTGACCCTTACAACTTTTCTGTGTAAAGTACATGCCCAGAATAAATAGTACATGCTTCACTTAGGACTGTAGGTGCTAGAAAAACATTCTCTACCTTTGCTCCTCGCATCAGTGGCTGGCAAAACGACACAGTTTCTCTCTAGTGTTCTCATTGCTTCTGATAAAGAGGCAGTAAGAAGGAAGAAGCTGCCTGTCCAATTCAGAAAGACAGCTGCTAAAGAGGGCAAGTCAAATGGGGGTGAAGAATGATGAGAACAAACTGAAGATCTCAGAAATGGAAGGGATGTTGCTTGTGGAACCACAGTGCTTCCACTTCATATGCTTCTCTCAAAGTCCATATGTACCCAAGGTTGTCGCACAAATGAGGAAACTGAATTGTACAAAGTCGATGCGATTTAGGTATTTCCTAACTTGCAAAAGTTTCGTGGGCACAGTTTTGATTAATCATGTGGTGTTCACTTTGCCAAAATTTGTTTGGTTTGCAAAAAGATGTACATGTAAGTTTTCCATTTTGTTTTTAATAAAAGACACTAGATTAAAGACAGATCAATATGACAAATTAATCTTCCCTAATATGAGAATAAACATACTTAAGACTGAGAAAACACTAAATTTTGTCTGCTGCTATTCTCATGTTTTCATCTTCACATTAAAACAGAGAAAAGAAATCACATAAATATGAAGGCCAAACAACAACAAACAAGCATGAAAAAACCAACTTCACTTACCACAAATCCAAGAGCAACTAAAGGTTCACCCTCATTTAAATGGTAAAGAAAAGATCCTCCATATGTATGCCTGTCTAAAGGCCAGCCTACAGTATGTTCTACTCTTCCTGGTTTCCATTTCTTTTCATCGATAGTCCATAACTGAAATGAAGATCAGAAAAAAATTTACTTTCTATTGCAAAGTAATGGCCTTTCAGTAATATAAGACAAACACACAATTAAGTATAGAAGAAAGTTAATTTACTGCTACGACCAATGCATAAATTCATACAGCAAAATAACAGGTAATAAGTAGACATACTTGTTTTGGATTACCATTTAAGAATTTCCTAATACTTCTTTTTCTTGAAGTGTTGTGCATCAGAAAACACGACTGAGACTCCAGCATTATGCCCAAAACTTTCATTCAACCACATATTACTGACTTTGATGGATACCTCTTTAAATTAGTGACTTTGATAGATACCTCTGCTAAGGAATGCAATGCTTACTCTTTTCTTTAAAAACTTTATTTTTTCTTATGAATCACTGCAACAAGTGTTTCAATGTCAGTCTTAACAATATGTCTGAGTTGATCCAAACATTTGCTGTCAAACAGGTTGTCCTCTCTGTGCTCTCTCCTACACATCTCCAGTACTCATGTGACCCACGGTGAATTCACAGAAGCACTTTCATGTTTCCCCTAGCGGGTCAGTTTTCTGCTCATTTCACAAAACATCTCTTCACCATGGAGTTATGCGCCAGGTGCAGTCTAATGAGAGAGGGCAGTCGAGCACCATTAGATCAGCTCAAGCACAGAGGGCACACCTACATTAACGTTCCAGCTTCGATTAAAAAGCACGTTGTTGAGCGGGACTCCTGACTGTTCCCACTTACTGTGCTTTGGTTCACATCGTACAGCAGCCATGGAAGGCATGAACTGGATTCCTTTCACATGAAACGAAACTGTAAGACAAGCTCCAAAAGCCGATCTAAAGCATTCCAGTCACGAAAGGACACTCAGTCCATGGGACTACACCAAAGCTAGTCCAAAGTAAAAATAACCCTGAAATGTGCATAGTATGCAGATCAGCTCATCAGCACCAACTATTTCACTTTACAGATCCATTCCTATTGGACTGTACTATTTGCTAAAGCAGACCCAGACTCATCTGGAAGCAAAGGAACTCTACAGCAAAATCCTGGTTTAATGACAACTTAGGTATTAGAAACTGTGACTATGTCATATGTAGGAATATTTACAGAGTGATTAGTCTGTGCAGAAGCGTAAACTGAATATTTAACAAATATTTCGTAGCTGGAAGCACATGCTTGAAGTAATAAGAGTATGCTATAGTCAAACTGAACATATTATAAATAATACAGCTCTTTTTCATTAATGATATTTTCCAAGTACAAAATATTTCAAAAAGGAAATCTGATCCTTATCCCAATTTTATAAGACCAGTGAAAGTCTGGGGGGAAAAAAAAGGTCATCCAGAAGGTGTTTCAGAGAGCACGAACTGTCATTTTTTCTCTCTCTCTCTGTCCCCCTTTAAATATACAGAAAATCCATAGAAAGCCTCTCCTCCCCTCTGCAGGTAGTAAAGCCCCTTAAAATTTGGCAGCATGAATCCCTCTCTCATTTAGTAAAAGTACTAAAAACAAATTTCAGAAAGGAATGTAATTTGAAATCAAACTAAGACGATAACAGAGTAAATTCACAGGTAACTCTAGTTATAACACAGATATAAGCAAAAAAGCAGCTGAAACAGAACAGTCACAACATTCAGGGGGCATCTTCTCCAATCAGCTTCAGAACAGCAAAGATTCTGAAGTCTGAAAGCGTAACTCAAAATCCATCGTTCTAATGTCTTACATAAATTAGCTGGAAGGCAAACAGAAACTACCTTACAGCTTCACAGTACTTTGCTTAATTGTTAAAATTATGCAGCTGATACCTCTTTCAGTCCAATGCCATAGCTCTGGGGTTGACATTTCTCCCTTAGATTGTATTTTTTGTACAGCTGTTTGGCTAGGTGCCCATGACAACCTTCAGCGAAGACTGTGACTTTAGCATGGAGTTCCAAGCCTCTTTCAAAGGTAGCCTGCAAAAGTAGAACATTTCATCAGCACTTAGATTTGTGCCACATCAAACTCATAGCAAGAAATTGGGGGTAATAAAGCGATTTTACACTACACTATGGCACTGCCCAGAACCTGCAAACCATTGCAAGGTATGGCTCCAGTTGTCTTTTCCACCCAGCCACGACGCACCCCTGGCAAATCTTGTAAGGGGATCCCAGTGGAGCAGCACTGCAGTGAATCACCAGTCACTACTGAAAAACAGAATCTTTTCCAGATGGGAGGATATTGATATCGCATCTGCCTGTTCACATGCTGCAAAGGAACCCTGACAGGACAAAGAATCTTAACCTACAACTTCACTCTAATTTTTGCTTATGAAGTCACATTCAGTAAAATATTGTGTGCATCCCCCATCCTCCCATATGACGGACACACCAGATCAGAAAAACCCGCATCACCCCTGCCCTCAAGAGAACCCACTACCTCTGAATAAAGTTACTATAATATTACACCAATCTAACTTGTTAAAACTTACAGTAAAATTAAACTAACATTATGTATGATTATAAAAAAAAATTCTCATCAAAAATTCCAACAATCAGATTGAGAATAAGTGGAACCAACATACTCACATATGAGCATATCAACTGCACATTTAACCGCATTGGTTGAGAGTATTACTAGACTATATTTGCAATGTTGCAATGTATTTGCAAGATTCTAAACATGCATAATCTTCCAGGGAAAAAAAGCAGATGCTTGATTTGAGATAAAGTTTAATGTTGAAAAAGATAACGAAAACAGTTTTGGATTAAGATATCCAGCAGTACCCAATAAAACCATCCAAAGGTAATCCAGCATATTTCCAGGAGAAGCTTATTGCCTTGACTTTAAATTGTCTCTCAGGCAAAATCTTTTAACTCACTGGTTGGAAATCTCTGAAAAAGGCTAGCAAATAAAAATGTTCTAGTCGGGAATTACCTTTAAATAGGAGTTACAAGATTTTGCCAATTTTTTTGTGTATTCTTTGAATTTCTAATTGTCAACATGAAAATTAATCTTACAAATTACTAAGAGACCTACAGGGACAACTTATTACTTGATCTAAGGATTAAAAATACATACTGTCTAATTTGAAGTAGATTCATATAAAATAAATCAGTTACTACAACTCCATGTTGTAAATGTCAGAAATTCATTTATCTGAAAAGTTTTAGTAATGCGACAAAGTTGTTTTTCACCGTTAACATCCTTCTCCAGCGTCTACACAAGAATCAACGTGCAACTTTTTACTATGTTATTTTACCATTGACATTTTTGATTGATTGGTGCTGACTGCAAGGTGAAAATCTATTCATTAACCACAGCCTATTTGATTAAGCTCTGCACAAACACATTGAAGATATTCCTGCCTTGAAGGTTATACAAACTATGTTTATTTACCTGAACTTTTATATTCTGGAGGTATTACCAGCTGACCTAACTGACTGTTAAAAAGCTTGAATACTCAAAAAGTTTGCAGTAGTGGCACACTAATTATGTACATTAAAGAAGGAAATAGACACATTCTTCCAGAATAAGTGAAAAAAAAAATAAAAAAAAAAAATCTAAGTTTTGAGGATGCTTAAAAAAAAAAACCCCAAAACGAAACATAGTTCCTTCCCACTTTAAAACAAAACCAACCCAAACCCCCAATTAATCTTCATCACCGTACCACATTGTATGCATGACTTGCGCCTCCTACTGGAGAAAATGCATATCTGAAAACAGGAGCCTGTGTGTCCCTTACAAGGCACAGAAAACACTGTATTGTAAATATATTACTTTTTCCTGCCATCACTTCCTCCTCCATTGACTATATTCTCTCAAAACAAGAATGGATCTTTTCTTCTCATCCCCTGCCTTGAATGGGAAAAAAAGCCCACACTTTCATGTGAAAGTAAATACCTCTTCAAAACTCTACGTAACTAGTAAGAAACCTTATAAAAGAAAGTAAATCTTACAAAAAAACTTGCACCCATAACTTATGTAGCCAAATAATTCCCTGTGAAAGTTGCTCTGAGTTATTCTGAGGTGCCAAATTCTCCATATGTATTGCACAGGGAAGCGACACACTTACCGCAGGTTCTAGATTCCACTAAAAATCAGCCAAAGTCCGACACTTAGGGCAGGGAGTCACCTTCTGGATACAGAAATGTGACCAGCCAGCAAAAAGGTACAAAGATTCAATGCGTACCTTGTCCCAACAAGGTAGACAGACTGTCAACAAATGTGACCGCAGTTGTAAATATCAAAGAAAACAGATCAGCCAGAAGCACATTCTCTTGCATGTTGCTAGTTACCAGCTGGACAACAGCTTCCTATTTCACCTTCACACCTTTTTTCTAGGAGTTCCTGTAATCCTTTCCTTTGTTTCTGGATCTTACATATGCCAAACCACCCTTGCAATATTTCCTTAAGTCACCCTCAGACAAACCTCCTTCCTGCAAAGGCTTTTTCTACTAATCTCAGAAAAAGTTCACAATGTTCTGAGACCAGAGCTTTCAAAGGTAATCCATTTTACCTACAGAGAGGGAAGACAGGTACCAAATGTTACACTTTTTCTCAGGCTGCAGCAAGACTACTGACAGCAGTAGAAGCAGATATACCACAATTTCCATAATTAGACCTCTAGTTATGGGGAAGACAGCTACTTACTTTAGGTGCTCCATCCTTCTGGATGCCTACATCATTAGTTGCTATCCCTTTCACGCTACCATCTTCATGAAAAAGAACCTTTGGAAATATTTAAACAAACAAATGAAACATTTTAATGATCTGTCATTTGAATCCATTTATAAAAAGTTTTAATGCAGAACTTCTAAGCACTACGTCTTTAATGGTCAAACTTGAAAATTACGTATTTATTAGCATACTGTATGATCCACTTGCACTTTGCTGGATCTGGGCCAAAGAATGTAGACAATGAAACAGTTTCCACAACACGCTCCTTTTAAGAGGAATGTTGTGAATATACAAATAAACTGGGAGTTGAGCAAATGGGGGGTCAAAAAAAGCTTCTCATATACACATTGATGTGACTATTACCTCAGCTGCTGCATAGCCTGGATAAATTTCAACACCCAAAGCTTCTGCTTGTTCGCCGAGCCAACTCACGAAGTGGCCCAGACGTACAATGTAATTTCCATGATTAACCATTGGAAGTCCTAAGCAAAAAAGACACACACACATAAAAAGCAGAACACTAAGCAAAATAACAACAGTTGTATACATCAGATGTCATATCTTCTTCTACAACTTCTATCTTCACAATCATGTCATACATTATTATAGCCATCGTCTACAGGGACCCTATCACTGGAAGCGACTACATTCTCCATACACTTGCTATACCACGCTGAATCAAATCAATTGCTTCATTCATGGAAGAGTTGAAAAAGACACCGAGAAAGGTGATTTTTTACCACTTCACCAAACTTACCTGGAAGAATTGGCACTGGAATTCTAGATTTCTTTGTTAAAATTCCAAACTTGTCTTCAGTTACAGGAGTATTAAGCGGAGCCTACATAAAAAAATAGAAACAGTACAGAAAGTTATGTTTTTCTTGCCAATCCAACAAAACCAACAACAAATAAAATAAAACAATCAGACCAGCAGTTAATTGAAGGTTTAATAAAGCACTTCTATAGGAAGGTATCACAAGTACTTTATGAGGCAGTCATCAGGCAAGAATCAACACAACTATCGAGGTAAAAAAAAAAAATGGAACAGAGCCTAGCAAATCACTTCTACAGTTTGTACGACATCAGTATTCTAGAACTTTCTAAAGAAGGTAGCTCAACATGCATATTTATCCTGGTAAGACAAAACAACTAGTCAACGGTGCACTTGCAGCTCCCAGGTGACAGCAAGCTGCTGGCTGCAAATCATATGGCTGTTCTGGCAGAGATGGCAGCTCATGTCTTGCTGTTCTCCATCCTAGAAGCATCTTAGGCCTCTGTTACACCACTATGTCCCGCACAGAAATCAGCGTACTGTGCACCTTTTCCTGAGACTACGAAAAAACTATTGTACAGAAGTCTGGCATTGCTAAGAATCGACCACCTTCTTGCTTGTGCACGGGAGCTGGATTCTGCACAACTGCAGTAAGTGCAGTGCATCCCGGCAGGCACCAGACATACCACACATCTGCAGTAAGACTACTATATAAAAGAGCAAAGGCCACAGCATGCTTGTGTAGACGTAAAACTTCAGCATTGTCAAACTAGGAAAAAGACTAAAAAGAAGGTAGGGTTTTTTGTTGTTTTGATACATCGACACATTTTAACATGGTACTAAGCACCAGCGATACCAAGGTACCAAGTCGTACCAGAATGAGTCAGATACGGAATTCATTACAAGCTACGATTAACTGCAGCATTTATTTGCTCATACATACCCCTCTCTCCTTCCAGTCTGGAAAGAGCTCTTCTAAGGACCTTGGCTCAAGACAAGCACCAGAGAGTGTATGTGCACCAATTTGAGAAGCCTTTTCCACCAGACAAACACGTATTTCTTTGCTGTGCTCAGCAGCTAACTGTTTGAGTCGAATAGCTGCAGAAAGACCCGCAGGGCCTCCTCCAACAACGACAACATCAGCTTCCTCTGCAAATCTTTCCATGTTTACCCCTTTAATAGAAAAAAAAGATAGTAACATAAATCAATGTCCCATTTCCCCCAGTCTCTCTATCACTAAACCTCCTTATTCTGTGATACTGGCTACTGGGTATCCCAGAAGCATTACTTTGCATAAAAGGAGGCTAAATATTCAACAGAATCCCTACTTGGAAGATTGCAGAAGGACATTAGTGTGACAACGTAAAATTAGCTCTTTTTAAGTTGTAAAGAGATATACTATAAAAACATATACTTGGTCTCTATACACCAGAAGTAAGCATCATCTTAGAATGTTAAACTTAAGTTGGCTAGCTATATCAAAGACACTCAGCAAAACTCTGCATAAGGGAGAAAGAGAAGATGTTTAGTCATATCACGTGACTTCATTTTACACTGATTAATCAGTGTCTTTTCTAGAATTGAAGTCATTAAAATCGCTGAACGTAGAGTCGGGGATGCCCAGAGATATATCTTATTTTCTCACAAAAAATGGTAAGAACAACTGAAAAAATCCAACAGATACATACCTGACAGAATTAAATCTTCTTGTGATAGTCACTAAAGCAAAAGCTGCTTATAAATTTTCTTTAAATAACTAGGATCAAGTTAAATCTGATCCTGTTATATAGCACTAAAGACACTCATTGTGAGATAGCAACCACAACATTTCGTTTGGAATATTAGTATTGTATTTAAGAGTACAGAACTTCTGTAAAAAGAAAAAAAACAGCAACACATTTCAGTGTCTTTAAAACTGCGCAATAATAACAATAAAGAAACATTGAAAGAATACTTCACTTTCACTTACCTTCCCATCGTTTGTCTTTGTCCCGAGGATGAATTGTATAATGTGTAGTTATGCGAGGCACAGAGGCAGTAGATGCACATCTTGCAATATGCAGTGATGGAAGGTGGTCTCTCTTTATCAGCTTTAGAGCATGAAAGCACTGACGTACTGTAAAAACAAGAAACAAATTTGTCAAATGAGTAATTTTCCAAATTTTTTGACTTTTCAGAGACACAAGTGGCACAACAAATTTGACAGTTCTGCCCCACAAGGCTACCAGATGATGTCAAGATGAGGAAACATAAACACAGATTTTTAAATTTTCAAGTTAGGAATGTGCTGTATAATTTTATATCAGAAAAAAAAAAAGTAAAGCCCTTGCTCTGTAGCATTCTTCGCATAATACCACCCACCTCTGAGAGTTGACATAGGATAACATGTGTACACAGGTGAAACACATTTTAAATTCCCATTTCACTTTGAACTTCAAAAGATTTAGTTCAGACTTCATTTAAAGTTACCGAACAACGTAGATATGGGACATGCAAGTTCATCCCTTCTGACACCTCAACACATTTGGAGGCACAACTTGGGCTACCGATAGTAGACAGTTCATCTAAAGTAAATGTCATGGTCCACTATAAAAGCTCAGACTCAAAACCAAGTACACATTAGTCAAAGCCAGGAACAGGAGATACAGTGAATCTCTACCTTTGCTGCAGATAAGTTAATTGTTGCAAGAACAAATTAGAATTTCTTTTTACGCAAATGGAATTTTAAAATTATCAAAATAAGGCTCTTCAAAAGGGCTATTACATGTCACATCCTTGTTCTAATTTTCCTCTTTCACAAAAAAAAAAATACGAAGATGTGTGCGATTTATACTCGGAAAACTAGTATGGTTAGCACCAAAACTCATTATAGTTAATAGGTCTGTCAACTAATGCACTATGACAGGTATTTTTCCTTTCTTTAAGGATTCCCCCCTCTAATTTCAGGGATGAAAAAGGATAACACTGTATTTAAAACAGAGTATTTCTGCAAAACTCATAAGTAAAATCACCAACATTCTAGGACTGAAATGTTTTATTGAGAATGGATCAAGACCAGCACAAACATCCTCCATTATAGCTCCGCACAGTGACAGTCAGGATACTGGTCTCTATATTCAAGGTAATGAGTATTATCTACGTTGGTTTCTTAGCAGTAATTTTGTATCTAACAGACATAACAAAAAAGCTGTTATCATACCATCTCATGACTCTTAATTATCCTTTACCTGCAATGAGACAGGATCTGAGAACAAGCAATGTATCTTATAAGCACAGTAAAACTACACCTATATGTCTACATTAAAACATAACACCCAAACTTAATTTTTGAGATATTTTTATTTGAGGAGACCTGACGGTACTATGAGTTACACAGTATAGCTAAAAAATGTCATTTAGCTCACACACACACAAAAGAAGTGATATTCAGCCCAGAAAATATCCACTAATGACAAAGGTAGGTCCAGGCCCTGGACAGGTAGGTTCTTCCCAGGGAGGGAACTGAGCTTGTGCTACCACGCTGCTGAGAGAGAGCTTGGTGACCTGAAGTAAAACGTTTGCACGAAGCAAGCAAGCTTTAAGAAACTTTACTCTTCTCAGCGCTTTAACAACTGGTGCCAGCACGCTCGCCCCACCATTACTTCGTCAGTGAGGGCACGGGCACAACCGCTTTATTTTCACCCTTTGAAACGGGTGACACCCAGCGCCACTCCAAAAAACACTACGTTCTCGGTGCACCCCGTTACAGACAGGTTAAGACGCCCCGATAACCCGCGGCTGGGACCCGGCCGGCGCCCCCGCCGCTCCGCCCCCCCGCCGGGAGCACCTTCAGGCGCACGGACGGAGGCCGCTGGGCTGGGGGGCTGTGGCCGCGCCGCCGCTGACACCCACTGCGGGGCATGGCCCCCGCCCACAGGGCCCCCCACTTGTCCCACAGGATCATCCTCCCCGGTCCCAGTCCCAGTCCCAGTCCCGGTCCCGGTCCCGGTCCCGACCCCGCTGCCGCCCGGGCGCGCCCCTGCCGCGACCTTTGGTCTCCCTCGGCGCCACGCCAGCCGCCGGCCCAGCCCGGCCCGGCCCGGCCCCGCCCCGCTTCCTCCCGCAGGCGCCGCCTCTCGCCCTCCGCCGCCAAAAGGAGGTCGGGCCCCCGCGACGGGAGGGCTCCTCCGGACCCTGCTCCTCCCCTCCCGCACCCTCCAGCCGCCCTTCTGCCCCCCGCAGGGGGAAACCCCGGGGTTGCCCCTCGCCAGCCTCAGAAATTTGGGAGCAGAAGGTGGGAGGAGGCTCCAGCAGAAATTGTGGAGGAGGTGGAATCGTAGAATTGTCTAGGTTGGAAGGGACCTTTCAGATCATCGAGTACAATCATCAACCCAACACTGACAAAACCATCACTAAACTATGTCCCTAAACACCACATATATCTGTCTTTTAAATACCTCCGGAGATGGCAATTCCACCACTTCCCTGGGCAACATGTTCCAGTCTTTGATAACCCTTTCCATATAGAAATTTTTTCTAATATCCAAACTAAACCTCCCCTGGCACAACTTGAGGCCATTTCCTCTTGTCCTATTGCTTGTCAGTTGGGAGAAGAGACTGCCATCCACCCCACTACAAACCTTTCAGGTAGTTGGAGAGAGCAATAAGGTCTCCCCTCGGTCTCCTTTTCTCCAGGCTGAACACGCCCAGCTCTCTCAGCCTCTCCTCATAAGACTTGTTCTCTAGACTCCTCACCAAGTTTGTGGCCGTTCTCTGGACTCCCTCCAGAATCTCAATGTCTTTCACATCCATCTGCAAGCAAGCAGGGTGTGCCTATAGGCATGCATGTCCTGTCTATTTTCCTCGGCCCATCAAAATGCACAGCACTGCCATCTCCTCTTGCCCATGTGTCACTTGTAATCCCCATCTCAAAATCTGCTTCCCCTTGGAGACGCACTTAAACCCTTTGAAGTTTCCATGGAGGTTACTTTAAAGACCACTGATTGTACATGTAGTAGGTATCATGGGATCGAAGTCCATTAGAAATATTCTCCAACATTTTTCAAGAGGGAAGAACCACCTGAAATGGCCTTCAAATAGGACACTGCCTTCTACAAGGCATGCTGAGACACCATGGGGTTCGTATGGCTCAGCCTTCAGGTCTGTATCTTCCTGTCCAGTCTGCCTTTTACTGTGAGTCCTGGTAGCCTATATAGGATGCTATTGATATACGATTCCAGGATGAACAATAAACCTACACAAGCAGGCACTAAAATGCACGTCACCTCAGTAAATACTGTCCAATGACAGAACCAATTTCCTAAAACATGCAAGAGCAGCAGTTTGCAGATCCTTGGCACAGCAGCGTCAGACAGCATGGAACAGCTAACCGAATTTCCTTGCCTCCGAATAGTAATTCCAGCGAGGCTTTATACCATATGTGACTTCCTAAGGTATTTTCTTCTGGTTTGCTGGTTTTATAATGCTAATTCAGTGGACCGGGAATGGGCAGCATGCCATACGTTATTGTGCCCTGTATGTTTAGTATGGAGTGGATGAGTTGCAATGACTACGGAACGTGCTGGCATGCTGGAGATTCACAGTAGCTGGAAGTTATACATTTCAGACTTAAATCATTTTCATTCAGCTTGTACACATTTGTCACTTGCTGTCAAATTGCTTTGACATAGTTAAGTTTTGCTCACGCAGGTTGTGCATTAAGGACGCTTAATGCTTCGCCACTCAGTTGATCACAGAATGGTTAAAAAGTTTTGGGCTGAATCTTAAAACTTTTTAAACGGACATTAAACTTGATCAGATTTGAAATGTTGAAAATGATATGGAACATCAAGTTCAGCATTCTGCTAAAGAGCCTCTTCCTTCAAGAAAGCTGACAGACGGCAACTTCAGTATCAGTCCACGCTCCCTGGGCACGTGCTGGTTGCACTCAAGTGTAACGGAGCAACTGTTTACCTACCCTGAGGAGACCAGATTACAGAATCACAGAATGATATAGGGTTGGAAGGCACCTCTGGAGATCATCTAGTCCAACCCCCCTGGCAGAGCACGGTCACCCAGAGCAGGTTGCACAGGATGGCATCCAGATGGGTTTTGAATGTCTCCAGAGACAAAGACTCCACCACCTCTCATCCTCTTGACACTCTCCCTTTAAGTATGTATAGGCGTTGATCGGATCCCCCCTCAGTCTTCTCTTCTCCAGACTAAAAAGACCCAAGTCCCTCAGCCTTTCCTCATAAGAGAGATGCTCCAGGCCCCTCATCATCTTCGTAGCCCTCTGCTGCACCCTCTCCAGCAGTTCTCTGTCCTTTTTGAACTGGAGAGCCCAGAGCATCACTAAAACAGCATTTCACAAGTCTATAGATATCTCAGCTGAGAATAGAATACTAAATCAACAGCACTTCCAGAGGTCAAATAGAGTCAGACTCTATTATCAATATATTTGGCTGTTAAGCTCCACTTGAAAGCTTTGCACTTGCTGGCAGAAAGGTGGTTTGTGCGCTGCGCATCTTGGAGCTGCGTGAGGAGACAACAATGAGGAAATACTTTGTACTGTTGTGCATTTTAAAGGCGTTAGCTCAGAGAAGAATTTGGCCTGGGCTCAGCGTAGCATATCTTTTATCAAATGTATTTGAGAAGCCTTTCATAATGTACAGTCACACGTAATATGCAAGTCATCTCCGGGAGTCTGGAGAGATAAACTATGGAAAATTCATGAGCCGTAAACTGGATTGCTATTCTGTCTCGTCATTTAGCAGATGAAAATATGCCAAATCCCAGAAGCTTTATACCCAAGAACAGATGTCAGTGTGCATGGTGAATGGGAAACCTCCCTGTCTAATTACAGCTAGGGTAAAAACAAAAAGAGAACTGAATATATTTTTTTAACTAAAACATTTTATACTTCGGTAATACCTGATCCCCAATATCCCCAAGCATTTCACAAATGCTAGCTAATTAAAGACCATAACTTCCCTTTTAAGATAGGGAAATGCTGTGTTTTAATGGCAAAGTTTATATCTCAAGCATCTTAAAAAGACACCATGAGAAATGTGAGCAAAGCCGGGAGCAGATATAAACGATCCTATTTCTGTACTGCTTAATAACAAAACCATGCCTCTCTAAGATAAGAAATTGGCCATGTGAGATATTAGCCTGACCTAACAGACCCACACTGCAGCTATCAATGATAAAGTCACACTATTAAAACAAAAATACCACAGGAGGCAAAAGAAATATTTCCCCACTTTTTCTCCTATGAGATCCTGATCTTTGAGGGTTTTTTTCCCTTTACCTTCCCAAAGAGTTCCCTCTCTAACCACCTGTTTTGAATTATAATGGGCAACAAGATGAAGCTCTTCCATCTCCTAGAGAAAGTGAACTCATGAGTGAACACGACCAGTAGAAGCACCTCCTCCTCAACAAAGAAATGAAGATCTGTCTCCACTGCCTCTGTGACTTCACCCGTGGCACCCTGACATCAGGAGAGAGGTGGTTTCTTACACCACTAGAGTCCAAGCTTCACTCATGGTCTGGACCCACAAGGCAGCCAGTAAAAGAGGTCTCGTACCCAAAAAGTGGAGTGCGCAGTCACTACACTGCCTTATTTTGTTTCAGCCCCCAGTGCTGTCTTAGGAGGGAGGGAGAAGAAGCTGTCTCCACAGTCACTGTATGATCTCCCTGCAGAGGGAACTGTAATGTAACCCTGAGGTGACACAAACATAGACATGACAATGAGATCCATTCTCAACGCACATGGGCATACTATTATAAGACCCTTCCAGTGGCTGTTAGTCAAACAAAGGGTCCTTAACAGGACCACAGGGCTGACCAACTGCAGATGTGTCATCAGAGGAACTGCTAAAATCTTTGCCACGTTGTTGGCTACTTCTCCTGTGTACCAACACTCGCCTAGTTATAAATAAGCCATGGCAAGGAACTAGCTGCTTTGACATGCTGCGTAATAGCACTTGACTGTGCCCTTTGCTTTATAGGCAACCGCAGGGATCATCCTGTGTGTACTCTCCCACAACCTTCTTGGTTGCCTCCGAAACACAGTTCGTTATCAAGCAGAATCATTTAAGTGTATGAAATCCATTGGGAGAGAAAAGTAATTATCCAAAACTCCCTTATAAGATTTCTCCAGGGGAATGTAGCCATTTTAAGACCGCTGACTGCTGTAAGCAGGATAACAAGGTGCTGTTGACAAAGACAGTTGCAAATGTAATAAACGCATTGCTAAATGCGTTATAAATAAATAATTATCTATTGCTAGAGGAAACTGTTAATCATTATTGTCTGAAAGCCAAAACCAGGCTGCAGAAACTACTACTGGGAAGACATGTCAGAAGATAAAAGCAGCGCTTTTCTCAAGACAGGCTGTTGGCTGAAACACATTCTGAGTCCCTTCCATCTAATTAACAGAGAAAAATGTTATTCTTATGAGTTATTTTCAAAAAGTTAGAAATAGGTCTTAAAATCTAGCTGGGGAAGGTACTCTAAGAGAATCACAACTGGTTCTGGTTGGAGAGCCACAAATAATATTTTGATAAAACAGCCCTAGAAAAAGTTAGAGTTGGTTGTGCTTTAGCTACTGCCCTAATTCTGAGAGACAAGCAAGAAGCACCAAAAAGCCACAGACAGAAAAGTGCGTTTTAATAGATTCTTAATCCCAGTATCATGGAACAGCCCAGATTGGAAAGGACCTCAAAAGATCATCTGGTCCAACCTTTCACGGGAAAGGGAGCCTACATGAGATTATCTAGCACCCTGTGCAATCACATCTTGAAAACCTCCAGCGATGGGGACTCTACCACGTCCCTGGAAAAGTTGTTGCAGTTAATGATTGTTCTGACTGTAAAAAATTTCTCTCAAGACAAAACGGAAGGGCATGATGTGGAGAGAATATCTGAAGTGCTACTATATTCTGGGAAAGAAAGAAAGAAAAATGCTGTGTATGGTCATTATTCAAATAGAATAGAAGGCCACCAATTTTGTCAGGAACAATTAGCTCTTAGAGGAGCCATGCTGGCTGTCACCGATCACCTCCTCATTTTCCACGTGCAGTGTGGAAAGCAGTGTTTCCAGGAGGATCTGCTCCATGATCTTGGCAGGCACAGAGATGAGACTGACTGGCCTGTAGTTCCCTGGGTCTTCCTTTTTCCACTTTTTGAAAATGGGGGTTATGTCTCCCCTTTTCCAGTCAGCAGGAACTTCACCAGACTGCCATGACTTCTCAAATATGATGGATAGTGGCTTAGCAACCTCATCTGCCAATTCCCTCAGGTCCGATGGATCTGCACCCCTTCAGGTTCCTTAGATGGTCTTGAACTCAATCTTTTCCTACAGTGGGCAGTTCTTCATTCTCCTAGGCCCTGCTTTTGCCTTCTGCGACTTGGGTGGTGTAGCTAGAGCGCTTGCCAGTGACGACTGAGGCAAAAAAGTCCTTGAGTACCTCAGCCTTCTCCATATCCCATGTGAACAAATAAATAAACAACAAAAAAATAGATTCTCTCAAGGACAGCTCTAGACAGTGGCTGTGGAGAAGGAAAAGCACCCTGCGCACCATGAGTACTTAAACAGAAAAATCCTCTGAAGCCAGTAACCTCACAAGAACAAGAGACTTCGTCTTACCTTAACTTTGAAATAATTTATCCTCAAGTCCTGTCATGAAGAGTCCCCCATATCTTCTCTCCTTTCCTCCCTGGTTTTATTGCAGGCGTACTGTTGACCCTGTCACCTGCCGTGTCAGGAACTTAACGAGAACACTGTTTTAAGCTTATTCTTTTGATGTCAGCCTTGTGACTCTTCGAAGCTGGAATCTGCTTTTGGAAGGTCAGAGGGGCAACGCTGTATCTAAAAGAACCAGAAAGTAAAGAGATGCAACAAACCCAATACAAAGGGGAATTGGTAAGTAGGAAACTCTGATTGTTAGGACATGACAGAGTACTAAAGGCATTTGGAAAGGAATAAACATTCTGAATAAGGATGTGAAATTTAGAATCTTTAAGATGTGATTCTTTATTTTATTTCTTATAAATTAAGGAATCCTAGATCTGAGAATCACTTCCAGCTGTTGCATACTCCATATGCCTGTCCCAGTGACCAAGTATATATGTAAATTAAAATAAATTATATATGTTGAACTTTTCTTGTTTAGTAAATACAGAAATAATATTTGGTAAATTCAAACACCATTTCCTTCTCTGCTTAGTCACTAGGTTACGAAATCTGTTAAACATCACAGCCAGAGGTGATAATTTCTGCTCAGCTGCTATTAGAGGCTGTATTTTAATTAGCTAGGACATTCTTGTCAAAGCAGCTAACATACAGGCCTTTGCAAATTAATTGTTAAAGCAAGCTTCCTCATTGTCAAACAAGATGCATTGATTTGTTCCCTGACCTTGAAATAGAGGTGGCATATAGAAACCAGTAAATAAAACCACAGTTGACCACACTTTCTGCTGCCGAGTGCTCACGCAGCTACAGAAGAGCAAACAAGAAAGCACAGCTCAATCTGTGCCTATCCAGGACAAAAACTTGTCTGTTGGAGATCTAATGGATTCTTTACTGCCTCAAATGGGCAGCCACACCTGCTTGGGAACTCAAAAAGAAAAACTGCCAGAAGTGGTGGAAATGAGTTTGTAGGGTGGGATTTGCAGGAGGCAGCATGAAAGGCTTTCAGCTTAGGTAACAGAGGAAGGCTCAAGGCATCCCGCTGACTTTGAACAGAGTTTAGTGAGACAAGATATCAAAAGCTAGAAATTAGACCTGACACTTTTTTTCTTCTTACTTAAGTATATTGTAGTGTGACTCTACTTCGACGAGTAAGAAATTCTGTTTCCATTTGATTAACAAAGGTGTAACCAAAACTTTCTTCCCAAGTGAGCTGATGTTCATATATATTAACCGTCCTTCAAAAGTACAGCAGCCATATGCTGCAGAAGCTGAGTGATCCTGCAGACATGAATAACAAAGGAGAGGACTAAATCCCTACAACATCTGGATTTGCTTCTTCTGGGCACAGATGGTTTTAGTTGTTTTTTATTCCAAGTATATTCATTAAGACTAAGCACGGGGTTTAAACACAGCCTTCCTGTTCCAAGTCTCTATTTTCTGTGGAGAAGCTTCTCATCGAGAGCCTATCCAAGAAGGCAAACTTAGTGACTGAAATGGGATTTGCTAAACCATCTTGCACACTGAATGGGCTGCAAGAGTTCAAAAGAAGACACACACAGGAAAACTGCATAGTTTGGATTTTTGGTATTTTTTTTCTGTCTCTCAGAAGTGATTGTCTGGTCTGCTTCATTTTCTTACCAGATAATTTTATAAAAACCTTAGCACTCTTAGGTTTTTAACTTACAGTAAATGGATCCCAGAATGCTTACAAGTTTTTCTGTTCATCAAGTTTAGATGCTCAGAGCATAAGTCCACCCACCCGAACCTGGCTTTTGACCTGAGAAAGCCGCGCAGTGATAAGCCTTCACAACAAAGGACGCAATGTACTAATCATGTCAGTGGGTGAGGTACCCACTGATCCTTGTAATCCTCTTAGCCTCGTGCTCCTCTCCAGCTCATCTGCAGTCACGCAAGAATTTGCCCAGCCAAGAGAAGGACATCACCTACTTGGCCCCAGCACTGCCAGGGGACAGTTCCCCCCACTCCAGTACCATGCTGTACGTATGCTTGTTAATGGCACAGGATCTGCCACAAATTAACACAGTAACACTGATTGGTGTACGAATTGCAACAGGCATCTAACGGTGAAGCGTTGGGTTGCATTAGCTTTGCTTTATTATACATCCTTCTATGTTAACTAATGCTAAAAAAAAATAATTAAAACAAAGAGGAAAGTAAACTCTTGTATTATTGTCATGCAAGTCATACACACGTGTCAAGTGCCTGGGCAACCTAGCAATGTCTGTTACATTTCTTAAAATGGTTATCACTAATTTGTTTAACACCAAACACCCTGGTTTGCTATAGAAGCAGTGCAAAATATAGCCTCAACCTGTAGAAATTAGAAAGTATCTAATTTCTCCTTTTGCTCTTAATTGTGCATTTTTATATAATAGCGATCTACTTACAATTAATAAACTATCAAATCACTAGTAAGTCTGAGATTTTTCAAAACAATTTAAATGTTCATTTGGCTTTTATAAGAAAGCATAATACTCATTAAAAAACTGCCTGCTTTCATACACACATCCATCACTGCAAGTCCGGCAGTTTTGCTGTACTGTATTAAACATACTGGCATATTTAGTGCAGTAAAGCAGCCCTCTGCAGAAAAAACCCCATCATTTTATGACTTTTTTTTAAATGAAGTTTAGCAGAAGCCTGTATTCTCATGGTTATCTATGCAGTTCAACTTTACCAGATTGGTTTTGACCACAGTCAGTTGCAATGTTTGTAAGTGAAATGCAACTATTGCTTTTCCTTCCTTTTCTATTTCATAATAAAGTTAGTATTTCCGTAGGCAATGGAATCCTCATTTGTCTGACATGAGAGAAAATAACATTCTTCTGTTATCCCAACTTTGAAACACGATGATTAGGAGTATTATCATAGATCACAGAAAAATCTGTGTTGGAAGGGACTTCTGGAGACCATCTGGTCCAACCTTCTGCTGGAAGGAGGGCCATTGAGTTAGGATGTCCGGGGCTCTGCCAAGCCAAGCCTTGAATATTTCCAGTGAGGGAAATTCTACCACTTCCCTGGCAGTGTATTCCAATGTTTAATTGTTCTTACAGTGAAAATTTTTTTACTTACATCCAGACAGAATTTCTCCTTGAAGTGATTTGTTTGTATTAGCTTTAATGTGTTTTCCCTTGATGTGTTCAGAAATGCAAATTACTGCTTGCCTGACTAAATAACCAACAGAAGAAACAGCAGTGGCCTTGTTTTTTTTCTGATGTGATGCTGGATATTTAGTAATTGAAGAACCTGAAGACTAGCTTTTGTCCAAGTCTTTCATTCCCCTTCGCACAGCCTGTATAAGTACTGGACAAAAGTGGGTAGTCTTTAAGTACTCTGTCGAGTACCAGAGAACCAAGGACTGCAGAAGAGGTTGAAATCAAGGGCATTAATGTTCTACAACACCCACCCACCCCGTGTTAAAACAAAGTTTTTCAAGGACTTTGCGTACATAGTATAATTGAGCTGTAAAGGTCCCAGCCACTGCCTGAAGGCCTGTATTCAACCCTCATTTTGTGCGCATACATCACTTCTGTGGACTGAGAGCAGTAGGCAAAACTAACCTTCTAGTCCTGCCAACAATTACCTGTAACTTGGCACACTGCCCAGAATAAAATCTTGCAAAATTTTAGATTCTAGTCTCTATTTCTCTGGTATATTTCTATAGCTATTTAAACAACTGCCAAAAAAAAAAAAAAAGAGAGAACAATAATGTTTAGATTATGGAATAAGCATGCATAATGGTTTGGCTACAGTTCCCTCCTCTTTCTCCAAATACTTGAAAGAATAACAAGAGGAAATACTAAAAAGAACAAGCAATCTAAACAAAGGTTGTGAGGTCAAACTCTCACTTGCTCCTCCTTCCTTCTCTTTATCGTTGCTAGCCACTTGGCTGCTGGCTGTCAGCTGAAGGGATTGGTTGCATTGTTAGTCCATGGACAAAAAGCAGTAAATGATAACAAAAGATTTTGGGGGTGCCTGGTGATATCTTGAGCTGTTGTTGCAAGTTTTGCGTTGTGCAAAATGAAAATCCTCTGAAAACAAGGAAAAATAAACTGAAGTTTACATGCATGAAGCACATGAAGTACTAGCCTTACCTCTGGTCACCACCAATGCTGGTTATCATGAGAACGAGTTGCACAAATGACAGCTATGTCTGCTGTGTTTAGATGTATCTGCAAGGGACGGCGAGGAAAAGTGTGGCATTAGCCTGGCAGGACGCACTAATTGCAGCTATTAAGGGTGCAGTGGTAGAGGAAAGACACAAAGACGAGTTACGAAGATTTTCACTAGTGGTGCACAGAGGTCTTCTCGCCAATAGGTTGTCATAGCAGCGGAAACAGGATTGAAGTCTGAATATGTG
This sequence comes from Limnodromus scolopaceus, assembly GCA_028565335.1. Lineage (NCBI taxonomy): Eukaryota > Metazoa > Chordata > Aves > Charadriiformes > Scolopacidae > Limnodromus > Limnodromus scolopaceus. Next base: position 36,159,166 of record JAOXNO010000033.1, on the reverse strand, counting down.
AATTTAAAGACAGCCCAGTGAAAGTTTTACATCAACCTGTACAAATAGGTGAAGGACTGTGAAAGTCCACTAATTTAGTATTCTGAGAGCACAGACAGCCAATGCTAATTGTATCAATTTAGTCTTTGTAAATGAATTTTCTACTTTAAGAAGGAACTAGTTCACTGTAGAGAGTGGTATCATATGGCTGTAAGTCAAGTACTAGTGTGACACAATAAGAATAAAGGAAGCTATACAGTTCCTACTGAGTTTGCTTTCACACATCTAATTATAGAGTAACATGATAAAGATTATGCTTCTAACAGATCAAAGGCTGGAGTCACTGACACGAATGACAGGAATTGGATTTTTGGTCGATAGTCATATCCTGACTATGTCAATGAATGTTGAATACACTACTTAGGAAAATCATGCATGCACAGTTGTCCATTCCAACTCTCTGAGGTTATGCAAAATATAACCTCAACCAAAACTTTAAACTAGCTGTTCTCTTCCTATCCTATTAAGATGTTAGAATGCCCAAAGTTACTCCTTGCTATCTGGCGCCCTCTCCCGCACGTTTACTTGTGTAGGCTGTTCTGGTTACAGAACCTCCCACAACATCCTCCTCCTCGTCTAAGGTCTTTCAGTACAAAAGTCCCTCCTGACCCAGAAACCTTACCTCCCTGTTTTTCAGATACCTAGGTTGCGGCCACTCATTACACTCTTGAAAGACTTCCAGGCAACCTCAGCTTTGTTACTGAAGAGTTATCAGGCAATTATTTCTCTTTGCAAAGCGAAATTATTCCTAGCATCCTCCATTTACCATAGTCCAGCTCTCCACTTGTCTCTAGTTTACTGACAATAATTACCCTTGTCACAAAATGCACTGAATGGGTATTAGTGTCTTTACCTCCTCAGACTAATCCTCCTACCTCTTCTACCTTTCCTCTCATAGAATTCAGCTGAAGTTGAAGCAAATTGATCTGAGCCTCACTGCCTCCTCACCACCATCATACCACCTGCAGCCTTCTTGCTGCTCCGTCTCTGTAGTAAGGTAGCAATGACTATGTAGCAGTGATTGCCCCTGTACTCTGTAGAGGCAAGAAAAAGCAGATAGATTTTGTGTCTCTGTCCCAAATCTAAGTGTTTTGCACAGAAGGACCATTGTATCTGCAGAAGAGGAAGTTCAGAGAGGTGTGACTTGACCTTTGTCTCCTGATGGCAAGTTCTCTGGTCATCCAGCTGAGATTATAACAAGCTGAAACAGCAGCTCTGAGACAGAAAATTTGCTCCACTTCTGGTTCCTCTTCCCCTCGTGTGAGAGAGAATGAACCCACCTTTTTATCTGGAGATGAAAATTTATGGTCCTGATGCCACAAAAGGCAAGGAATGGGGCACAAACCTTAAGCAGTTTAAGAGTTCATATAAGAGGAAACAATATGGGTCTAGCACTTAAATCACCACATTTCTACACCCTTCTCTCACGGGCTGATTGCCAAAATACTTTCTCTTCTGTTTCCTTCCTCCTTGTTGCCTTTTTTACACTGTCAAGTCGTTCACACTGCTTCCTCATCTCCACTCAGTGTTCCAGGACTTCTCTTTATCATATTTTCTTAATTATCATCAAAAAGCTGTGAGAAACTAGGAAGAGAAATTATGTCTTAGAGAATAACACAGAAAATTGCCCGACTTCTGGCTAATGTTCTGCTGCAATGTTTACTGTATTTGATCTATAAATTTTAGAAGGCGTTTTACTTGTGGATTGGGGATGAGAAGTAGCTGCATGTTTTCAGTAAAAGTTCATAGACACTGGTGATTCATTTTCTGTGGGTGCCTTTGAAAAATCTTTCGGCAGGGTGGCCTGCATTATTATTCTCTGACCTATGGCTACATAATACTATTTTAAATAATTTCAAAGAAAGTACATTAAAAACTTGTTTTCAGTTGCGTTGTGGAAACTTAAATCCAGCTGCTTTGTGGAAACAGGTGTGTACTCTATAGTTTCATTGTCCAAGAACTCTGTGTGACTGACTTCTTTGGACACAGATGTATTTTTTGTCTATAGATTTCCTCAACCAGTGCTGAGTGACAGGATGAAGCCTCGGAAAAATGCACTTGTAATTTTGGTTTGTCTGACTAACCTACGATGTGGTGTTATGATTTATCTCCTCGGCGAATAAGATAGTGTGGCTCCAACTGTTCCTGCTGGAGGTGAGTCTTTAGGACCAAGACATGTGCTAAGCCTGAAAGTTTGTGAAAGCTATTTCTAGACTTCACTAATTTAGTGTTTATTGAGATTTAGGTTGTCCCTGCCCCACTCTTCCTGGTGCTCATCAACCCACTAGACTTATGCAAAATAAACCACTGAAAGTAGTGGTAAAAGGAACCCATAAAGTTTCATGAACTGAAACCACCTACTCTATGATTTACTTCAGCATACCTGTTCCTAAAACACAGTCGGCAGTTCTGTAAAGAACACAAAAGAACGTAACAAAGCTTCCAACAATGCCTACTCTTTAAGGGTAGTAAATGTTTTGGTATCTATTGACAGTTTCCTCCCACTACCACTTAACTTATTACTAGTGATGCCTGGAACTCCTTTCAAACAGTATTCTTTCAATTGTTTCCAGGGTTTGAAGTAGGCTTGTTTTAACTTTTCTTAATGAAGTGTTCTCTATTGTTGCTAAAATATTCCCAAAAAACCTGATTTTTGTGGCTCATGGAAAAAAAAAGATATCAACTTTCTCCCACCTGCTTCTACTAACTTCAAGGTGTTTCAAAATCTTTAGCTTTGACATTTGTTCTTTTTCAAAGTAGGTATAGTTTAGGCATCTTAGTTATATAGATACTATGGAATCACTACCTGAAGAGAACCACTATGGTCAATTTTCTTTCTTCCTTCCTTCCTTTCCTCTCAATTCTTTTATTTCAAAGTTGTAACTGAAACAGTGTAAAAAAACCCAAACAAACCATCAACAAGCCCAAAACTAACGAAGATGTGCTTTTAAGAACTTACAGTCAAGATTTTGTCTTTCTGACTAAATCTGTCAAACCATGCCTCCTGCAATTTCTCTCCTGTAGCTTTCCAAGATCAACTTCAAATTGTACTGTAGCTTACTTTTACAAGTTTGGACCTGGGCAGAAATCTAGAACTTCAGCTTTAGCTCAGTCAACGCATCTAACTTAGGTATGATTCAGAGGACCAAAGCTGTCTTGATAGCTTAGTCAATTCAAAGGCATGTAAGCAGAGAGAGGGCAATTCAGAATACCTAAAGTAGGTGCTTAGAGCACATTGTGTGGAAAAAAAATCCTAGCTTAATCTTATGAGTACAAAAAAAAAGGCTTCTTTGACCTATTAGTCACCCTTGAGCGTTCTCCTGTTCTGCATTCATTGTAATGTCTCTTTTCCACTCAGTCACATTGGCTACATAATAGAAGAATTCTTCAGTGCTTCTAATTTTTATTGTCATTGTGTTCCCACTGTTACGTTAATTAGATTAAACCAGACTCCCACTGAGACTGTAACAATGATAAACATTGTAATAATCTGTCAGCTCTCTCTGAAACCACTTTCTATGGCTTTGTTAATGTGCTGCCCCAGCAGACCACACCGCTGTGTAATGTAAATAATCTGTTTTAATCACAACTTGCTCATGTGTGTTGCAATAATCAATACAGAAAAATAAATTTGTAATGACAGGGAACCTGAGGCACATCAATCTTTCCAATCAAATAACCATGAAGACGGTAATGGAAACAGAATAATTTTAAACATGCATTAATGCTGCCATTTTTTAACTACACAATACAAATATTCTGGGGAATTATCTCCTGTCAGAAGTTTAAAATAACTGTGTATTAATAGTCATCAGTTTCCTTGTCTGTAAAGATTGACTTGTTCCATTTTTCCCTCTTTGCCTTAAATAGGTTATAGCTTTTCCACAGCTTGTTCTAAAGATAATACTAAATTCTGACAACTTTTAACATAGACCCTCAGTTCTATGGGATTTCACTGCCAGGCAGTTAACTTCTAAATCCATATTCTGATGGATTTCATCCAAGGAAAAAAGAACAATGCAAGAATAAGTGATGAACTACCATTCTTGTGTTACTGTGTGAAGACATTCAGCAACAAGGCACTTCTCATTATCAGATCCTATTGAGAAGTAGGGGGGGCTTCATAAATGCAAGTTCTTTGCAAGTGACATGGAAACCATTATAACAAATAGTTATGTACTTCCCACTAGCCTTATGCCTCATTTAACTGAATCCAAAGGGTTTAAACCCTTCTGCATCCAGCATTCGTGTGTGCGTATATCTGCTGTGTTCATAAATCTGCATTACACATCTCATTTCTCCTATTACTGCAAATTGGAACCAGATGTGTGAGGCTGTAGAGAAGAGGTGTAGGCTATTTTTCTCTAAACTGTTTTCTTGCTAGTCATTTGGAAGGCAAAAAATTTCCAAATAGCAGAACCACAGACTTTAAAAACAAGTAACAACATACAGCCAAGATCTCATTTTTCCATTCCTTACCGTGAAAATAATGAAAGAAGAGTGGAAGTGGAACCCAAAAAGAGAAATGATTTCTTCTTTAGACCTCTACCTGAACGTAATGCCTGTGCCCATCACTTATCAAAGTCCACTACAGATCCCTAATTCAAATGGCTGCTTAGAAGATTATCTGAGAATTGTTTGTCTTTAGGTGTGGGAGCTGATTCATAAACCTTAAGGGACTTGCTTAGGTTCACACAGGCAGTCTGCAGTACAAGTGGAAATTGGGGTGGGCCTCCTTGGAAAGAAACATTCTAACTGCAAGATCCTACTTAAGGTGTTGGGCTGAAATGTGACTGTGTGCAGTGTCACTACTCCCCCCCCAGATAAATTAGAGCTCAGATCTATGTGCCCCAAATTCAAGGGCTGTCCAGACTACAGCAGCAGGACTGTCTTTGAGTTAAGCAGCTCTTGACATTTATGAGAAAAGACTTGTGTAATGAAGAAGTGGGAAGAATTGCTATGCTGAGTCACATGCTCACTTGGAACAAGAACACAGCTGGCATACACCTATTTTTTAAAATTTCTTGAGGTCACTGCTAAGTTCGAATAACGGAAAAACCAGATGAGTTAAAAGAAAACCTCTTTGAATTATACTTGAAACACATAGGCCAGGGATAGTCTTGCAAAATTTAACCAGCCTCTGAAAAGTATGGCACAATCATCTGTTGAGCTTTTCCACTTAAGAAAATTAGCCCACACTTGATGATATAGTCACATGGGGATCGCAAGCTTTGACCAGCTACAAAACAAGGTATGTCTGCTATGAGAAATCCTTTAAAAATATATTAAAAGATAAATAGAAATATAAAAATACAAAATCATTCATTTGCTGTAACATGCTCAAGCCAGGGATTACTAAAACTATATCCTGATTTTTTTTTTCCAGGATTTTTTTATCCCTCCTCTTCTTTGCCTACTTCTGCCCTTATTCTCGACTGTCTAGTTAAAAATATACTCTCGTTTATCACTTTTTAAACGGTCTTGTAGAGATAAACACAACAGGCCAAGATATCCTCATACTTACTTCTTGCGTGCTTTGCAGTGCAAACATAAACCTCCAACAACTTCCAACAAAAGTGCTCTTAGTTGGGCCATTCACTGGCAGGATTGTACTAATAATTGCAGAGAAAAAAAAATCCATATTTGATTGCATCTCTTTCCTATAGCTACAATTACAAGTGTGACTAAACTTATTTGTGCTCTTCTTTAAAGAGATGTTTGCAGATGCTGTGATGACAGAGTAAAATACTTCATTCTACCATTTTCTGAGGGGAAGAACTCCGCAAGAGGGCACCAGATAGTTATATCATCCAGGCAGCTAGTGTGAAAAAGCTGTTACTTGCAGGCGATTCGAGATCGATAGCTGCATTAACCAACTACAAGTTAGGCCTTCAATATAGAAGCATTCAGTGGCAAGGTCAGTGTTTCCATCTACGCTCAGTTTGAAGCTTGCTGCTTCTGTTTCGGGTCCCAAGGAGAGCTTGTACAGAAGTACTGCTTCTACCCACAAACATAGCCCCATTTCTAATCTTACTGCCATGCTGCCTTGTGTCACATACCTAAAATATTGCCCATACCTAAAATATTGCCTAGAGCTCTAGGATGAGAACAGCAATCGTTAAATCTGTTTTCCAGGACACAGCACATTTTTTTCACTGCAAATGAGAAGCTCATCAGTGCAAGAGACAGTTTTATTATGGGTTAGTCTCAGTCTGTAAAGCAATTCCCTAAACGCTACCACCTTCCGTGCTTCAACAGCCTTTCACCTTGTCTTTGCAATGTGTATAGAGTCATTTTAAAAAAACCCAAAAAACTCTTTCAAAACGTCGTATACAGAATTTCCCCTATGGGAAACCACATTCAATAGGTGTTACTCACACTTGTTTCCTCACTGCAGAGGACAGGACATTAGAAACATCTTTGCTGACTCATACATTAAAAAGTTGTACAAATGGTTTTATCGTGTCCCTATTTCTGGTCAAACTACCTCTGCTAGGCTCCAGAGCTGAAGCACTCTGCATTCCTCTTTGCCCCGAGACTACTTAGATCCTTCTGAAAGTACGTGCAAAATCTCCTCAACCATTTTGAGGAAACAAGAAGGTAAAAATACTTACTAAAAATTATCTCTTTCCTCTCAATCCACTTGTTACAATTCAAAAGGTAAATAAAGTAGTAAAAAAGGAAAAACAGATGCAGCTTGACACCTAGCCTGTATTCTGTCCTCTTTACTGTCCTTTTTGCAGAGAAAGGTAACTGCAGTAATAGCTTCTGTTTCACTAAAGCATTTCAAAAAGTCATCCTTTGCAAATCTAACAAAGAAATGTTAAGTCTTTAAAGGAGATTTGCAATAATTAATTTGTAATTATTTTGAAACAACTGCTTAATTGAACAAGCCCCTGCATAGCACAGGAAATACAATCAGGAAAAATTAAATTATGGCTTTTTAAAAGTTACCAGCAGCACAAAACACAAACTTGCTTGGAAATCCAAGTCCCAAGAAGAGGTCAAGGCACACTCCAGAACTGGCTGGCTATATCACTAGTGACTTGCCCTAAATATCTTGGGTGAACTTCTTTGTTAGAACCCCAACAAATGCTTTACCTATGTGCTTTCTCTTTGCTGCCAACCCACACTGTGGATTTCAGACAGTCATTTGACACACTGGCAAATAAAGTGGGCCTGAAACATTCTGTCAAAGAGTGAGAGTAGGGAAGTTCCTAGTCCTGTATCCCCACTACAATTCTTTTTCTTGTAGGGGGCTTTTTCAGCTATTCTGTCCACCGCTCGCTCAGAAACTCTCACGGCTGCTGCTTTCCGAGTTCCTGCTTCCTTCTTATTACTATTCATGTAGCACACTTCCCTCATTCACCTTTGAGATTTTTTTCTTCTGGACTTCGCTTTTCATTCACACCTTTGCAAGGAATAACTGTACTAGCGCAAACTAGCCTTGGCCCCTAGCCATGAGACTAGTGAGAAGCGTGTCATGGGATGGCAAGACTTAGTCCCTCAAGAAAAGAAGAAAGGATTAAGAACCTTTATTGCACACGGCGACTAGAGAACAGAAGAAGGTCAGTGACACTTTGCCAGCCACACACATACTTTAATCTCCTTCAAAAGGGAACAAAAGTGCTCCATGGGAAAGTGAAGAATACTCCCAGGCTAGGAGTGTTAGTCTTAGAGCTGTGATATAGAGAATGGAGTTCCTTATCATGTTTTTACTTCTAGACATATTCTTAATTAGAAGACTCATTTGACTTAGCATTCAAGAGAAGCAACATTTTATTGCTTTCCTAGTTGCTTATAATGAGTTACCATTCTTTTGTCTTTACCTCCCAGCCCTGGATTTCTGGGAATGGAAGGGTATCCATTAGCTGATTTTTTATAGCCTGAATTTTGAATACCCATTAGCTACACAGAACAGGTCATAATGCACAACATCCCACAAGTAGAAGGAAAACACATGTGTTACTCTCATCCCTTGAAATAAAGGGAAATAAATTCTGGACAAGAATAATACTCTTGTTATCAGAGATTAAATCTCTAGTGAATTCAAGCCAAAAAAGTTCAGTGCTGTCTAAAAGTATAGCTTAGAGCACAAGAAAGTAGGATCAGACGGTTGGCTTCACGTGCAAGAATCTACACCAAAATGTAAGCTAGCAAAGTCACGCCTATGTTAGGGTACCTGAACAGCTATAAACACTAAAGTTGCTACTTTGGAAAGATAAACAGCTTCTATCTATCCAGTTCTGATTTTCTTTGGCAGCACATGCAAGAAGAAACCTTTGTTTTTGTTGTGGCTGTGCAATATGTTTTAGTTAAATGGAATTAATTCTCTTCTCTTACTGTATTAAAGGGATAAAGGAAATGCCTAAAATAAAGTTCCCACCAAATACAAACATGTTTAATAAGCTGTCTAATTACCTGATTAAATAATTACATTGACTCTCTGCTTTATATCTGTTAATATATTGTCTTAAATATCAAATTCCAAATTAATACCAGCCATTAAGTGCATGCTACCCCACTCCAGAAGTCCAAATTAAGCATGTCTTTACAAATGATACCTCTAATTATCTGGCTTTGTTATTTCAGTCAAATGTCTTAATATGCCTTGAAGACATTTCACAAGCTAAGGAGACATAAAATGTCTACTCAGAGCATGAATATTCTGAAAACATGGGGTATTTTCAAGCACAAGCCCAAAGGCTATAGATTTTGTAAATATGTTTTTTTAGTCTAAGCAAGTGTCAGGTTTTGCCTTTTGAAATGTTTAAGAATATTAATTTCATATACTAACTTTTTCATTTGTGTGGCCATTTCTGTAATTTGGGGGTGTGCTATTTTGAACTATCTTTCCTTTTTTAAATTGACGCAATAATTTGATCACTGCCTGAAACGTCATTTTTTTAAAGTAGATAATATTATCTTGCAACTACTCCTGAAGTTCTTGGCTAGTTTTGACCTCTGTTTTCACTTTCTGATATGATTACTTTCAGAACCTTTGAATGACTACCAGTTTTGAATTACTACCAGTCAGTGATACCACCGTACTACTGTTGTTCACTAGTTGTGGTTGGATGATTGTTTGGCTTGTATCTACACTGGAATGCTTCATGAACCATACAATTACCAAAGCTGTTAGCCCATTAACTGTTGAGATATTTTCCTTTTCCTACAGTCTCTCTCATCTTTGCCTTCTTATAAGCAATCTGCACTAGAGAACTTGGCTTGATACTGTTCCCATCAAAGCTGGCAAAAGATTTTATGCCCCCGATTACTCAAAATCTTTTCCTATTTTGCAGACTGCTTAAGAAATGCATTGCAGTAATGAATTTATTAAGGCTATATTACAGTCAGATACACCAACATCTTTAGGATACATTGGAGGACAAAACAAATCTTTGACCCTTCCTAAATAAGATGCACTATGTTACTGTCTGCTCCCACCTCTGCTACTCCTAGCATCACTCAGGTTTTACAAACTGCTATTTTTAGCAGTATCTTTCTCTCTTGAGTCAGCATTGATTGCCCAAATGCTGGCTACGTCCTGGTTTTCAGTAACTTTTTGAAATCAAGAACTGAATAATGGTGGGGCCTGAATACTGAATATCCTGTAGTGTCTCATGCAAAAGTTTTTTTCCAGAAGAATAAAACTGACAGAATCCCTAATTTGTGCATTTTGATCCTTGAGTAACATAGATCCTGCTACAATTCCCACTTATTCACGTTACCTCTGTGAGTAATTAATATTCGATGGCTTTCTGCTCCCCACTTATTTTTGCCTACAAGTCTCAAAATAAAGCCACCATCCTTACAAAGTTCTGCAAATATTTTACCGGAGTCCTGTCTTAACTATCAGTCCAGCAAACTAATACAGATTATAGCAGAGCTGACTGTTTCTGACACACCTTAATTTATTTTCATCACATACACAAACAACCATCCAGAATGCTTGACCCACTACTGTAACATGATACACCTGTGTCTCCACATGTTTATTACTGCTAAGCACAATCTACTACACCACTAGCAAGTATATCCAAAGTAACTCCTTACAGGTGTTTTCAAGATGCCCAGTTGAATGTTGCATAAAGTAACCTAACTTCTGCTTTGGCATGAAATGTACCTGTATCACTGATTGCTTTGGGTCTGGTAAACCCAGCTACAGCCAGAGAACCCTACTTCAAAGACGATGCCTTCATGAAAGTGAACTATCACTTGATGGAAGGGCTTAACTCCTGCCTTTGCCATGTTTTTTTGCAGCTCTCTTATGATCCAGAAAAGGGCTTTTCCTCTGGATTGCCACTGGACGTTTTCACCAGATTATTACAGCTCTAGCAAGAGGAAGAGGTACATCGCAGTTACAGCCACGCTGCAGCAATGTCACATCAGTCCATCTACCTGTGCCAATGGCACCTGTCAGTTCAAGATGCCATTGTCAAGCAAATGTTTCTTAGTTCAGCTTTGAAGATGGAATCAACAATAACATCACGTGCAAGTATACAGAGGGTTTTCTTGCATTCTGAACTTCCTCTAGAACGTGACCTGCCACAATACAATCTGTGCTGAGCAATCTTGGTTAATTTTCCTTCTTTCCCATTCATAATATTGAACATTTTTCATTAAAGATCATGCAGCTTGCTTGACTCTGCTTTATTTTTGAAAAATCTAAATCTTAAATTGTAGCACAACCATCAATTCTGAGCTCAGTGCCCTTTACTTCCTGCCTTGCTTGTATCTGATTTGACCCTAAGGAAGGTTGCTTTATAGACACTTTGTAACCTGCAGAAAGGGTAAATGCCTCAGAAATCTCTCTTGCTCTGTTTGACAGGGGCAGCCAGCATGAGAAAAAGGGTTGAGCATTTTACTAATGCTGGGGCAGACAAGTCTCTCAGCCTACCTGGGATACTACCAATTAACTTACCTCATCTTACCAATCCACTAGCCTGTGTATTTTTCCCTTGCTATCATTTATTTATACACTCATCTTTCTTTAGTACCACAGCAGAGCAACGCACCAACATGGACATTTTCTCCTACCTGCTCCCACCTTTTGTGCATTATTTACAGTTCCCTGCCTCCAGACATTTAAAATTGGAGTACTTTATATTTTCATTTTCCTTCTCTATTTATACTGGTTTCTAAAAGGCAGTGAATAGGTGACCTTCAATCATTTTTACAGGTAATAAATATTTTACCTGGAAGGAGGACGTGGAAACCGCATGTCTCAGTTGACTCGAGTAATTTTCTTTAGTATTATTTTGCTGCTGCAAGGAACAGAAGAAATGTTTCCATTACACCAGGAACAGTGAAAACCACGAGCTGATGAAAGCTTTTTCAGCTATCATGCTGCGTGGTTTTACTACCCACTGCAAAGAACAAAAATGCTCACAAATACAAAGGTTTGAAATATCATATTACCCGTATCCCAGGCTTTCTTGTCTGCACTGTGAGTGCAGAATCACAGAACGATGGGATAAATTGGGCTGGAGGTGACCTCAGGAGGTCCCTGTCCACCCTCTCCTGCCTCAAAGCAGGTCAGCTCTGGCATCAGGCCAGGTTGCTCAAGGCTTGAAAACCCGCAAGAGTGGAGATGGCACTGTGCAAACTGTGCTGCTGCTTGAATATCCTCATGGGGAACAGGTTTTTCCTTGCATTCAGTCCAAACCTTTCTTGTTTCCGTTTCTTGTCACCTCTCACCTTGTTCCCTTGCAACACTGAGAAAAACCTGGCTCCGTATCCTCAGTAACCTCATAGGAAAAGGTTGGATGGTATAGGGTCCCCAAAGCCTTCCCTGCCCCAGAATGACCAAGCCCTACTCCCACGGCCTCTCCTCTCAGTGCTCCAGCTCCAACCACCCTGGGGGCCTTCCGGACCTTGCTCCAGTTTGTCAATGCCTTTCCTGTAGCAGGAGCCCAAAACCGGACATGGTATCAGGATGTGACCCAATAAGAGCTGAGCAGAAGGAACTATCCTCCCCCTTGATCTCTGGACCTTACCCCTGTTTGCACCACCCAGGATGCTGACCCCAGGCCCTGTACTGCAGAGGCAGTAGCGTCCTGGCTTCTACACCAAGCAGGGTTCCTGGTATGGAGCAGAACTCAGAACTGTGCACCTGCACCACATTTTTCCCCTCAACAGGAAATTTCCCTTTTTCCCCTCAACCTTCTTCATGTTGATGTCTTGGCAGACTGACAGCCTGCACTTGAAACATATCTGGTAGCATTTTTTTGCATCCTTAAAAGTAGCAAGAACACCACGTTGCAGAGAGGAGCTGTGGTGCTGCTATTAAATGGTAAATATAGGAAATATAAAAAATAATCAAATAAATAGTCTTATAAATACAGCGAGCTGGACAACACTGGCACAAATTAAACATGTTGAATTTCTTTTTGTCTCCCTTTCAGCAAAATATTCTTAAAAATGTTTATAATTTGTTAATTTGCATGCCACTATAGTTTTGCATTTTACCAGATGCTTCCAATTCACCTTGCACTCCATCTGCCTTTGGAGATCTGCCTTCCTTCCCACTTTGTGCTTTCATTTTGCAAATCTTATTTTTGCAACACTCAGTGACCTAATATTCATTTAGCTTTTTTCCTCTCAAAATTTTTTTGACTAACAGTGGTACATTAACATAGAAACTACTTCACTCACCGCAGTCCTGCAGACAATTAACAAGTGAAGCAATTTCCACCAAAGGACACTTTCTGGTTCAGCAATAGCTTGACAGACTATGCTTTCCTTTCCTCGGCACCGACGAACAACTGAAACATCAGGAAAATTTCAGGCATTAATTATGACCAGTTTCATTCTAAAGAGAGGAACTTATCAGAATCTCTTTTTCTGTTCTGTACCCACTTTGAACTTTAACATTTCAAGAGCTCAACACAATCCACTTAAGAAAAACAATTATTTTAAAAAAACCTAATTAGTAACAAAAAAAGGACTGTTAAATCCTGTTCCTGGTTGACTCCCTCTGAGATTTAGCTGAGACATTTGATCACACTTAGAAAACAGAGACGTTATTGCTGACTACCTTATCAAACTCTTGTGAGGACTTAATTATATAGGCTGTGGTGTAGGTCACAGGGAGCATGAGGGACTGAAAGCTACTACATAAAAATAGTTACTTAGAATGACCAGGAATAACCTGACATAAGCTAACATTTCTTAAAAATATGTGAAGTTTTGCAAAGAGGGAAAAAGACCAAACCAGGACTTTGTTAATATTTCAATTATGAGAAGATTAACTGTAAAACTCTAGGAAAATTTTAAATACTCCACATTGAATAAGCTTAAATGTTGTTGCTGCATCATTAAAGACTGAAGTATTAATTCAAATTTACATCGCACAAGGTGATCTCTGTTCACTTTTTACTTGCACCAGATTTAACTACACTAAGCGTACTGCTTTGCTTTTGCTATAAAACAGTTAATGACAAGACCAATAAAGGCACCACTGAAGACCCAAAAGTCATAAAAAGTGTCTTAATTTAACAAACATTAAACTGCAGACACCAGAAGACAAATGCTTATTTAACGTTACAACCACAGAGCGGACTTGAGATGCTTGAAAACATCTAATGTGCATTTTTGTGCCTTAAATACAAACAACACCTAATCCTGCTTCAGCTTCCAACCCTTTATTGAGGAGCGTGACGATGGCAGTGTGCCTTTACCTTGGGCTTGATGCCACGCTGCCCCAGCCTCATGGTTCAGTCCTGCCCTGAGGTTCAGCTTCGTCTCATGGCCTACAAATGGCAGGCACGTTCTTCTCTTCGGAAAGGCGGCCAAGATCAAGATCGGCCAAGAGCCGTGGAGTTTAGAGGGCACGTTCTGGGAGGAAAGCCCAGCAAAGGCGAGCTGGAGGCCGTGGGTTTGGCCCACTGGGTCCCGTGGCTGACAGACCTGCTCTTGCCGAAAGACAATTTAATAGCTTCACTCCATTGCTTCACCTCGAAGATGTCACACAAGCGGCTGATCAGGGTCAGTCCAGACTTCAGCCAGGACACCGCCGCCGCCATCCTGCCCGCCTCGCTCAGCACGGAGGTACCCGCACCGCCTCACGCTGACCCGCAGGCAACGGGGCTGCGGGAGGCTCGGTCCTGCCGCCCCCACACCCTCCTCGGCGGCGCTGAGAGGAAAATACGAGACCGCACCGATCGCCTACCGCGGTTTTACCTCAGGGAAGGCGGGCGGCCGTCCCTCCCTCCCGACCCCCCCTATTGCTTTGCCTAACTGCACTTTCTATGCCATCGACAGAAAGGTCACAGCACATTCAAGACCGGTGGGAAAGGAAAA
>JAOXNO010000033.1:36121627-36144723 GCA_028565335.1 Limnodromus scolopaceus | reverse complement strand
CCGCCGAGCGGCGGCCGCCGCAGCCCCAGCCCCTCGGGACGCTCAGCCGCCCCCAGGGCGAGCCGCCGCGTTACCTCGGCTGGAGAACGGGCAACGACACAGCAGCATGGCGTCGGCGGCAGCTGCCCACGACCCCCCTCAGCGCCCTCCGCTCCCCGCGACCGCCCCCCGGCCAGGCCGCGCCTGCGCACTCGGCTGCCGGTGAAGGACCCGCCCCGTCCTACTGGCGGGACTACCGCTCCCAGAGCTCCCAGCGGCACGAACCGCCCCGACTTCCACAGCGGCGCGAACCGGTTCGCTCCTCTGATACCTGACGGGGCGAGGCCCGGAGGAAGCGGGACGGCGGCAGGAGAAGACTACCGCTCCCGGCGTGCAGCGCGGCGGCCCCGCCCCGCCCCTCACCGGTGGAAGCCGGGAGGCGGGGGACGGGCCAGGGGGCGGGGCCGGCGAGAGGAGCGGGAGATGGCCGAGGCGGGGCCGCCGACGCCGCTCGCCGCTGTACCCGAGGGATCGCCCGGTGCCAAGCCCCGGAGGACCAGCGAAGGGTCGCGGCCGCCGGAGCTGCCAGCCGGCGACACGCGGGAGCTGCTGGAGGAGGTGGAGATGCAGATCGGCGACGTGAGTGCCGGCCGGCGGGCGGGCGGGCGGGAGTCCCCTGAGGGAGGGCGCCTGCGGGGGCAGGGTGCCGGGCGGGCGGGCAGGAACCGGCGACTCCCAACCTCTCTGCCGTTCCCCCAGGCCGCCTTCTCGCTGGCGAAGATCCTGGAGGCGACGTCTGCCGTGTCGGCCCAGGTGGAGGAGCTGGCCACCAAGTGCTCGGAGAACGCCCGGTTCCTCAGAACATGGCGGGACCTGCTGAGGGAGGGGTACGAGTCCCTGAAGCCCAGCGGCTGAGCCGGGTGGCGCCGCGCTGCCCGCGGCCGAGGGGCTGGGGTCCGGCGGCTTTGGTGGTGTTTTGTTTTAAAACGATTTTTTTTTTTTTTTGGGAGTTCACGTGGATTTTTTGTTTGTTTGTTTTCCCTCGGCAGCTCCCCGTGAGCCCGGAGTTCTTTCAGAAATACTTGATGGCTCGTGTGGATGTTGTGTGTAAGTCACTGGGTGAAATAACTTTGTTTAGGGAATCAGTTGTGACTTTTAGACTCTTCCACTGCAGCTCAAGCCATCTCATACGCGAAATACTCTCCCTCCCCTCCGCTTTTTTTTTTTTTTAATGCTAATTTGGTGGATGCAAAGTTAATACGTGCGGTACGCCTGGAACTCATTACTGGTGGGGAAGTGGTGTCGTGCCAGGGGGTATTGTCGGTCCTCCTTCCCTCCTATTTAAGAGCTGTCACCAGCAGAAACCCTGCCAACTCCAGAAAAACTTGCTGAACCAACTTCAGACTTTCTCTATGCACGCTTTTTCTTCGTGTTGAGGATGGGGTAATATACCAAGTTGTGGCTTACTTATGAGCTTTAAATAAGCCCCAAATCCTAAACCTTACTATTTTTAGCAATATTGCAGTATATTTCTATAAAGCTGCAGACTTTTTGCAAGATGTTTGATTACTGCAAACAATTTTACACTATCTTTTGTTGTAATAAAGTGCCTTATGATGAATCATATATCTCTGCATGATAGAAATTTAACAACGTTGTTTACTGATAGGATGGATTATTTTGAAGTATAAGTAAAGGCTTCCATCAGTTAGAAGAGAATCTGTGAAATGTATTCTCACATCTCTTGGGAGGGATGTTAGAGCTTTTTCAGTATTTGGTCCTATTTTATATCTTTGCCTTAAGCAATTACTAGTTAATTGGTCTCAAGCTTACTGTTAACATAACCTTTTGGTCTGAAAGATCTCTAATCTGTAATAAATAGCTGTACTGAAACTCCTGTACCTTTACCAGAGCAATGTGAAAAAAGTAATGCTGAAATGCAATGGGGGGCTGCAGGAGAACATGGCTGTACCATGATTTGTTAGTCAGACCGTTTTTACTGGTAGAAGGACTTTTTTAAAAGACAAACTGTAGTTTTCTTATCAAAACAATAAAGATGTTACCAAAAAAAATCTGACGTAATGAATATTCTGGTGTTACTCATAGGAAAAAAAAGATTATATTGAATATATCCATAATCAACTTAAGTGAAAACCAGAAGTAATAGGAAGGACAGGCATCCTTGCATATCTCCTCAAAAGCAGTTACAGTCCTTGTGAGGGCTTGGCCCCTCGCAGTGTACAAGTTCTATTAAATTGAGGTTCTAATTGCCACAGTTAAAGGCAATCCACGTGGCAGGATTTCACTTAGCTGTTTTTAATCCCACAACCCAAAATGTTGCTAAGCGATTTTGAAAGGAAGTCATTTCATTCAGCAGATAATCTTTTATTTCAATAAAACACACAGTAGTGGAAACAAGATGCTTAACAATCTTCAATTTCAAGATAATCCAAAGTTCTGTAAACAGTTGAAGTGTGAGTCACACTTTTTAAATTCTACTTCTTACGCTGTTAAGAAGTTAAGTGCAAACATTGGAAGTGTCTTTTAACTTCTTTTTAAAAAGCTTCAAATCATCAATGCAAAAGAAGTATTTCTTTTACCTTTGTGGACTCCTAGGCTATTGGTCTGTGAGCACAGTACTGAAAGAACTAGGGAAGCTGGAGTAATTCATGATGGAAAAGATTCTCTTTGGTAAGTGCATGTGAAGGAGATACCTCTAGAAGATCGTTTCAGATAAGTTTTTTGGGGATTTTTTAAAACTTTGTAGCACTGGGAAGTAAAATAATGCCCTAAAAGTGCCGAGTGGCCGTGCTCCTTAAATTATTTTAACTGTAATGCATCCACTCGGATGCACAAGGTGATTAAAATGTAGGTGTCATGACATCTACTAAGTCTTCTATTTGGTCGTCTCCCATTATTCCACGTACAGAGATACACACCCTAAGACTGAAATTTGCTGAATTCTGCAAGCTGTGGGGAACTGCTTATGGTAGCCCAGTAAGAAACAGTGAGGAAAAGAGCAGCATCGAGTTGGGATACTCAGTCTGGTCTTTCCAGGGAAGGATGCTCTTCTGAAGGAGCAAACTTCCAGCAGGTACAGCTGGGGGACACTCAGTTTTTTGAGGAAAAAACTTTCCCTTCTCCCCCCCCCGCAGTTCTGGTTCTATCTGAATAGAACAATCCTCACAATTTCAGGATTGTCTTTACAGGAGTGGAATAGTTGGTAATTTTTGGAAAGGAATAAAATTTTCACTTATTTGGCTTTGACAAATATAATAAACTGGTCTAATTATGAAATTTAAATATTTTTCTTAAGTTTCTTACTCTCTAAATAGAGCCAGTCAGAAATTTTAAGGAGGGGAAAAAATTTCTTAATGAGGACACCAATCAAATTTTTAAAAAAATTCAACTCTTGAAATGGAGAATTTAAAAAAAAAAAAAGAATGAAAATAATCCTTTTTTTCCCCCAAAGACAGATGATTTTTAAACCTTCTGCTTTCTGGGTGAGCTATTTTAAATAATAATTCATTTTTTTTTCCCCACACTCCTAGCTTCTGGGAGGAAAAAATCAAACAACTGACTTCTCATCGTGATCTAGGATAAGTTGTCAAAATGTCAGGTACCGCCGTGAGTTGGTAAAATTATTATTGTGTCAGTTCTACCTGCAAACAGACACGCTGCTCCCTCTTCTTCCTGCTTGGGTTCAGGTGAGCCCGGGCGTCATACATACCTCCCTCATTTTTCCTCATTGCTGTAAAGCAGTAAGCCCACAGATGTGAAGCTAACAGTGCAGATGTCACCGTGAAGATTCAAAATGTATTTATTTACGTGTATGAGTTTAGTCTTGTTGACTGTGTAGTCACCGAAGCGTCAGAGGAGTCTGTACAAAGCACAGGCTTCATTAGCTTTGGTGTGATTTCATGCATTGGCCACATCTCTACCCAAATGAATGACGGACCGTACGTTTTCTGATTGCCTTTACCTCTTTTGGATCTTCTTTGTCTGTAATTATACCAAACCTGATGAATCATTTCTTTGAAAGGTCGCGTGGTCAGAGTGTAGAGAAGAGGATTCAAAGCACTATTTATTGGCAGTATAAAAATCACCACCCAAGAAGTTATGGTACCTTAGGGAGGGAAAAAGAAAGGCAGCTGTAACATCCATTCCAGCTTTTGTACCCGTTAATTAATGCAAGCACTTGATGCCTTCGCAGCCCAGCTTCCTGGCGAGAGGGGGGTCAGGCACTCCTAGGCTGAGTTCATGTCACAGCAGGGGCTTTTCTTTTTCTTCTCACAGTTATGCTTGCACTGTTCTCGTACCCCTCTCTGTTTCCAGGGCTCCCTGCAAAACTAGACGTTTTTTACTCTCCCAGTAGTTCAGTTTGTCCCTCTTTGCTGTACCGTAGCTCTCTATTAGCCCTGGCACACTTCTTATTTTGGCTGAGCCCCATTTCTTTGCCCCAAAACACTTTGTTTCTGCTTTTCTCCCTGTCTCTTCCTGTGGTCTCTGTTCCCCATCCTCTTCCCGTGACTAGTGACATCCAATCCTAATGATGTCCCTGATGTCCTGTCCTCCTGCAGAGCGAAATCCTCCAGTCCCTGTATCCCCTCAGAGGCTGGTTTTCTCCTCTGCACGAAGAATTCTCCATTCTGCTTCCTGCAAAGGGTGTTGTATACATCCTACGTATTTCCTTCTCGCCCTGTTGGAACGGTTTCTGTGTTCACACTGTCTTCCTTTCTGAAGATTTCCTGCTCTCCTGCCTATACCAGAGTCTGTGTGCATTTTTCCAGCACCCCCTTCTCATCCTTAGTCTTTGGGCAGTAAGTAAGCTTGTTACCCGAGGGGCAGGCAGAGAAGGGACAGGATTAAAGTGCTGGAAGAGGTTAGCGGGTGCCCTCTGTTGCATTGTTTGATTTCTAAAACAATTATAGTACTGTTCCAAGCTGCAGAAAAAGCTTAATTCGCCCTCCCTTTGCCCGCGGCTTCTCTGGCTTTACCACTTTGTTGTAACATCAATACATTCCTGCTGGTGCCCGTAACATTGTCTACAGTTTGGGAAACAGGCAGATGCTTACTTCCAAAGCTGGCACAGCGTATCCCCAAGGAAAAATAAATGCTATCAAATGGGGTTAAAAACTTCAGTAAATTTAGGCAGCTCTCTGTGATAACAGAGACAGTGGGACTTAGGTGACATAGTCAGTGAGACCAAATGCACCCTCAGCAAGTTTGCTGACAACACCAAGCTCTGAGTGGTGCAGTCAACACGGCTGAGGGAGGGGATGCCATCCAGAAGGATCTGCACAAGCACAAGAAGTGGGCCTGTGTGAACCTCAAGGTCCTGACGCTCAGGATCAATACAGGCTGAGGAATGAAGGGGTTGAAAGCAGCCCTGAGGAGAAGAACTTGGGGGTATTGGTAGATAAAAAACAAGGTGCAATTTTCAGTCTTTTAGGTTAGGCTATTTCCACAGGCTGATATTTCATAGCACAAAGAAGGTAAGCACAGCTTTATCTAACTTAATGTATTGAACTGTAAGTTCATAAAATAAAGTTATTTCAGGGTAAGAATTGTATTATTAAATCAAGATAGGGAATGCTGTATTGTCCTGAGCCATATTTAGGCAATAAAACCAACAAAACTCAAGATGAGAAAAGCCAATGCAATTCAGCCTTGGTTTTCAAATACATTTTGTACATTTAATAGCTATTCTATGGAGACAGACTTGAACGATTTGAATTTTGAGGTTTGTTTTGGCTGACTAAAAGGTGACCACTCTTTGATTATAGTAATATAGCTCAATGCAGTAGTAAAACTATATAGTTCATTATATTGTGTGAACATATAGATAGATACATAACATAAAGTTCATTATACTAATATAGTTCAATATATTCAGTTATTTTCTTCTAAAGTAGAAACAACACTCTTCATACAGACACAGTTGAAACAGCATCACAAAAGAAAGGACATACCTGGTATTTCTACTTGGAGTAGAGAAAGGAGTTTCAAAATGAAAATGGGTATCCAACATAGCGCATCAGTAAACACAATGAAGAAAAAACGTTTAGCAAGGATCATCTCTTTTTTAATATGATTCCGAATTTCAGTAGCCGTAATAGCTGTTTGGTGAACACTGTAGAACATACTCCCATAGGAAAACACAATGATGATAAAGGCTGCCAAGTTTACACCTGTTTAAGAAGTTGAAATGTGTTATAGTTTAAGACCATAATGGCAATTTCACATCACCTATTTGCAGGCTGGGTAGTAAAGAAAAATGTTTCATCTGAACTGCTGGTCCCATAGAATTAAGTGGCCCGAAGATTTGAGTCTGTATTCACCTGAACACTGAATTTTCTCCTCTACTCAGGTATTTATTTAATTCCGTGTCACCTGATAAATGGCTGCCATATGATCCAAACCACATAGTTCTCCTCTGGCCTTACTATTGCTCTACTTCCCTGACAAAGTCTGTTCATTCAGGAACTTAATGGTCATTAATTTCTTTTTACTTTTTCAGCCCTTCATGCATCAAATATAGTGAAATATTCAGGCTGGAAAAAGCCTGTAAGTGCTTACTGGCGCATCTAAATATGAGGTGTGAATATCACAGGAAAACTTATTTGTGTGAAAATTAAGTTCATTTGGAGCTCTAATTGTATATAAAGAAGAAATGCAACTTACCTAAAAAAATTACAACAGAATAAATCTGACTTCCTGAACTTTCTGTTTGTTCTGAGTGAAGAGGAAAACAGACGCCGTTGGTGCCATAGTAGTTCCTGAAAAATTCCTTATTGCTCAGGGGGATAAAAGCAACAGCAAACCCAATTATCCAGATAAGAACCAAAATGGAAATTGTCCTGCATTTTCTGGGCTTCAAACACCTAAAAGGATAAACTATGCAGATGTATTTTTCCAAAGTCAGGTAAGTCAACAGTAAGACTGACACCTCTGTAGACAGAATAGCCAGCGATCCCACCAATTGACAATGAATACTGTCCATCCACAACTGAGCGTGCTTGTTGTATTCTCCGCGATATTTAAGATCAAAAGCTCCAATCACAAATAAATATATTCCCATCAGACAGTCAGCACCTGTGGGCACAGTGCTTAACATCATTATTCACACATCTGAATTTCCCATTCTCTGTGTATATGAATATTGGAAAACAGACATACACACGTATATATGAGTACATATTTAAAAGTCAGCTAACATATAGATACAAAAATCAATAGTATAGTTGGAATGATAGAATACTGAGTACTATTGTGAATTACAATTAAGGCAGTATAATTCAGTTCCATTCCTTTTTTTTTTTTTTTTAATTTTTTAGTTGGACTGATGGCCTTTGTTTCATACTTGTTTGCAACCTGCTTTTTTGAAGTTCAGATAAAATTCGATTGCAAACAGAAAAATATATGGCTTCATATATAGCAATACTCTTGCAACCCTTTTTTTCACTACGTCTTACTCCTTTTGACATTGACGTTTAGCTTAAGATAATTTGTCATGTGTGAGGCCTCTCTGCTGGATTCAGAGCTTAGTTTTGGTTTGTTCACCTTACGCTAATTCAAAACTGGGGTGCATAGTCTTCTAAGACTAGTAAGGGCAGAGGAACTGGCAACACAAGGCTGAAGGTTTCTCAGGTACTTTGGCTAGAAGTTCTACTTGGTGGTGTTCAGATCGTTCCCAGGGTTAAACAACAAAGTTTCAAAATCACTGTCATGGTGCCTTTAGAAAAGTTGCAGTATTTTTAAACACTGTTGACAATTACCTTTCAAAATGCAACTAATAGCATCTGTGAAATACTCCTGTATTGAGACAGGGAACTTGAGATTATGGCAACTCTGCTGCCAAGTAGTTAATCAATAAACCTGTATTGTCTTTAGGACTAAAATGAAAAAGACCCTAATTCTTAACATTGGGGAACTAGGAATGATTGACTGATTTTCTATGTTTGCGTAAGTAACCTTTTTCTTGCGCAAAAAGTAGAGTATCTGTATTGAACACAATGTTTATATGTGCAAATTGCTATTTATTCAGAAATGCATAGTAAAATTTAAGTTTATGGGCCTTGGAAAAATTTGGAATTTTATTTCTCCTTGCTGAAGAGAGCGTGACGCGATACCCACAGCATTAAAATCGAACGTGAAACCTGTGGAATTTATCAGCTGCCCGTTGGTAGAGAACAAACGCAGCATCCAACGAGGCCTCCTGATGCATACAGTGCACAGCACTTCGTATCGTCATTTGCAACAACATGAAAGTTCAGTTAATCCAATGCTGGAAATATGTCACTATATTGTAACAACAAATACCATATACACTATGAGCAGACCAAAACAACGTTCTTTTATGCACGGAGTACTCACAGCAGAGAGACATTATTGAGATGGCGTGAAGCTTATTCTCTGATCTGATGTAAGGCCTCATGCAGATAACAAAAATATTTCCAAAGCAGGTGATGGCAGATACCACCCAGACAAACACCCTCTGGATGATGCTCGCTAAAAGATTCTCAAGGGATGAAATCCCGTCAGTATTGGGCTTGCAGCTGCGCACATGAGGGGCATATCCACAGTACTGGAATTTCTTAAAATATCTGGTTGTGAAAAAGAAAAACAGAGAAGATATGGTTCTAGTTTGGATACCAGAATACCAAAACTGTCTAGTAACTACTCAGAAAACATATTCTGAAAGAAGAAAAATTCAAAACTGTCAAAATTTAACAACTGTGCACATGCTGCTTTTCATACACTTTTGTTTTCAATTATCCAGTATTCTGTAAGTTGTGAAATTCAGACCAAAGAAAGCAAATCTACTTACATGTGGGAAAGGTTTCTCAGGGGCTCGAACATTCTTCTGTGGATGTTTGCAATTTCAATGCCCTCCAAGCTGCTGTAAACAATATACTCTCAATAAAAACTCAGTAGTAATAGAACAAATTTTATGAGCATTTAATTGTGCTTCTATGAATATAGGAAGCTAGAGATGAACTTTAACTGCATCTAATCTGTCATCCCTTTGAAACTTGAGCAGAAAGTCTCTGTAAAAGCTAAAGTGTAATAAAATAAATTACAGTTAATTCTAATAAACTCGCTGTTCTTCCAAAATCATGAAGGTGGCTCTTTTAGTGCTCCCAGCAGTTCAATCCCTGATTATTGTGTTACCCTTCCAAAGTATTGTTCTACTGATGTTCTTTCATCATCTCAGAAAATAATAACTTGTTCCAATAGTAATATTTTACATGTCTCTTTTGTCTTTTATCCCAGGGAGTGCTTTACTACACAAACAAACCACTGCAGGAATTCAGTCTTCATTGTGTCAAGAGCAGCAGGAAGCTGGGACACAGAACATGGCGTGTAAGGGAAAATGCTGGCTTTCTTGTGACACATAAATGGGATTTCTTATTTTAAGGCTTATTTTTTAATATATAGAAAATGGCAGTATTATTCCCTCTGAAGTGTAACTGTGCAAGTTGTTCTTTTAGAACTCCTGCATTTTTTCAGCCCAGCCCATCCCATCCACTGGTTAAATGTGCAACCGGTTAGAGGTCTTTGGTTCTCCTTGTGGGGAGCCTTATTTTAATTCACTGTTCAGTGCTTGGAATGCAATATTCATGTGAATACTGAGCAGAAATTAGCACAAGTAGAATTTAGAATTCTGTACAGATTTAGTGTTTAGTTGAATTTGGCCACTAGATTCCAACTCACTGGGAGGAAAGTGGACTGATCAACAGAGGCATATGCACTGCTGGCTACAGCTCAGGGGTCAAATCATAAATTCCTGTTACATGTCTATCCAAGGAAACATCTCTTTTTCTATTTCCACAACCATTTTTAGCAGGGCCTGTTGTGATAGGAGAGGGGGTAATGGCTTTAAACTAAAAGAGGGAAGATTTAGACAAGATATAAGGAAGAAATTTTTTACACTGAGGGTGGTGAAACACTGGCACAGGTGTCCTAGAGAGGTGATAGATGCCCCATCCATGGAAACATTCAAGGTCAGGTTGGACGGGGCTCTGAACAACTTGATCTTGTTGAACGTGTCCCTGTTCACTGCAGGTGGGTTGAACTAAATGACATTTAAAGCTCCCTTCCAACCCAAACTATTCTATGACTCTATGATTTTGAAATGGTGACCAACAAGAGCCAAAACTGTGCTCTACCAAGCTGGTCATTGCAGATCTGCAGTGGCCTGTGAAGATGTGCTTAAAGATGTACTGCAGGCTGATTTCAGATTTGTAAGATTGTCACTGCACTATCACAGTTTTAGGAAGAGCTCTGCTGGCAGAATTCAAATTGGAACTTCTGTGTTATTCCACCCACAAAAACTCCCCCTAAACTCTTCAAAAAGATTTATAGAAGTCCCATCTCCCTCTGAGATGGTAGCTTAATTGTACTTGGTTTACAGTGTGCTTTTCATGGTGCTAGCAGTAAATTCTGTAAGAAGGGAAATATGATCCCAAACTTATATATATACCAAATTTCTTTATAATACCTGTCTTTACATATCCTAATGGTACTGGCTAATGGCAGTAATAGCCCAAACTGGACCTTGCACGACCCTTAAGCTCTGTGAACAAATTGTGCAAGGTCAAATGAGAGTTGCGTTAATCTTGTTCTGTAATAGAAAATACAATGTCCTCCTTCTCTAAGCTGAATTTATGATCTCTTTTTGTTGGAAAATAATCCATTATGAAACTGGTATTGTCAGGAAATAAAATTTGAGCATTGCTAATAATTATTTTCCAGGCTCAAATTGTTGAGGATCATCAACATAACTATGAACTATTTCAAGAGCAATTTCTTATAAAACATATTCCGGATCATGTCCTTCTGAAGGAGATGTACATAATCACAAAAAATAGAGCTAAAATATAAAGACTTGATACTTACAGGGATTTAAGTTTAATTAGAAAATCAAACTGGTCTATTTGTATTTTCTTGATTGGGTTGTAAGAAAGGTTCCTGTAAATACAACATAGATATAAGTAACTTTGAACATCTTCCTTACAGCTTATTCTAAAAATAAGGTCAAACTACATAACCCATTTGCTTTTCCAGCCATGTAGGGAGGACAATTGGCAGTTCCAACTCCAAATGGTAACATTCATTTAGTGTTATCCAGCTTGGTAAGCCAGTGGATAGAGTAGTCAGATGCTTCACAGGCATGTTATTGCCACGTGTACACACACAAAGCCCCCCTCAGCCCTACCCAGCCACCCCTGCCTCCCCCAACCTGTTGCTAAAGGTTTTGACTATAGAAATATTTAGTTATTAAACTTCCCAGACTTGTCTTTCAAGTAAAAGAACCTAGATGAACTACATGCATTTAGAAATAAATTACAATCGATTTTGCTATTTGCTAAAATCTATTTTTTTGTAATCATTTGTGTGAGTTCAAGAAGAGATAGAGGCAGTGGAATGTAAAAATAGATGTTAGCATTAGGTGCCTTCACTCTGTGCAAGAGTGTTTCTAGGTACCCCCTTTTTCTTCTCCCTGTAACTTTTCCTTATGTTTTCATTTTGATACTGTAACTAAAATGGTCAAACTCAACCAATGCAGCTGTACACACTTGATTGCCCCAGTGAATTTTGATGGATCCCAAGGATGCTGGAAAAGCACAAAAATAAGTTATTTCACATACTACATCCTCTCCTTCAGAGAGGTCTTCAATTTTGTGACTAGTGCCTCTTTCAGATGACGTGAGAGAGATTGGGACTTTCCAGCAGCAACATTTGAGAATTTGCCCGTATATGCATCGTAGGAAAAAGAAAGAATGTCTTTTTGGGTTTATGATATCTAATGCTTTTTTGGAACTCTTTCACAAGAAAAAAGCAGTTTCAAACAAGGCATCTGTATGATGCTCTTATACATATTTATTATCTATTTTTAGTTCCAAATCCTGATATCACATTAAACATTCCCATCAAATTATTAATTTCTCATTATATAGCTAGCATAGCTCATTTTGTATATACAAAAGATCTAGAAAATGTAGAATTTGAACTTGATACCTTTTGGGACATGACAATACACATCTTCTACAAAACTACTCTGTTATACAGAATGACTTCTGGGGTAAGTATTTTTTAGGCAGGGCTTAAATGGCGCATACAAATGTGCTGTTTTCTTTCCCAGCATTCATGACTGAAAGCATCATATCAAATGAGTAACATACAGTAATATATCATAATAATCAAGAATCCTTACAGTTGTGAAAGCTCCTTTAGATCCTTAAATATATATGGAGAAAGTGATTCAATCTTGTTACTAGCCAAATCTCTGCAGAAAGAGACACAGGTAGGATACAGTAAGTTCTAACTAGGCTCAGTAATTTTACCAAACCTTTTTGCAATTTCAAGGCAAACAGTTTTATTCTGTTTGCCAAATATTATTTATTATATAGGGTATCAGAAACTTTTACTTTGAAAGAGTGCTGTTAAAGGTAGGTGGGAAGCTAGATCCACCAGATTTCTCTTTGTCTACGTAGTTCAGATATACCGTTAGATACATAGTTTATTATTATTGTATTTACATAAAAAAGAAAGTAAAATACCCTTGAGTTGTAGGAGCTTGGAAATAAATTAAGTTTACGGTTTCATGATGGGAATTTTCTCACACGGGCTAGCCAGCACTACATCTTTCCCTTAGTTTTTCTGTTTAGCTGTGTGTTTACTTTCACTTAACACAGATTTTAATAGCAGTGGACAGAGGAGTAAAAATCTCAGTCTGACTGAAACTGACAAACGAGTCTGAAAGATACTATGGTGGTCTAAGATTAATTAGTATGATTTTACTCAGGGAACATAAGGATCTTTTGAGCAAAATCCCCAATATTATTGATATTCACAGAATATAAATTATTTTACTGACTATTTCTTCCCTGCTAAATATACAGAATAAAATCCTGAGGATGGGTGCTATCTCCAGACATGTCATATGAAACAGGATTTATGATAAATAATGTCTGTAATATAAATTATAAAACGTTGTGATTTGTTAATACAAGTAAGAGAAGAAATTAACTCACAATTCATCTAACATCTGGAGAGAAGAAAAGCTGTTTTCATTTAAAGAGCTGATTTTATTTCGTCTCATCACCCTGAAAGAATAAAACAAATTTATGTTGCTGCTTCTTGACATCTATTTGGTTTTGGAGAAAACTTTTTATAAACTTTTAAAATTCTCTCTTCTCTGCATCTTCAGATATTTGCCTAATTCAGTTAAGAAACTAATCAGATGTAGAAGCTTACCATTTTACCATTTGATAAATGACTTTTATTGCCTATACACGTATGTGTTTGTGTGTGTGTATATATATATCTATATATCCACACACCCATAGGAGGCCAGCATAAATTGGCAAAGGGCAGGAGGAAGATTAAGTGGAGTGGAAGGCTTATAACCTAGTCACATCTCAGACACAGGCACATGGCCATGCAAATTTTCCTTCACCCCTATTTCATCTGCCCCTGAGCTTGCTACTGGATTTTAAAAGCAAAGAGAAAGCCGAGAATATGGGTACTGCACAAAAGTTAAAAATTGAAAGTGCCAGGTACAGTGGACCCTGCTAATCTAGCAAAAGGTTGAAAGAATTTTCTGAAGATGATTGCAACATCATTGTAATCAAACTTTGTGGAAAATTCTAGAACTGATGAGCCAGTCAACCCACCAGCCAAACAAACTTTGAACTTAAAATGAAGAAACGAGCTACATATGTTGTATGTTTTCTGCTTTTTATGATGAGATTTTTGCCTCCTTTTCCAAGTAATAAGTTAGAATGAAAATGTCTAAATATCAGTCAAAACCGCTTCAGTGAAGTTTACTTGCACATATTAATGCTGAACTTTGCTATAAATGTAAACAGTGGTTATTCTATATGGCGCTCATTTGAAACTGAACGTTTTAATTTAATCTCCCGAGATCTAAATAACCATGATAGTCAGGAAACTTTAATATTAGCTGTAACAAATCACTTGACTGTTCAACAAAAGCATATCTCACCCTGTCTGGCTAGCACATCCTATTACTTACAGTACAGTTAGAGTGTGGCAGGAGATGAAAGTGACATTTCTTACATGATGGATATGGTTGCCTTCAAGGTCTCTGGGATATAAAAACAAAACATCAATCACTGAAAATAAATTCAGGCAGTTATTCGAAGGTAATTAAAGAAAAATACTGTCAGAACTTCATGACTGCACAAAAGAGAGTGGGAACCAGACATACATTTCTGCACACCCAATTGATGCCTTCAGGTCATCAGCCCCGCAGTGACCCAGCAGGCACTCTGTAAGATTCAGTGCCCCATTAGAGAAAGTGGTGTGGAAATGCCATACAAAGACAACAAAATAATATTTTGCTAGTGAAATAAGGTAGACTTACAGCCAGTTTAGCCGTGGCATATATTGGCACAGAGGTTTTTCAGGCAAACGAGCAAGAGAATTATTCACTAAATCTCTGAAAAAAAGAATAGTAGAGCTATTTATATTTGCCAAAAATTACGTTACAGAAAAAAACCCTTGTCTTTTATATTTGTGCTTTTGAAAAAAAAGCAGTCAAAGTTTTAATTGTTTCTCATAGTCTTGGAGGTAGAACTTTTTATTAAACTTCCACATATTTTCCCTGTGGCATTCTGAGGAGCAGTGTTTTGTCCTTAACTTGTTAATTACCAGGTAAAGAAAGATGTTCACTGCTTTTAAAATAAAACATAACAACTCAATATAATTGTTTAGACTGTTCTGTTATAACATGTAACTTCTATTTACGGCAGAGGAGAGGGGAGATGGAGGGAGGTTTCCCTCCGAGCTGCAGAGGTAGGGGGTCCCTCACCTTTGGGGCTGGAGAAGGCAGCGGGAGGTTACAGAGCGAGGGTCTCGGGGACGGAGACTGGGCTGCTGCTGGGGGCAGGAGCTTTGGGACCCCTGCCTCCTGCATTGTGGCTCTGGAGGACAACTGCCACCTATTGCTGCAGCTGCCATCTCCTTTCTCTCCCAAGGGAAATGGTCTTTTTACCATTTTCCCCCATTTTTCTCCCTATACTTTTCCAGACACCACATGTCTGCTGCTGCCAAATCCTCCTACGCCAGCACATCACACCTGGGGGTAAGAAAAAGCTACAGGTCTACTGCTGGCACTCTGTGCTGAGCAAGCATAGCCATTATAAAAAGGTTTTTATATATATATCTGACCTTCTCTTCTGTTCTTTTAAATAACTGTTGTGGTTTAGGCTGGGCTGGCCACTAAACAAATGACAGAAGGGAAAGGAAGTGAAAATAAAGGAGAGAGACTTATGGGTTGGACACCCCCACCCCCCCCCCAAAATAGCTTTAATGACATACTAACAAGAAAAAGAAAAGTTAATAATATTAACAAGAAAATAATGAAATATATAAAAATGTATACAAAGCCAATATCGAGCCACCAGGATGATGATCACTTCACTGGCAAGCACTGGGACTCAGCAGCAGGTGGGCACTGGATTCAAGAACTGGGTTTGAGAACACATGGGTTGGGATCAAAGGCCAAAGAACGTACAGAACCTCCTCGGATGCCAGCTACTGAAGAAGAGGCTTGACCCCTTGATCCTTCAGCTTTATACTGAGCATGATGCAGACAGGATGGAATACCCTGTTGGTCAGTTTTGGGTCACCTATCCTGTCCACTCCTCCCCACAGGTGTGACCCTGCTACACACTTCTGCTTCCAGCCCTCCAACGGGGAAAATAAAGTGAGTGGACCTTGGGTGTAATAGCAATAAGTACACTGAAAAGAAAATTAGTGTTGTTCCACCTCAAACCATGACAATAATGCTTTTGGTTCCTATTCCATACTTACAGAAGAATAAGTGACTTGAGTCCATAAAATGTTAATGGAGAGATTCGATTTATCCTGTTATTTTCAATTATCCTATGAATTACAACAAAGCATGTATCAGATTGATAATTGACTGCAGTCTTAAATTGAACAGATGAAAAAAACAAACCAAACATAATCGAAGTGGTTTTCTTCAAATGCCCATTCAAACTACTTAAAAATTAATGCACTACTCCATAACAGGTCAGGGTATACATTGAATTAATTTCCTTTCAGAAGAATTTAATTTTTAAAAAAATAAATTTTACTCAGAGAAAGTAATTGTTTTCAATTTAAAAAAAAATAAATTCTTGCCAGTTTCCAAAATTCTTTGATCAAGAATTTGAATTAATTCCCTGTGAAAACAAGGCAGCACCACATAATGGTGTTCCACAGCAATCCATCAGTTCAAAATACAGAGAAATATGTTAGATATATTATTACTTGTTTAATTTTAATAACTTTACTGAGTCAGAACAGTATTTAAATTTCATCTGTCTGGAAAGCAGTGATAAACAAATATTTCAGATTATGACAGTCATTTTGTCTGGGACATTTCAAGAACTATTTACTGCCCCCAAAAAATATTTTTCTACTGTTTTACAGCATCTGAGTTATTGAATGTATTAATTTGTAACAAACAATTACTAATAAGCATTGTTTAGTATTGTAAAAGTCATCAGTCATTGGAACCATTAAGGCCCCAAGAACAAATTTCACCTCTCACCAAAGTCTCTCCACCAAACTCTCACCAATTTACCTTGCACAGCACAACAGGAGTTCCTTAGTTATTATTTAGTATAGAGTATCGCTATGCACAAAAATGTAAGCAATCCAAATATCTCTTTGTCTTGCTTCATTTAGTCCTTAAGAAAATAAACACACAAATAAGAAAACAACATACAGCCATTCAAGCCTGTGCAGATCTTCAAAGACACCAGGCTTCAAACTGGTTATCTTGTTGTTGCTCAGGTATCTGAAACAAGACCAAGATAAGATAAATGAATGGAATGACTAATTAGCATCAGATGCATGAAAATGAGTTCTGAGATTTTTCCTTTATAATTTACCAGAACACTGCTAAATTTTTTCATAATTATAATTTTTGATTAGGGTATTTTTTCATGCTTTTCTTTGAAAAATAACCTACTAAGTAAGCAAAAAGCCGCTTATACACGATTCCACTCTCTTTGTCCCCAAGAAAACCAATTTTTTTTTGTGACAGAAGGAAACATGCAGGCTTGTGTCTTTCCTAGAAATGCCAGAGCAGGGCAGGAGTCTCGGTAGTGAGGACTTACGGAACAATTATGGTGAACATTTTGTCTTATCTGTAGGAAAACACAACAGGCTACATATTTTCACTGTGTCGTATTTTAGGCCCTTCCCAGTTTCCTTCTGTGGAGCGATTGGTTCCACGAACGTTCCCAGGATCCCGTTCAGTCTCTGCTAAGGAGGTTAGTCACGTGTAGATACCAGAATCATGGAAAAAGCAAGCCTGAGAAATGAAGTGGGGGGCCGTACTATAAATGGCCTGGGAAGGTAATAACAGCAGCTGTAATAACAGATAATCAACCACACTCATGTGACGGAAAATGAAGAGGTACAACATAGTAAAAAAATTTCCTTTTAAAAAGACTGCAGAAACGAAAAGCTGAGCTGAACAACACGATTCATGTGTCGTCTCTTTCACTGAGCGTTTTCCGTAGATGTTAGAAGTACCTTTCAAAAAGCTGCTGCAAAATAGAGTGTTCTTCTCATTACCCATACTGGTTACTTTTGTTTGCTTCTGTAAATTAAAATATAACGTTAAAGAGTATTGATTCCTCACAAGCTATTTCTTTTGGTTTATTTCCTTTTTCATTCTTTCTGACTTTATGCAGGTAACTACCATACTGTCTCCTCCTTCTGCTCTGCAGATTTGGGGAACAGGAGTATGGAGCCCACTTGTATTTTCAAAGTATTGTCCCATTAGTTAAACTTGCACAGAAAACTCTTAACCTGTATTTGCTTTCTCAATCCAACTGTTGATTTCAAGATTTGAACCATTTTTGCAGCTTCCTAACAATGAATCAAATAAGAGCAAGATGTCCGTAGCGACTCTCAGAGCAATTCTCCTTGCTCTTTACTTCAGTATTCAAGAAGCAATACTTACAGTTTTGTCAAGTTGTGTAAACCTTTGAAAGCACGTTCAGATACGGCTCTGATTTTATTATTCTGAAGGTACCTAAGAAGATACAACAACTCTTAATTCTCTAAGCACGCAAATTCAAATCTAGTGTAAATAACCAATTAAAATCTATCAATGAAACGGAATGCATGTGTGATACTTGAAAAGACACTGTAAACCTTGTTATATCTTCAATTTGACAATACAGTCAATAAAGCATCCAGATATTTTTCTGTTAAAAAGCATAAGAAATCTGACATTGGCTTTTACAAAATGGGTTTGCGCCAAGTGCTGCTCAAAAGCTTTCTGAAAATGTACAGTTATCAATCAGAAATGTGTGAAATTAATATTAAGTAATCATAATTAATTAACACTAAAGAATATCAATACATATTAATGGTTATTTCTTTGGATGAGAAGGTATCTTTCAATACTTTAAGAATGGCACTTAACTCGTTGAACACAAGGTGGTACTGCAGTACAGCACAGTTGCCAGAGAAGTTACAGTCCGGTAAGTTTTCTAGAACATGAGTGCCATGAATTGGTGACATCAGAGCCCCGCTCTAGACTGTTGCATTTAATTGTTAATTTCCCTAATTCTATATAAAGAAAACTGGTTAAAGGCTGTGATTTTTGAACAACATATATGCTACACATCATAAGATGTAGCCCAGTATTGCGCTGCTGTAACAATTTGACTAGCTAGGGCATTGTGAAATTAGTACCAGATGTAATTAGCAGTAAAACCAAGTGCCATGTAAATAAGCTCCCCATGATAATAGAAGATTAAGTTTCCAATTTTTTTTTTCTGCAGAGTAAATGGATTAAGTTAATTTCTTTTGAAATATTACTGTTCGTTGTAAATGTAACTTCCTTCAGATATGAAGAAAGTTCAGCAATTTGTTGGTATAAAATAGTCAATGCAAAAAAACCCCTAGAAATGCAGAAACTATGGTTTTGCAAAAATAGAGATGTCAAATCAAGCTATTTGAGCCAAACAAGTTACACAATTAAATGAAGTACTGAAGGGTAAGACAAAACAGAATTTTGAGTTAAGCTCTGTGCGTATGTGTGAGGGAGAAAATAAATCTTTAAGGCACTGAATAGATATTTTAAGTGGAAATACTCCCTTACAGATTCTCAAGGTCTTGGTATTTCTTGAAAACGTCAGCAGAAAGTTTCCTTAGAAGATTCCCCTGAAGAGACCTGTAGGAATGAATGCACACAGTAAAATTGCTCTCCCAGCTTCCTACAGTACTGCCACTTTCATTATTGAATAAGGACAGCTTTCACACTGTTAAATAATAAAAGCAACATGAAACCATCTGAATATGTTACCTCTACTTGCCTCAATATTTGTATATATTTAAGCCAAATACTTTATCATAAAAATATATTCTTCCGTGTCCCCAGGGCAACTAACAAAATAATAAATATAAAAGTTAAGAAAATTTGAGTATAAACTAAACCACAGATTTATTTCAAACTTCAAACGCATGTAGAGTTTATTCCCTGGTTGCATGGGTCCCTATGTCCCCATCTCCATTGGGCACCGACTCAAGTGTCCTGTGAAGAACAAAAATTGTTCAGGCTGGATTAAAGGAGCTCATGGCCTGAAAGCCAGCTGAACTGACTCACGGCTTTTGTCTACAGCTAGAACTGAGGCATTATTTTTGAAGTCTTAGTTGACCCCGAGCCAACAGCCAGTTTAAATATATATTTGACATTCCACACCAGTCTTCCTTATGAAGTATTGCGGTATTTGAACACGGACCCAAGAAGAAGAACCTTGGCCACACGTGAGCACAACCTGGAGCCGAACAGAAAGGTTCGTACCCCTGCTCTATGGGGTAGGTCCTCCGGTAAGGACGGGTGATGCTGTCCTCTGCTCACCACACAGAAAATGTCCTCTCAGACAGTGATGCGCAAACTAAGAGCAATATCAACCATTCCCTGATCTTTTCCAAAAGTTTGGCTTACACATACGTATCTGTATGATGGCCCAGCCCAGATTAAATCCTTTTAAATAATGGCGTATTCAGAGACATCAAATAAATACTAAAAAAATTTGCTCAAGCAGGTAGTTCCACTGAGTTCAAGGTTATTGGCTTTATTGCCAGGAATATAGACTAGAAATATTGGCAGAATCATAGAATAATAAAAAGGTCCTAAGCATTGTGTCTTAAAAGGAACCATTTCCTTTGAAGATTTCTTTAGATTTCCTGAAACTGTTGCTAGCTAAAGTCACTGTTACAAACATGAAATGATCACTTCACAGAGTGTTTTAGTTCCTTTCCTCTCCTTTTATGCAGGGAAAATCTGTACTTAAAACATTAAAGGACTTGTCAACAGAGAAACACTTTGTTTTCACAAGCACCACCTGAGCCAACCGGTCATAATTTTAAGGCTGTAATTGTGAAAAGGTTGTAGGATTGACAGTGAAACCTGAACAGAGCAAGTGACCACTTCTCTGCTCTACTTACATGATGGTTATGTTTGAAGAGACCGCCGGGACAGCACGCAGCTTGGCAGCGTTGCAGAAGATCTCCAGCCCTTGGCAGGTACACCCTGCTGGCACAGCACCAGCCGCTGTGTGAGAGCAGGAGCGTGGTTGTGCCAAAAGGTGGGATGAGTGGTGTGGTAGGACGGGGGGAAAAGAAGTCCGGTATGAAAGAAAAGTGAGCACAAAGGCAGATATACCAGGCTGTGTTAAACAGAAATTAAGGCACATGTTTTTATGTAATTGATTTAGACCTGGGATGAACTTAACAATCAATATAAAGTGACACAAAACGTTATGTTACCTGCTGACCTCTGTGAAAGAGCTTGCAGAAGCTCTTGATTTTAGGCTTGCTGTACAGAAATCTGGAATGGTAGCAGTTTTTCATATTTTTTGTGGCGCTTTTTTAGATTACTCTGTCCTCTTATACTTACTAGAATGAGCACAATTCTGTCTAGGTGAAAATGGGGTAAAAATGGGTCAGGAAATCTTTGCTCCCTTTTCCCCATCTATCTGCTTTAAGTTAGTCAGAGACAGAAAATCTGTACAAAGGGACGAATATGCCCAGAATCATTTGATGTATGAAGAAGTGAATTTGGAGGAATGGTGCCTTCATTTCACTCTGAAAGATGTGTGTTTCATGGTCTTTCCAGCTGTATTAATATATTCAGATAAACATTTATATTGCCCTCCTAATTGGCATATGTTTGACGCTTGGCTTACAGAAAACGAATCACTCTTAATGAAACTGAAAATAGTTTCAACGCATTTGTTCATATGAGATGTTAATTCTGTTTTACTATCAATGAAACTGCACTATATTTCTCTATCTGATATTTGCTATATACTTCTCTCTAGGAATCACCAGTAATAATCACACAAATAATATCAGTAATTACTTACAGCACTCTGATGTCTTTGTCTGAAATGCTTGCAGAGATTTCAGTTTATTGTATTTGTCCTTTGTATAATGTTTATCAAATTGCAGAGACCATCCATTGTAGTCTTCTAATAAAATAAAAACCAAACAGAAGACAGATTAGAATAGAAATAGGAGGTAGAAAAACCCTCACTAAATTTAGTTGCATCAAGTTTTGCTAAATAACAGTTTTTTTCCAGAACATTTCATAGACCATTAAGTGATCTTATCTTTATACAGCTGCCTAATCACATGTACGTACGGACATTTTGAGCTGCATAGTAGGAACAGATTATTACACCTTCAACAACAACATTCTCTGTGACAGTTGCACCAAAAAAGTACAATCTTTACTTCAGAACATTTTGTTTCTGTAGGACTCTAAAAACAAGAGGCAACCATACTTTCCCATCTCCTTAAACATGCTGGTTTGTCCAAGAAAGCTCAAATGATTGCTACGACACCAAGCACTTCTATCAGAGGGCTGTCTCACACTATCACAGCCTCTAATTTCTTTCCTGAAAATCTAGATGAAGACCAAAAGTACACTGCTTTTCAAGAGAATAGGTGATTTGACATAACATATTCAAGTCAGTATGTTTAAGTTAAGCTTAACATGCATCTTCTTAAACAAAGCATTATTCCGTATTACCAATCTGGTCCCTGTGCATAGACGTACTGGAAAAGAGTGGTTTATGGCCATAAAGGTGAAAATTGGAGAGCAGATCTTTCATTTCCTTTCCACAAATGGTTATTTCCAGATACAGTGGTGCTGGAAATAACTACAGACCTATCTCTTGGAAGTCTGTCATCTGCAAACTAACTAATCAAGTAACCACTTCCAAAACAGGGCAGGAATACACAGCACCAGGAAAAAAGTTTAAAAAAAAGAAAAAAGAAAAAAAGTGAGAAATAAAAAAAAGAAAAAAGAAAAAAGTGAGAAATAAAAAAAAGAAAAAGAAAAAAATGAGTTTGCCTTTAAAAGCTGTGATCTGATTCTCGTTTTATTAGAGTCTGACCCCTCTTCAGCTTTGACAAACCCACATCCTTTTAGTTTAAAGCATCTCATGTAATGAATATGCACCAGTCGCAGAAATACTCCTTAGGATGGCACTCGCTAGCTGGTGAGTCAAAGCATCAGTGATAATTGAAAGCATTTCTTTGCAATGATACCTGCTGTCGAACCACATTTATATGAGAACTCCGAGGATGGCTCTGCTTTGCTAGTAATTACAGTCTCAGTGCCACTTTTATGATATGCTAGCCACAATCTTTCGCCCTGCAGTTTCACACGGAAATTGTTTAGTTAAACACAATTCCTCACAGACGTGTCTCTATAAATCTTTATATTCAAGTAAGCGTTACTACTATATCTATTGGCTTCAAAATAGGCAGGGAGAAATAAAATATATTTAATTATTTGCAACTTTTCCCATTCTGAAATGATGTCTCGTTTTTCACGTCCCATTACAACTCAGTTGTTTTCTCAGCTAGGTATGGAAACCACTTTGAAAGAATCATAGAATCATCTAGGTTGGAAGAGACCCTTGGGATCATCGAGTCCAACCGTCTACCCTACTCTACAAAGTCCTCCCCTACACCATATCCCCCAACACCACATCTAAACAGCTCTTAAACACAGCCAGGGATGGTGACTCAACCACCTC
>JAOXNO010000033.1:36023408-36121527 GCA_028565335.1 Limnodromus scolopaceus | reverse complement strand
TTCAAGCAGTTGTAGAGAGCGATGAGGTCTCCCCTCAGCCTCCTCTTCCTCAAACTAAACAGCCCCAGCTCCTTCAACAGCATCTCCTGAAGCCTGCTTGGGAGCGACAGCAGATGGAGCTGTTGCAGGAGATGCCTGCGTCTTCACTGCCTGAGCTGCAAAGAGGTACTGGACGTGTTAATTAACAGATATTATGAAACACTAACTAATTTCAGGCAAACTATCTTTTATCTAGTTATTCCTTTGTTACGCATAAATTGAAAAGATAAAGGATTCAAAGTAAACCAAAATCTCTGTTTTCAGGAATTGCCCCATTAAGACACAAGACTGACCTGAAAAGTGCCTTCTTCACTCAAAAATTAATGTGAATTAATTTATGGCCTGAAAGAACGTCAGCTTCCCACTCAGAGAAGGTATTTAAGCGCATTTAACTAAATTCCTCAAGAGCACCTGGTATGCTCTGATCCATTGGCAGTTTTGCCAGTTTAGGGCATGAAGCCGATATTCAGAATCTGCCTAATGCGTTTTGGACAAAATGAAGGATGTTGGCAAACCTGCAGAAATATTGCTGCTGCCTGTTTTAAATGCTCAGCAGAAGTTCAGTTTTAGGGCTACCTGCAACAGGGAATCTGTAAGTGATGGAGCAATGAGAACAGATCCTTTGCCAAGTGGCGAGTGCCATATAAACCTACTGCCCTGTCATTAGGGCTGTAACGAGGTTTCCCCTATCGCTCTTTCTGAATATTTCACTGGAGCACGTCCATTGACTTTCATTTGCAAGACTGGATCCAGCAACTGAGACCTGAAGAAACTAGTGGGAATACAATGTATGTGGATAAGGTAAGATTTAAGGAGAGAGGAATCTTTCATTGAGAATTTTTAAACAGAAAATTGTAAAGATGTATTCTTGTAGTATAATCCAACCAAATAAATATTTTGCAGTCAGGAATACAGTCTCAAAATATTTTTGGACTTTCTAATTGATAATTACATTCATAGCAAGTATGGGACAACTTTATCTGCAGATTCTGAATATATAGTTAAAAGCAATAAATTCTAATCCTGCTGTAAGTCAATGAATAGATAAAGTATAATTTTTCTGCATTTCCCTGCTTCTGACACTGAAGAGTGGATAGATGAAATTTTATTCCACCTTTTAGTATTTTTAAAATGCTTTGCCATGTGACAAAGCATGTACAACAGGTGACCATCACTGCAGTTCACATCTGCAGAGAAAAAGGATGAGCAGGGCCTCCTACACTACTGGGAACAAGGGAGCAGTTCACTGCAAAGGGGAAGTTCACCAACATTTTCACGGAAGTCGAGAGGCAGCTGCGTATTTTTGGGTGGCCATAAAAGAAAAGGGGAAAAAAAAGCACAGAGAAAGGAGAACATGGATTACTTTGTACTGGAAGCATTCCAGTTGTCTGGAATTTCTGGTCAGTTCATTTTAAATGATGGTCTTTTCTCATGGCTTTGGTTTTCCTGCCTTCTACGAGAAATACAAAGGCATATCTGAATATAACGAAATCAGTTATTCAAAGTTTTCTGACCTTAAAAATGTTTGCTTTGGGCCAAGCTTTGTGCCCAAGTCTTGGACAGTCTTTATTTTATACAAACTGTTTTTTCAAATCCCAGAAGACTGCATTGTGCAAATAACTATATTTAGTACAACTGTTCGGTGAAGCACTCAATGCCAGAACCGTAAATCACTTTGTGATCGTTTAGAGTTTATATGGTAGGTTTGTGACCTGTTTACCTCTGTCGAGACGAGGTTCTCCAAACACTTCAAGAAATGACTGGTAATAGTACTGGTCTTGAAATCCCAAATCTTTCATTTGGGGGAGTACAGCTCAGAAGAAAAATTGCTTTTTCCCAAGCCAGTTCTAAAATAGATTATGTTGACTGCACTTCTGTAAAAAATGAAATCTGAGAAAACAAGGCATCAGCAAATCTTCCCCTACACAGGATAAGCGAAGTAAGTAATTGTAAACTGGATTTATCTGGCTACAGATTAATACACTGTTCCTTGCTAAAAGTTGTCAATTACCATTTCTGATGGGAAGGGAACGAGAAAGAGTATGTTAACCCTGACAAACTACAGATTTGAATAATCCTTTCAATGACAGATCCAAGAAAATATCAGCTTTGCTCAATTAAAGACACATCTCTTATTTAGGATGAAGCTTATGAACAGGACATTATTTATATGACTTTCCCCTTCTCTCAGCCATATCTTCATGGGTTATTATGCAGATAAATAGTCTCAGTGAAATGTAAAGAGAAACTGTGTCACCCTTTGATTTTGCCTTTGCTGTTAGTAGTCATAACCTGTGAACATATTTTTTTCTGCCAGTTGTTCAAATGTACTTTTTCTTGCTGTAAGAAATGACTTCAGGCTTTTCACAAAGATATCTTTTAGTGCAACAAGGAACAGCTGTGCCCTCCAGACAAGAAGCAATTCCATTAAAAATGTTTACAGATGAAGGAATATAATTGCCCTTTTCTGCAGTGTTGGGCCATACTGATACAGTCTAATAACTTAGTGTAAGACCAAAACCACACCGAGATTTTACAAAGTGGCGTGTTGCAGTGCCTGGAGCATTCAACACTGGGAGTGAATTTCACAGCCCTACTTCGGATACCCAAGTGGAAAAAATGAAGAACCTAAAACTGGACACCTGCCAGTCAAGGCAAAGCCAATTTACCCCACACGAAGCTGTGTGGTCAATGCACATTGACTGCATCCTGTACTTGCTGATTAATTGAAATGTAGCTTGCCTACTTATACGTGACAATACAATCACAGAAAAACAGACAATTAAATAAATTCAAATAAAGTTTGCACTTCTCTGGATGAGACAGATTACTTGCTTACACAAGTTTGTTCTTGATTTTAAAACAATTTAGTAATTCAGTGCAACTTTTAAGAAATTAGGCAGGCTCAAATTTCCAGAAGATAAATATCTTCTTAATATTGTACCTTTATTTCTGTAGAACACTTACATAGGGGAGTTTTCTAGTTTATGTAACAGTATTCTTAGTCTATATAGATGAATCCAATTTTCTATTCTGTTCCTCTTGAAGTATTTACAATTTTTAAAATGTGTTACAGAATAAATTAAAATAAGCTAATAGCATGAATACATCTATAATACCTTGTGTTGCTTGAAATTCCCTTAGTAGTCAAAGTTCCTCTTAGTTATCAACAATATTTAAAGATCTCAATAATGAAATTTATTAAAAGCCTCCAGAACTGCAGCAAATCTATTCAATTTGCTGATATTTGCACATCAGTGTAAACCTGATTATCTCAGTGCCATATACTGTGGATGAATGGCAATGGCAGTGCCAATAAAATTTGGCCATAGAGAAAAAATGTTCATGCGAATCTTGAAAACCTGATCTTTTGCCAAGTATTTGCCACATTTTGAGCATGCTGCTGATTTCCAAGTGTTTTCTTTTTGCTTCATAAACAGAATTTACTATTTAGGAATCAAAACTGAATGGTG
Source organism: Limnodromus scolopaceus (assembly GCA_028565335.1). NCBI lineage: Eukaryota > Metazoa > Chordata > Aves > Charadriiformes > Scolopacidae > Limnodromus > Limnodromus scolopaceus. The sequence goes on along the minus strand of JAOXNO010000033.1, from coordinate 36,118,015 downwards.
CCTCGTACATTTAGCTTTCACATTTTAAGTATGACAGAAAAAAATGCCATGCCAAGAAAAGATGTAACTAACTATAACATTCTTCATTATTAGCATTAATTTGAAATATAAAGTTGTCGAGCTCTTCTGTAATGTACTGAGGCAAAAATGGAAAACTCAGACCCTCTGAAATTTCTCATCCCTTATGAGCAATCTTGTAATATTAAAGCACACATCTTTTGTACAGTTGTTTTGAAGCATCCCATAGAAATTTACATTTCTGCTATGGAAATCTAGAAGATGATTTAATGAATCTACTGGACTGCAATAATTCTCTATTCAATTTATAGACCTTCAAAGAAACTCACATGAAAACAGCATGACATCTATACAGATTGTTATTACTTTCATCCTGTTGAATTTTATAGGCTCTTTTAAAAAAGATATAGTATGTTATAACTTATTAAATAAGGCAAGCCAGTCACCCAATGACTGCGTGGCACACAGTAACAGACGAGTCCTGTGCTATTAGAGGTAAATAGGTGCAAGACTTCAAACAGCCGCTCCCTGCCTCGGTTCTTTCAGAAACCATTGTGAATTCCAGCCTATGAGCTAGAGAAAGCTCAATTAGCATCTATAAGTGAACTTTACAGCTGGGGAGCTGAATGCTGCCTTTTGTTCAGAGACCTCTGAGGCCTGGGAGGAACACAATGGTAAATACATTTAGCCAGTGAAGAACTCCTCCAGAGAGTCAGAAACATCTTAAATTTAAACTGCATGCCTGTTCTTGCTTCACTGGACTGGAAAAATGTGGCTATGATACTGTGATTAAAATACAAATACAGACATACTACAACCATTGCCTAACTGCCAAAAAAACAGTTTTGCAAAACTATCAGCAGGATTGTCTAGAAGCCAAATTTCTAAACACTGAGGAAACTTGTGCTCTCAAAATAGCTCAGGCTGCTTTGTTCCATTAACTACTCTACATAATTAAAGACCTTGGCTGTGAAAAAAGACAAAATGAAACACCCTAGAATGGTGTACCTTCCATTCCTCCCTCATTATTGCTCTTAAGTAGAGTGGTAGTCAAATATGTAAGAGTAGTCACTGGATTTTTTAATGCCCCATTCACAGTGAAACAATCCGATCTACAGAGGTGCAAGGGATTAGGTCCAACGCACAGGATTTTGGTTTTGAAATTAATAAGAATTCTGGTGTTCGCACTTTTAACAATTATTATGTTCAAATATTTTTTATTCTAAATATGATTTATACCTGTGTTATCTGCACATAACCATTTCCTCTATAGATTTACTAGTAATAATCAAGAACCCGTTTCAAAAACCAGTTCTGAGATGAAGCAAAGAGCTATTCAGTAGTGCGAAATGACAGTAACCCTAATTTTAAATAAAGCATAAGCCATATCCACTTGATTCCCAATTAAGTTTAAGAAAAGAAGAAATAAGGCATTCATTTATGAGAGTTAGGTATTACAGACTGCATGGGAATATACTGCATTTTGTATCTCCTGTTTTTTGTGACAAGTTGTGGGAGATCAGAACCTAGGTTTCATTATCAAGGGGAAAAAAAAATTAAAAAAATCTCTGCTAACACAGTGCTTCCAAACCACCTTATCCAGTACTATTTTGGAAAGCTAGCATACAAGTCACGAGCATTGCTTTTTTGAAGCATCTGAGCTTTTCAGTAGTTTCCTAATTTAAGTAAGTTACGGTTCTTTGATCACTGAAGACAGTGAGAGCCTTCTCATTGATTTTGGTGGAGTCAGTCCAGGTCGGTTCTGACCAGGCTCAGCTTTGCTTCATACAACGTATTATGGCCAAAAGCCCAGGTGGTGTGACTGAAGATTTTATGTCAGTCTTATTGTTTGCATTTTAGGTTAGAACAGAACACCATAAATTCAATAACTACATAGATTTTTACTGCGTGTTTGGGTACAATCAAACCTTACTGGAAGTTAGGAAAAACTAAAATCTGAAAGCAGGACTATTTATAAAGAAATAAGTGCACCTGGTTTTCAGAACCTGTAGCTACAGGATGCCGACACATAGTGCTAAACGTATCAGAGACAAAGCAGTAGGGCTTAATTTTAGACTTCAAGACATATCATAAATTACACTTTCAAATTTGTCAGGTAGGATGTAAGGTCCAGAGTTTCCCCTGAAAGGGGAAAAGCTCAGAACCTTTTAAGATCTGATTATGTTTCTATTTCCCTCGTTTTACAACTTTGTACCAGACTAAATTCAAGAGCTGATGGGAGGTTTTGGAATAAGAAACTTGAGCTAAGCTACACTGCAATTTACTGGGAGGGTTCTTCCCAAGAACTGGAATCATATTAGCATCACAGCTAATTTTCAGTTGAGATGAACAAATCATGCTGACTACTCAGCAGAATGGCTGGAATACTGGAGTTAATTGCAACAAAGACCTTAGAAGATCACACAGGAAAACCGAATATTCAGTCTTTCAGTGATTTAAAATTTAACTGCACTGAGAATTTTTGCAGAACTTTGTAATTACCATGATACAACTACAAAATGATAACTGACCCAGTGATGTATCTAGAAGAGATAATTACACAAAAATTGTTAGACTGATAATATCACACTTTTATCATTGAACCTAATAGTATGAAAGCTTTATTCAGAGAAAGCTGACCCTTATCTAGGACAAAAGTTTGCTCACTCAGCCTTCTAAGTACATGGCATATCAGAGAACTTTAGAATTGAAAATATAAAGTGCTTATATGTAAGTTTTAAAATTTAAATACTTAATTAGGGATCAGACTAAGGATATTTTTTTTGTCTAAAACTACTCAGAGAGTTGTTATTTTGAAAAAAAAAATATCCATAGATGATTACTGGCGATGTTATTTGTCTGCTGTCCAAATTTGTAGAGCACATTTTTCTTATGATTTAACTTTTCATGTTTTTGCAATTTGTCACGTGTCAGAATTTGTTCATCTAAACAAACATGCACTTTAAGATAATAAAATACATGTGAACTCAGTGAAAGGCTATGTCACAGATACTGTTGCTCTATTATTTTTGTTTTGCATTAATCAATTGTTGTTTTTATTTACTGTTGTTAGCTTAAATTCTGTTTTGTTTATCATTAAGCGTCTTTGTCAAAGCAGAGATTCCAAAATGCTTCTTTCCATGAATATGTGCTTGGGAATATGTACGTGGCAATTTTACTGTTCCACTGGGCTTTAAAGGGCTTTGCCTAGATATTGTTTAGAGCACATTAACAGTAATGTCTCAGCAATAATGTCTTCTATGTAATAAATATTCTTGTTTTAGGAACAATTCCCATGTCAACATTGCCATAGCATTAGGTGAGCAGAGTTCGTGATTATGCCTTATACTTATCCTTCCCACTCATGTTTATAAAAGCAATGAAGTAAAAAAATATTCTATAAACATCAAGTAGCTACAGAATCAAATCTTACACCTGTCAATAGACAGTAAAAGGTCTTCCCTGGAAAATTAGGCTGAAGCCATCATGTTTGATCTCAAACGTAGTCTCAGTAGGACAAAAAACTATCAAACTCCCTCTGTTTTGCCAACTTGAGCTTTAATCAAGCTTGAGCACAGAAGGATTTGTTATATTTTTTTTTAACACGTATTTTGCGTTTTGCTAAGAGATACAAAAATAACTCCAATGAAATGTGATACAGGCTAAACTGTTTAACAACGCACTTGGTCTTTTCAAGAACTCAGTGTTTCAGAAAGGATGAGCACAGAGCAGAACAGCAGAGAAAAATTTACTGCTGTACTCAAGCCTAAAGAAGGAAAGTCCTCAAAACCATAAGCTTTTATGACAAATTAGGAAACTTTAAATTAATTATTTTTATTTAAAAATACCGTATTCATGACAAATTTGCGGAGACACCCACTTCTACTTGATATGTTTTCCAGTTCAAAAGGTATGATTGTATTTTCTATGCCCATTTAAGGTTACTGAGTGGCAGTTCAAAAAGAGCTTCCCGTCACTTTGGGCACGATAAATCGCCAGCTGCCTCCTCTTACTGCAGTTTACTACATTGCCTCAAGCCCTTCCCCATCAGGATATCACACACAGTATTTTATTGGTTTTGGGAACTGAACTAGGTGAGAAAGGCATGTGAGTTTTCAAAGAGGAGTGGCTTCACTCTGCTGTAACATACCAGCTACAATTCACCCCTTTCCAGAAGTGGAAAAAATGCTGCAGGTGAGCTGACCAATGGGATGTCCACACCCTGAGATTAAGCACGAACACAGCAGTCTGACACCAAGAGTCTGTTCCCAACTCTGCCTACATCCTATTTTCAAGTCATTTCACTTCTCTGGACCTTAGATTTATCTCTATTATTATGACCTAGAGAGCATGGCGGAAGCAAAAGAAGAAGCAGATTTGAAGAAGGTACCATGAAGCCAATCTTTACGTGCCTGGGCTGGATGAGAACGGTGACTGCAGCACATCTGAGAACACATCACAGTGAGGATTCAGTTTAGTGTGAAATATTTATCATCATGTTTTGCTGTTACAGGGCATACATGGCACGAAACAGGACTAATATTGCAAATAATCTTAAAGATTACAAAAATAAATATCTCTATAGGAATGAAGAGGGGAAAGAGACAACTTCACTCATTAAAAGAGGGAAAGGACAAAATTGCTACAAGATAGTGGGAACGACTAATTTCAGTATTTTCAAGGGCTCCTGTCATGTTGGTCTCTTTTGCACTGATGCCTTATACTTTTTGTTTCAAAGGCATTTTTTACTTTTATAAAGTAACTCTCTCGGAAGAGCTGGATGTGCTTTTTATGCTCATTGCTTCTCTGCTTGTTTCATTCACTGATGTTTCTTCTTAAAAGTGCTGTTTCAGTAATTGCAGTTGCTGTTAATATTCACCACACTTAGGGGCTTGTATTGAACATATTGAACAGCTGGACTTTGGATTTTCTTATGTTTAAAGTACCTTGGGTTTTTTTTTTTTCCCCTCCAAACAGCAGTATTATGGTTTTCAAAATAAGTATTTTGTGTTGGGTTGGTTCCCCCCTCCATCCCCTTTCTTCTTCATCAGTATCATAATTTTCACAGAAAAAACTACTGTCCATGGCAGATTTTTGTGTTGTGTTTCCTTATGTCAATATACTGACTTCTACATAAGATATATGCAAGTCTTCACTATAACATTCTTCTGTAAGCTTAAGATAGTACTTTACCATTACTGAAGAAATCATTAGTAGAACAGTTGCTTTATTTAGCTGTGTTTGAGATACGTGCATTAAAAAAACCAACCAACCAAACAAAAAACACAAACCAAAAAATCCCACCCCTCCCCCAAAAAAAACCAAACCAAAAAAGTATTTCTTAATTCCTTTGAGGTTCTACAATTATTTTTTCCTTCCCCACACTTGTTGGGTTGAATGTTGTAGACTGGCCATCTCAAAGCTCTTATTCAAATTTATGTGAGATGAAAGTGTACAAGAATTTAGATGTTGAGCTCCTTAGAGTATCTTGTGGGTAAGATTAAAATTTCTGATGTTACTGCACAAAACAATTACTACACTGGAATAATTTCATTTTGAATTGCTTTTCTGTAACCAGGAGCAATGACTTTAACTGGAAAGTAGGTTGTAAATGTAAAAAATGGGTAGAAGGAACCAGGTATCACTGCTGGCATAAGGCAGGCATACTAAAGTCATCCTGGGAAACTGCAGCAAATAGCCGGATGGTTTCTTTGTCTTGGGAGCTAATCAGTGAGACTTCCCTTCTTGGATTTTAACCAAGATGAATTGTAACAACACAGAGCTATCCCGTAAAGACCCCCCACACTTACTACAGTGCAGGGGCATTGCAGAAAATCCCATTAGGATGTTCCATATTCTCAGGCAAGGAAGCGACTCTTCCTTTATTGGAACAATGTTTGACTGCAACAACAATTTTTGAGAAAACGTAATTGCTGAATGTGACCTTAATGCATTATACATGACAGAGATTTCTAAATGAGACTATCAGGCCAAGATATGAGAAAAACACTGATAGCGTCGGTTTCCTAGTAAGCCAATACAATAATTCTTCATCCTTTGTAATTTAGGCTTTCAGAAACTGAAGCTAACTCATTCTTGAATTACTATACCCAGAAGAGGATTCAATATCGCAGCTGAATTGTCTTGCAGGCTATATTGTCTTGTATATCCCATTACAAAACTGTGTATGCTCTAATTGCCATTTGATCAAGCTGCACAGTTTAGCAAGTCCTTGCACATAGACTCTCTGGTACTATACAGAACTGAAACATGGATAACCCAACTGTTTATGGTGCTTGGACTTCTCAAACATAAGAGGGCTCCACAGTCAGCAATTCTTTCAATTTTCCATTGTAGGGCAGCACAATTATAGAAGAAGAATAGAACAAGAGGCAATTTTGTTCAGGATTTTGATTACTGGCATCAGGCAGTGTGCTTATGGCATCAATAAATAACATAAAACTAGAAAATGCTTCAGGTCCATTAGATGTGATTAGAATTAAAAGTGACTTTCATATGGAGTAAACCACTGAAATTCAATAGGTGTAAGAATAAGATAATACACATAGCTACAAAAATCAGCTCCACAGAGACACAGTGAGAACAACTATTTTCAAAACCTCACTGACTTTGCTGAGAACGCTTGTAAGAAACTACCATTTTTTTTTTTTTTAAATTTTTTTCAGAAAATTTCTTTTGATGCATATAGCTTGAAAGTTTCACTTCATGTTGTAATTCTTTCCCTCCCCACCCTGAGCTCTGATGGCAGCGTCCCAGACTATTCACCTGCCTGGCTCTGGGGAGCTGGAGGCAGCGTGTGGGGCAGGGAGCCGTGTGTCTGGCTGCTCTCCATGGCTAGAGGTAGGCTGCTAAGGAATAGGAAGTCTAGCTTCCCCATCTGCCATGGATCAGCAGCTCTGGAGAGTAGCTCTGAAACTATCCAGGCTGTTGGTAAGCTGACAATACCAGCTGCATATGTAATGCACATAAATAAAGTGCGCTAGGGCCAAATTTCTCTCCCCGCAGTCACAGCTCACAACCAAATGGCTAAGATCCCTTCTCACAAGATATAGGGAGGCCTTTCCCAGACTATCCCAGGTTTGTGCCACCCTCTGAGCTGCGTCCAGGCACTGCGTGAGAGATGCTGCTCGGCACAGATTAAAGCTGTGCTGAGGCCATGCTCACAAACCAGCAGCATGGACAGGTAAGCGCCAGTGCAAAGCCCATGCCCTCGCTCAGTTTGCAGCTGGGGTAAAGCCTACAAACCAAGTCAAGTTCACTGTAGTACCACCCAACGGGGCCAGGAGTGACAAGGATCACAACGGCAGGCAGCAGTGGCCTCACGGTGTGTATTCCCTCAGACTTTGACATTTCCAAACCCTGAAGCTTGGTAGCAATACGGCTTGTACAGCACGCTCATACAGTGACGGTTATTCTCCTGAGTTAGGACATAAAAGATTTCTGAAAGAACTTGAAAATTCTTCTTAATTGCATTTCCCAACCAACTTAAAAAGTCACATTAAGCTTAATATAAACTCTGTTAGCGCATTTGTCTACCTTTTCTCAGCAGAGATTTTTGCTAGGTCACATCCCTCCATACGTACACATCAAAATGACACATGCAAACAAGTTCAAAGCAGGGATAAAATCAGATAAACTGATACCATACACAAACAAAAACGTGGTCCTTCCTTACCAGCAAAACCAAATACCTGCTGAATCCTCTGCAAAACATTTAACTTCCTTCTTGCTAACACTCTGCAACTCTCTGCTCAGTGTGAGCAGCGCACGGGTTTCAGCGACACAAAGAAATGTCTCAGCCACGTACCACAGTTGTCTTCGTCGGCCCGATTCCCGCAGTCATCCTCACCATTACAGTGAAGCTGTTGGGGCAAACACTTTGTGATGTTGCCACATGGAAAGTAGCCCAGGGGACACCTGACCTCAACTCTGGAAACTTGATCTTCCAAGGAGTCACGGATGACTAAATAGAAACAAAAAGAATATTCTTTAACATATGCTCTTGATGTTTAAAGATCATTGAGATTATGTTTTTATAAATACTTATTTGCATTTGAATGTGAATATCAAGCGATAAATACATATTAGTTCATTGGACATGCAATTACAATAGGATATTAAATTAACTTGACAAGAAACATTTATATCATCAGCTAATTAAAATTTGCTTTGATATAAGGCAACCAGGTGATTCCTCATCACACATCCTAGAAATAAGATGGAAATGCTAATCATGCAAGACAAATGACCTAAAGCCACTATTTAAAAGGTTTGTTTCGCTTTGCACTAGAAATTAATTTATTATAGCAATATACCAGATAAGCTATGCAGATATGGATTATATTAATTTGTGCTGAAATTTTAGACCCAAATAGATAAGCCTTCTTTATACAAAGTCAGAATGACATATTTTAAAATGTATTCCAATTTTAAAGCAATTAATATATGTAAACTGATCAAGGATCAAAGAACAAGGAAAGCAAGATCAAATCCGTGACACTGTTTTGCTGAAGAATAACTAAGGAGATGTAAAGATGCCATTATAAATCCTTTGGAAGAGTTCTCAGCCTGGTCCAAAAAACATGGATGGATTGTTCAGAAATTTAGATACACAGATGCTGTTCTGCTAAGCCCATGCTTAATAGGAAGTAATTTCACAGAACACGGGGGCTTCATTCAAGCAGTACTGAGGGAAAAGGTAGGAGGAAGCCTATGAGGGACAGACAGAGCAGCTGGAGGACTCTACCTGTCCTCTGTTCCTCAGCTCTCTGTGCTACATCAGCTCCATTGACCCACACTTGCAGATATATATATCAATATAGCTAGCAGATCAATATAGCTAGCATTTGACTTCATGGATGCAGTCACAAAGAAAAAGATATAAATTCCAATACAAATGATATTTTAACTTTCATTGCTGCCTCAGAGCACTCACTGCACTCAGAGTACTCCATACAAAATTCATTAACTTTGATGTGATGCTTGTTCAGACAGTATATTCACATGTTAAACCCTTGAAAACATTTACAGCTCTTGAAAATTGAAATGCAGGAGCAACATCTGGAGGAAATTCTGGGATAAACATTCTGTTACTTCCATATGCACAGAACTGTCTTTGCTGTCACAAGCATCCTGCACAGAAAGTTGCATACTCCAGCTAACAATCACCACATGATTTTGAAAAGTTGGCAACTGTAAAACCTATGCGCTTGCTCGAAGAGACTTTTCCTTTCGGTTCCTATCCTTCCACCATATAGGTACCAAAAGTAAGGCTGTATTCCAGTCCTCGGACGAATTCAGTCTTGCATATTAATAAACCTCTCTGCTGTTCTGTCCCTGTATTCAGAACATTATGTTTAATCTGCAATTACTTTGCATCCAAAAGCAAGTAGCAATAAAAAAATCAGTCTTACACAGGCTCCTGGTATAGCATTAAGCAATCAGCATATGTGTAGTACTTAGTGTCTAATGTGTCCTGCTGTAAAAAGAAATCACAGCCAACTGAGGCTCCCTTCAGTGCAGTTATCTAACAGTCTGAGCAACTACTGAGACACCTGGTAAAAGACAACAATATGGAAAAATCAAACATAAATGGAAAACAAACAAACAATCCCTTGTATTTTGTCAAGCTGTTTTCCCTACAGGTTGGAGACATATTCAGACTGAGCTGAACTTTGTGCTTAAAGGGGCTGATCTCCATGCAGTTCAAATTCCAAATGATGGTGTTTACCTTCTCACAGTACCATTCAATGGATTTTCATGGCATTTCCAGAAATTATTATTAATTACTCAAATAGAACTAATCTCTGAACTAATTAATGAATTTTCTTTCTGTCATGATTTAGAAATCATTCTTTGTAAAAAAGTATGTAGTCCCTCACTGTGTTTAGTGTTTTGAATTCTCTGTACATGTATAGCCTTGATGATATCTATTCTAAATATCTGTGTTACTAATTTTTTGCTATTTCGGATTTCTGGCATGTAAACATCTGTCTGGGAAAGAAGATAACAAGGTATCAACACTTAGCAACTTCATCCTAGTCAAATCATTAAAAGCACTGGTCTTTGTCCACTGACTTGTTAACATCACTTTGTTTATGCAGAAAAGGACAGAAGTTTGGACCCTGCAAATTGCAGGAGATTTATGAATGGAAAACCCCACACCCCTCTGAGGAAATACTTGGCAGAGCTGACAAAGGTAGTATTAGGTCCCGGTCCGATAGGTCCAGGAGATAAGGCAGTAAAATCCATTGTAAAATGCTAGATAATATTCAAATGTTTCTCTTTTGGATTAAAGGAAATTAAAATGGTGTCTTTTATGCAAGGAAAATGGATAAAGATAGCACAGCAACAACAGCAATAAAATCCCATGCTTCTTATTTTGCAAATACAAACTGTACTGACACAGGAGTTTATCACGCCAAGATAATGACCTATCATGCTATCTTTCTCATGCAGTATTAAAGGTGTCAACTTTTCTACCTGCTGTTGATTTTCCACCATGAAAAAATTGAACTACTCTTCTAGTATCTTGTTTCATTGTCCGTTTCTTTAGCAACTAAACCTCCTGATAGAATAGCTCTTAATAATATTGATTAATGGTTATTCCATCACGTCATGTCACTGGCTGATTCATGTTGGTGTTAAATCAAGAAAAAAAAAAATGTTATTTTGTACTCCTTTCATTAATCCATAGGTTATATCTCTGTTCCTTGTGCATATCAAGCTTCAAAGGTACCTCTATTCTTTGGCAAAACCACAAAAAAGCATCTTTCTGACAAGATGCTTGCTGTCTCAATACAGAATAATTTTCTACCCACAGTGCATGTTCATAATTCTGCAAATTAATTATTTCTGACTATTATGTACTCCATCCTTCAATTTTTCTTAAACAAGAACCCATGTCATAGATCTTTTAAGCTTGTCCAGATCTGCAGCTTTGAAGCACATGTGGCCAAGGCAGACATCTGTGATCTTTTCTCTAGCTTGAAGAAAGTGGATAACTGTTTTCCTGTTAGTCTTGAAAATATAAGACCATTTACCGCTATCTTCCTTTCTTAAAAAAACTAGCAAGAGTTGGGTTGTCATCTACTATAAGACAGTAAGGCTCTTTCCTCTGTTTCACAGATGCAGTATCACTGGGGAAAGAACATGGCAGCCCCTCTTTAAGCTCTCATAAAAAGAAATCAAAAGAGGGAATGCACTTGGGAAAGCCAAGAACAAGATATTCCCAGGAGACCATGGCTTTCCTCCCAGCTAAATTGATTCACCAAGCTCACTATTTTTGTGCATTCTTTGAAAAATGGCAAAATCTTTTGAAAACAGATACTGGGTCACAAATGCTTTTTGAGAAACCAAACAAGGGACATATGCACTAAAAGAACATGAACTGAACAGAGTTACTTCTAACTTCTGTAAGACAAGTGAATGTGACTCCATAATGGAAACAATACTATGCTGATTAGACAGAATCATAAGCAATTATACTAATCAAAGCAGCATGACTCACTGTTTGGTACTTTCTAGTGACATCAATCTCAATTTTATTGCATATGGGTTCAAATAAGGGCATATAGAATCATGGAATCATTTAAGTTGGAAAAGACCTTTAAGATCATCAAGTCTGACTGTTAACCTAGCACTGCCAAGCCCACCACTAAGCCATGACCCCAAGAACCACATTTACATGTCTTTAAAATACCTCCCGGAATAGTGACTCAACCACTTCCCTGGGCAGCCTGTTCCAATGCTTGATAACACTTTTGGTGGAAAAACTTTTCCTAATATCCAATCTAAACCTACCCTGGAGCAACTTGAAGCTGTTTTCTCTTTTCCTATCACTTGTTACTTGGGAGAAGAGACCAACACCCACCTTACATCGTTACAACCTCCATTCAGGTAGTCCTGTAGAGTAGGAAAACGCTTTTGTATTTTCAAAAATTTGAATCACATGAAGACCTATCATTGTGAGTAAAAAATGACTCCCAAATTCCAAATAGACTAAACCATTTTTCCTTCCCTTTGACTAAGTTACCAATTTGAAAGTACTGAGGCTGAAGAAATCCCGCTATTTTTAAAAAGGAGTCCTTAATTGACAAGGACTGAGAAATGATCATGATACTGAAGATTCACCCTGTGCTTACTATGATGGAAAGTTATTTTACCTACAAAAGCACATTTTTTTTTCAAAGAGACCAATTTAAATTTATCAAATAGTTGGGCTTTTTCCTCCTCCCACCCATAACCTATTTCGGTTGCTATGCTTCTAGACACAGCAGGAAACGGGCGAGGAGCAAAAGAGGATTGAACATTTTCTTTTAAAAATTTTTTTTTTTTTGAAACAGAATATTTTCTTCAACTAAAACAGAAAGAGTCAACAAAGGAAACATCAAAGTTGAAATCGATTTTGCCTGTCATTTTTGTGCTAGCCTGAATACTGCAAGATGACAATAGATTAAAAATTTCCTCTTCTGCTGAAAGTTATTTGAAGACTGTCTGAACTGGCTTTGAAAAACCTTTAGTGTAGTATAGAGGAAGAGACCTCATAGGCCTATAACCTTTATGTTCAAAGATAAACCATCAGAAGAAGACTATGAAACAAGTTTATAACTATGAATTCCTTCAACTTAAAAGGTGGTTAATTAATTTTTGAGAAAGAATGTAATGACAAATGGTTGATCAACTCTGATTGGAGGCATTTGAATCACCAAATGACAGAAAAAAAAGAGGAAGATATGACATCTTAAAAATATTATTTTTTAAAAAATAATTTGTTTGAATTCATCCATTACAATAATATCTAGAAGTGAGTGATATTTAGTCCTCTTACATTAATTTTCCTGGGTTTATGCTCAATTATCCAGTTATTTCCCACTAAACACGGGAATTTTTGAGCAATTTATGAGCGAGACTAGGATGAAGTTGTATTTCAGGATAGAAATATGAAGTTAAATTTTGCTTGCTTTTATTAAACTCATTACTGTTTTATAAGTGGAATGTATTTTTTTTTCAGCATGCAATTTTATAAAGACTCTCCTAAACCTGATGCTTCTTTTAGGAAAAGCTTTATAATGATTTCTGTGAATATGTAATGAGAATCCCATACTATTAAAAACATTGTTAGCAAGATTTAAACACTGTCCATAAGTAACATATTGAAAATAGATTCTCGTTTCATACAACAATAAAATACAGTTCATGCACTTTAGCTTGCTGTTAATGTACACATTTGGGGTAACCCCTTTGGGCAAAGCTCGTAGACTAAAATAAACCTTGCTCTAGTGGTGACATATACTTTAACATCAATCCTTGAGGGAAAACATCCGTGGCTTAAAAGTTTTAAACATCTGCGCAGAATCCCCACAGGAGTATAATTATACTGTTATCACTACATTACCTTTTCTGTAATTTGCTTATCTCCTCCTTTGCTAATTGTTCAGCTCTGATGTCTCTAGCGTTTTCTAAATATCTGTATAGCGTATGCATCATGTTTGTAATTTTAAATTCTATTGGATGCAAGTCACACAGTGCCATTTATTCAGGATTGCAACTGGTTGCAACATCTTCATTTCTAAAATAGTACCAATTTTTTATATCTTGGCTGTTGTTCTTGCAAACAGAATTACATTTTCAGTTTTATTGCTTTACATTTATCTTTAGTAGACCATATTAGATGTCATTCTAGGAAGATGTAGTACTTGAACTACACACATAAATTTATGACTGACTAGATAAAATGTTTGTGTTCATTAAACACAATATAGTGCAAAGAATATTAGCACAAAAGGTGCATGTATTGTAACTGCCTATATTGCATGCCAATCTGGTCATTATGTTGGATTTTAATTTCGTATGATACCTTTGTGTTTTTGCTGTGGGTTTCACAATGCTTTCATTTCAGAAGCATTTCCAAAGCAGAAAATTTGTACTATCCTTTGGAAAATACAGACTCTAATCTCATAACAACATTACTAAAGTTAGTTATCAGTTATGCCACAGATAATTCAATCTAATTAATCCAGCTATAGTGCTGGAAGATTCTCTTTGTATAACTGCCAGATAAATATGCTCCAGGGTCATACACTGCCAGTGGAGCAATTCAGACTGGCCACGAGGCACCTTGCCGGAGGATTTGGCTCTTACACCTTTTATTAATTTGCTGTTTCGTTCCACTTACACTTAGAACTTAGAATAAAAAGATTCTGGTGCAAAAAAAAGAGCTGAAAGAGATAATATTATTTGGAAAAGCCCTGATATGAAGTTTAAGGAATTTTATCTGGAAACTCAAATTTTGTAGGGCATTCCCAGAGGATGAGGGTTCAGTTCAATGTCTAACAAAGACACAAATTAATGAACAGAGCCAAACCTTTCCCTTTTCTTCCCTTCTCTGTCATTTCTTTTCCCTTTTCTTCCTCTCCCCAAATACACAGAATTTAAATGATCTCTGGCTATTATTTCTGTTTAGAAATAAGTTCTATCTCCATTTTCTGACACGTTTCCAATGGAAAATGCATTAAGGTAAGCTATTCTTTGCCCTAGTGTTGTTTTGCATTGGTGTAACTCCTTTGATTTCACTAATCTCTTTTTCACACTAGTGCAATATCAAGTCTAAAGCTGGACACATGAAACACTAGGGTCTTGTTTGGGTGGCATTGGATACAGAACAAAAATGAAAGCACCGTTGTAAATGTGTTAAATACACTGTACTAGTCAGTGCCATCCCACCTGAAAGGCCCAGAAAAGGCAGTGATGAACCATCAAAATCATGGAAAACTCCCCTCCCAGGAGCCGATTCTTTCTCCCAAACACTGAGGAGTGTGCTTGGGTGCTCCTTTCTTTTTCCTCCTTTGAAGCACCGTATTTGTAAGAGTTAATGATTTAAAGACACACACACACATATATATAAAGTAATATCTAAAGCTTCACACTAGGAACAGCATTTTTGATTTTTTTTTAATCCCAGGGAAAACGTTTCCTACTTAGCAGTATTTGCCATGTGTCTTACACACCACCACCCCCTTCCATCTCATAACATGCTTAGTGGTAAGCTAATGAAGTTGTAGGGTTTTTTTAAATCTGAGTAATCTAATAATTTAAAATTTATGTTAGTCAAGAGGATCAAGAACAGTGGATTATCAATAAATTATTGTCCCTCAAGCAACAATCATTCACCTCATCTGGATAACCAGTATTTTGAATTTAAATACATAATGATAGTAATTAGTTATTACTGTAAACAAGTTCACTTCAGACGTGTTGCTTTGCACAAGTTAACCCAGTCAGCCATATGCAAAAGTGAAACACCGATTAATGAAAACGAAATTATTTAAATTAACAAACAACAGACATTTGTAATGTCTCTCTTCAGTTTCCACAAAGAAAAGGCAGATTTAAGTGACTTTCATGACACAATACGGTATACAGGAGAGGAGTTTGTGTACACGTGCATTCATGCATGGCAGTAATAAGAAATCCAGGAGATGAGACAGAAACTAGTTGCCCTAAGAGAAAGCTGCAATGTAAAAGGGAATGAAATTAGAAAGTCAACAAACAGGGAAATTACCTGCTGATATTCTAATTGTATGATGTTCTGAGAATACATTATTTGTAAATGAGCAGAAGAGCAAAGAATTATGTGATTATCATTAACTTCTCATAACAGAAAACAATCTAAAAGATCATAACACTTTGCCTAACCTTTCTTAGGTAGAAAAGGGCAAAACTGTTGTTTTTCTCCCCCACTACCCCCACATAAAAATCACATGGCTTAGCTCTAACTTCTCGCATACCGAGTTTGGTATGCTCCCGTGATGAGAGGGGGAGGGGAGAGGGGAAAGACTCTTAGAATGAACGTCTTGAAGCACTGATGATTGCAAAATAGATTTGAGAGACCCAGCCCAACCACAGGCTGAGGAAAAAAACCTGAAGAGGGGTAGTAGGAGATTTTATTTTGTCTTTCTCTATCTTCTTTGGCTCTTTAGTCTCTTTATTTTGCTACAAGGTCACTTTAAGCAAGCTGTACATCAGCCACAATTTCAGAAGCCTCAATATTTTCCCTCTTGTCCCAAGTAACACAGTCTTAAATAAATCTTCATAAAATACTCTCAGGTAAGATTTTCTATCTAGGACTCCAGAGAGAGAAATGGAAAAAAGTGTTTTAGGATCCTTACAGAAAGTATTTGAAATACGAAACATGATCTGGGTTTTTTTTGTTGTTGTTGTTGTTGTTTTGTTTTTTAATTTCTTTTGCCTTTAATAAAGTATAAAAGGATTTTAATGATAGTTCTTACAATGGAACTAAGCCAGCATAATTTAAAATGAAACTCTGAAGCATGCTTAATTTTGTAACAATAAAAATATATTATTTCTTGCCGAGCCTGAGACAGGATTATCTGATACATTTTATTTATTCACATACTTTTGTTACTAAGAACCATTTATAACTATTAAGAAATTAAACTTAGTATAGAACCACAAGTTCAGATCTGGGAGGTTGCTGTGCCCTATAAATCTATGAGATTCCACCCTCCTGAAGTATTATAAAAATGGAATCTTTTGTTGTTCTGTTTGGAAGTCAAATAATTTGAAAGTATTTTAGAGAACTGGCAGGACTATTTTGTGAAAAATCAATTTCAGACATTGTGTTTAAAAAAATAGTCTTATTGGATTGTGACTCATGAATATTTGGTTCAATTTAAAAATCATAAGTTTTCCAATCTCTACTATATTTTGCCATGAGTAAACATAACTCACTGCTATAAATTGTGACACTCCAGTTAAATTGCCATAAACCAGAAATTATCTCAAGCTAATAGGATTTCTGACTTTCCTAAAGTGAATAATGTTAGCTGGCTGGACCATGATCAGAGACATCTGGCTTACTTCTTCTTTTAAAGGTTGTATAAAAATGTGCATGCAGATTAAGATTCATCGATTTTAAGATTATAACTTTTAGATTTTATACAATTATTAATGTACATAAAGAAATATTGCATTAGCAGCACATCGGTGTAAGTTATCTGGATATTAATTTTTCCTCAGCCAAGTTAGAAAAGATAACAAGAAACTAAATTCAAAAAGTTTGTCTCCATTTTAGACGCAGTTTGGCTAAACAATACATTTGCATGGATTACTGATGGACTTCACCTCCACATAGGCTATAGCTCCTCATTCTCTTCCTTTTGACCCCACTCCAGCTAAATCAACACATGATGATGCCCGTTCCTGGCACTGAGTGTTTTCTCACTGCCAGCACAAATGAAAGCATGCTGTGTGAAACATAGCTTAAATTAGAGTAATGCTACCATGATCCATCTCTAGCTCAGCACGCGAGGCAGGACAGAGGGCTGGGAGGAGGAGAGGTTTGCTCCAACAGTGATCTGCTGCATCACCCTGGTCCTGTGACACCTTTCTGTCAGGTCTCCGTTCACCCCACATCTGACTTACCAACTCAGACAGAGGGCTTCCCAGGGCAAGCTATGCACAAGAATGCCTAGAAAAAGGCAGTGGGGGGGTCACAAGAGGCTGTTGTAATAGCTGCACCACGACATTAGAGTGCAGACTGAGAAGAGGCAGTATTGGTACACAGCTGTCTGTTACCAGACATCATAACCTATAGTTTTGGCTTTTTTTTTAGTAAATAGATTGAATAACGCGATTATTCTATGCCAGTATCCCAGTACTTAAAGCAACTGTCGACATAACCAATTAACAAAATTAAATCACTTGTAACTTGGTATTATTGAAAAATATCTGTTAAATTCTCCAAAACTGTGCATCCATAGATACAGCAACTATTTCCCTGGGCAGAAAACCAGTCTGATTAAAAGATGATGTGAAAGCAGTGGATACGTAAATAGAAGATTTAAAAAAGAAAACATGAATATAAAATCAAATAGTGATAAAATCTAAAAATGTATAGGTAGGCATGCTAGAGAAATAATCAGTATTTATTTAAAAACAACTTTTTTTTTTCCTAAAACATATTTGGAAGAAGAAAAACCTCACATGACATAAAAATCTTAGTAGTGTGAAAAAGCCCAGCTATTCAATATCTATTTCTGATATACATATTTTGAAGGAAGAAAGCGGTTATATTCTTTCTGCTTGGTGCCTAAGAACTGTACTGAACATTAGGCAGAATTTTTAAAGAAAATATTTTCAAACCAGCCATAGGAGAAATTTGAAAGGAATTATTTAAGAAACACTTTGAAACTAATGTTATTATGCAACAGGTTTTGAAATATGAAGGAAATACCAAAAGAACTAGAGGCTTGCAGTGGTATTTGAATACTAGAAAAGAATGACAGTTTCTGAAAAATCAGTGTTTATAGTTCCTAGGTAAAACAACATAACTGTTAACTCAAGTCTTCACATGGAATTGAAGACCAAGAAACAATGTCAGGAAGTGTACTGTCATGGTAGATAGGCCTTGAATAAACCTCTAAAAACACAGATCACCTTTGTCAACTGCATTACTATTAACTGCTTCAGACTAATCCTTTACATGGCTTTTAAATTCATTAACCTAGTCCTTTATTTTTTCTCTCCATACAGTGTAAACTTTGGCTTTAACTATGTTGTGGCCAGATTTCATGTTTCATGAAAGGATGCTCTTCTTAGTTGATTCTGAAGAGGAGCTGGTCTATTGCTATCTCACCTATTTTTAGCCTTATTTTTTTTTAATTGCAAGTGAAAAAGAAAGTAAAGTGAAACAGAAAACTGTACATATTTCTATGTAAAAGCAACACCACCACCTTTTCAAGCACTGTGCGTTTTTCCCCGTATTCAGCACAGCGCTGACAATCATGTTTGCGATGGAAAAAAGACTCTGCTTCCTGGTCAAGCAAATGCTTTTATTTTCTCTGTAGAACAGAGGAAAAAGAGGCAATGTTGACCTGCATTGACAGTCCTATGCACATCTTCGAGTCTCAGTCCTCTGAGACCTCTGCTGATATGACCTCTGCTGCTCTCAGCGCTGTAGCAGCACTTGCTCTCCTCTGGAGGAAACACTAACTTTACTGAGAATAAACATTTTGACCAAATAAAGCCTTGGGATTGCTACAGGGTACGCGGGTGGAACACAGTGACCTGTGATATACAGGACTGGGTGATTTAACGGCCTCTCTGGATAAACTCTGCTAAGTGATCTCACGTGCACCAGTCCCACAGGATCAGTGCAGCCACCGCTGGACTCTCCTCCTAACTGCCCGACCACCCTCTTCCCCTGACATCAGGTGTATGGGGACAACTTGCCCTCCCAGGGCCAGCTCTTCCCAACAGGCCACAACTGATGGCTTTGGAGACTCTTTCAAATCCATGTTTTCCCATCAGTCCTCCCTCCAGGTACCTGTATCTTGCCTTATCACACAAGTCAACTGCATGCTGGATGCCTCATGAGCATTGAGGACAGCATAGCAGGTAGTACATAATTGTGTGTATGACTTCTTTGCATACACAAAGTCAC
Organism: Limnodromus scolopaceus; assembly: GCA_028565335.1. Lineage (NCBI taxonomy): Eukaryota > Metazoa > Chordata > Aves > Charadriiformes > Scolopacidae > Limnodromus > Limnodromus scolopaceus. The sequence continues at coordinate 36,098,511 of JAOXNO010000033.1, read as the reverse complement.
TTCTCTATATCATATATTGTCTTCTTGTCTTGGCTATGAGAATTTCCAAACGATTTCTTGGTTTTTTCCTATGATAGGAACCATCCGCAAACATCAGTTATTAGCAGCATACATTCAAAGTCTGTCACGTATCTTTAAACTTCATACATTTTTGCAAATGCACCTCCATATAATAATAAGAGACATTTTACCTGCACTTTGATTGGTCTTCTAGTGAATTGCTGACACCCTGCTGTTCAGTCTACCATCTAACGACTTATAAGTTACAATATTAAATTCCTCATTAGTTCCATCATACAGCTACAATAAACAAACTTCCCTTTTTTAAGTCCTTACAGATTGCTTAGATTACGGTTTAGAATATGGCTTTATTGCTTAGATGGGGAGCTAAGGCATTAACATACATATGGCAAGTGTTTCTGCTAATGTTAAGTTCCTGCTTTTAGATCAGTTTCACAGATTACTAAAAGCACAGCTTTCACGGATTTCAGTGGCAGCTGTGAAACGGACACTGCCACATCAGGGTTATCAAGCCAAAACCCTAGAAAACCTGCCATATAATTATTATCCATTTATGACCCCTTTAGAGCACCACTGTCTTGGGCAAGAAGCAGGAAAAAAAAAAAAAAAATCAGTTTTCCACAGCAGAGTTCAGTTGCCTTCATCACATGGCCATCATTTTGTAATCCCCAGCTGCATTCCCATTTTATCTTTACCTTCTACAGCAAATGAATGGAGGGTAACACAGGCAGTATAGTTCTCTATATATTTCTGATTCATTCTTTGAATACCATACACAAAACACAAGTCCTTGTGGAGCCATAGCATGAAGAAAATGTAGTATGAGCACACAGGACAAATTAAGATTGTATTTCTATTCCTAAGCACTGAGTCTGCAAAATTAATAATGTTCTTTGATACAGGTAGCATCCTAGAATGTTAAAAGAGAAAATCAATTCTCTTCTGACATTTCATAACACGACACCCTGCGGCATCTCTGGTTCAGAACCTTTAGCTCTCCAGACCTTTGGCGTTTGAGAGGGTGGGGTGATCCGATAGCATTAATTACCAGCCTCTGAGCAGAGATGTTACACAGCAGGAGACAGTGAGCAACAGGACAACCTTGAGCTTCCTTCCAGCCTTGTAGCACAGTCCTCACCCCAATAAGCACAGTCTCATCTTCTCCTTGCCCTGGCTGCTTACCTCCCTTCCATCCTTTCTAGCCTAATGACTACCTGCTTCCCATCCTCTTGTGACCTTCTGTCTGCATAAGGTGCTAGTTCTGGTCTCACCATCCTCTAACTTTACTCTTCAGACACTCCCCTCTCTCAGAATTCCTTTCTCTTTTAATTAATTCATTGCTGCTTGCTGGCTCCCTCTCACACATCCCTTTCCCCAGTCTCTACCCTCCCAGGCTAACAGCCTTTCTGATTTCTATTTTCCCTTTCTAAGCAGCGTTAGCCTTTCCTCTCACCGCTCTGTTCCTTTGTCTCACCCTCCCTCCCCCCTTTAGCCTCTACTTTCGGTCCCCTTGGTCAGTCCTTCCCAATACATTTTCACTTTCTCTCTTTTTCAGACACAACCATAATGACTTCCTGATCCTCTCAGCTTCTTACAGCTCCCTACCTTGAACCACTCATTTCAAAGTCTTATCTAATGGCTTCAAGGTATAGGAATTATGGCACCACTCTATGAGATTACTGGTAACAGTTCCTCTGATGAGTTTCACACTGCTCTTTAGCTCCCAGGGACACCCATTACAGGAGGTTAATTTTTATACTACTGCAATTAGACTTGAAGAGGCTCATTAGCTCTATTGGGATGGCCTGTCAGAAGACTGTCTGTCAGACACAGTGATTTTGTAGAGGAATACTTCAGGAGCCCTTATCTGTTTAAGAAAAGGCACTGTTTAGTGTAGGATTCCCGGGATCGTTCAATAGTACCAGTTCCTCACTTGGTTAAAAATTCAAATTATTTTGGTAAAGATTTGCCTTTCTTCTTGCTCAAGGTGTAAAAAAGTCCACACTTTTTTACACATAAAATTTCAGAGCAAATGGCTCAAGTTTGGTAGAGTTGCTATAAACAGCCAAGAGAGGTTTGCAAGTTGTGTAGCCCCGGGTTCTCTCAATGGAGAGGTGTGAGCAGCCTTGCCCAGGCAGCAGTTGTAGGCAGACCAGACTCTGCAGCTGACGACGGTTTAACTTTCACCACTTCACTTTACCAATGTGTAGACTTTTTACTACCTTCTAACTGACATTAGAGGAAGTTTTCCTCACAAACCATCTTCATCCCTGATTTTCTGTAAAGATATTAATTTTTGTTGTACACACAGATATACAGGATACACATTATTCTTCTAGCCACAGGGAAGCTAGTCTGATTAATGCTCAAGTTAAATGAAAGCAAAGAGAAATTAACCAAAAATTATTATTACACAATGATTATTTGAACTTCTGCAAAGATTGAAGTAATTTCACTTTCCTATTTACAAATCTGGAAGGGATCTTCAAATTTGTTACAAACTATGTAAACAAGAGCACTATCCTGCACAATCATAAACTTGCAATTCTCCGAATGATTTGCGATGGTCTCTTTCCCACATTTGACAGAAAGCACTTGGTATAAGAGATCTTGGCCTTGAAAACAACTGTCACATGCGTGCAGCACCAGAAGGGCTAACAAGTTTCAGATGGTTTGAAGAGAGCTTTCCTTGGCATTTTAAGTGAGGATAAGGGAAGGAAAAAAAACATACAAGGGGAAGAACAGAAAGAGGAGGGAAGGGGAACTGCAGACACAAGCAGAAATAGGATTGGAAAAATCCTATTTAGGTAGGGGCACAGAGCATACAGGGTTAAAATAGTAACCCTCACAATTGTTTTCCATGAGGAGCCTGACACATCCCTTTTGGAATCCACTTTGAATAGTTTCAGATATTAATGTTCTTCTGTTTTTCTTCATGATTGATAAACAAATTGTTTGTGGGTCTGTCACTTAGCCAAAGTCCAGGAGGACAAAACAGTTTTTGTGCCCAGAAAGCTGTTCAAAGTGACTCTAAAGACACAAAAGTGCACTGTGGTTGTTGCAGTGATTAGTCTCGATTTTTTTACCAGAGAGAAGATGTGGCACCAGTGCAGTGCCAGCCACATGCCCAAGCAACCTGCTAGCTTCGCGAAGGGTTGAGCCATCCAGGCAGATATTTGTCCTGGCTACCCGGCCAATGCTGCCAGTTCCACAACCGGAGTCTGAAATTTACTTTTATCCACATTACAATTGATGCTGTTGCACTGGGAAAAACCATGGTACAGGTGCTGCTTTGTTTTCAAAGATTCCCCCTACCTGGTCTAGTATATTCCACACGGGAAAGTAGTCAGGCAGTAGCTGAAAGTTGCTGGTACATAAAAAGCTACGTAGTTTGGTTATGTGGGTTTTGAAAGGAAAGGTTTTCTTATAAGAAGATTTAATTAAGAATTAAGGAAGGAAGTAAAATAAAAGAGCTATTGAGTTATTTGTGTGCAACTTTAGCTGTTGAATGGAAAACTACGCAGATGTAGATTGAATTGATACGGATGGGTCAGGCAAGAGTAGTTTTTGTACAATAGATATTTCTCATTTTATTTTTTTAAGAATTAGAAGCGTCTGTGAGGTGTAGAAATTAAAAAGAAAAAAATACAACAAAACTGTACAACTGAATTTCTAGCAGTCCATAAACAACAAATGCAACTTCTAAGCACAACAATACTCACTTCAGGAATCTTTGTTTTAATATCAGAGAGCCTAAAGACTTGAGTAAAGCTTATATCTATTGCGTGGATGAAATCAGCCAATGTGTAGATGTGGTTACAATTCAGATTACTGGCTAAAAGTCTGAAAAGGCAGTGAAGCTATAAACTGTGTACTGAGCTGGGTTAGGAGAAGTAGCATTAAAGAGGAACTCGTTTTGGTGCAAGACAGAGCACTGGCAGGCAACAGAGACTCCAGGCATGCATATGCTTTCATCTATGGCTGCACTGCTTCTCTCTTCAAAAAATCTAGATGAGCCACGTGGTTTTCTTATAAGTGTTATAATACTCTATATATGATGAGCCAATAAGCACCTAAAAAAGTAACTGTCATCATAACTATAATACTAAAATGCCTGTCGTTATTTACAGTCCTCATCTGTTATCCTATTTTGCAATAAGCTTTAATATATTTTGGTAGGTTTTATAAATTCCACTGCTGAGATGAATTTAACCCAGCAGAAATTATGCCAATAATAATTTGCACATCTTGTATGAATGTTTCAACATTTTATTGTCTTGATATAGAAAGCAGTAATATGAAAGGCTTAATTTGTTTGAAATCCTTCAGCTTTTATCCTGCATATCTTGAAGTATTTCCTTTAAATATTGGATTATTGTTCATGGATAACCCAGATGCATATGAAGCTCATAAGCTTGATAAGATCTCATTATCATAGTCAACTTAATTCCAAACACATTAATAGCCCCATTTTTTTTCATGCTTGCAGCTCTTGTATTAAGTGTTCCTCCAAAACCTAAATAGAACTGCTTAGAGTTTTTCCACAGATTTAACTAAGCTCTGCAACTACAAAAATAGCTGTAAGTGGAGCTCTATTTCCCAAACGCCTAATGTGGGCAATATCCCTTACAAATCAAGCAGCATAGTAATCGCATGGAAACCCTAAAATGTTTAATATAAAAGCAGGAGAGAGAGCAAACTGTCGTTCAATACAGAAGAAGGTGGCAGAATTCAACCTTATGCTCTTGTTAGTTTAATAAAGTAGTTGATATTACAAAAGGTACTGATTTCATCTACAAATCAATAAAACATTATTTTAGCATTGCAAGTAAAATAAAAAAAAAATTAATATCAAAATTACAACTAAAGAAAATGATAATGACTAGGAAATTCAACATATGTATCAGTATCAGCAGCTTCACAGGGACAGCTTTACCCAACTTGAAAGCAGCACTTGCAAACAGGGTACTTGAATTAAATGAAGAAAACATTACTAAAGTAAGCAGAAGATCAGGTGTAACTCCCACCACACTGAAGGGATTCACATACGCAGGAAAATTTAAATTTAATTTAATTTCCATTTTACATGCTATACTGCCTATCATGCTGAATCAGACAGTAAAAATTCCTATTACCTGAACACAATCTACTTTGAGAACTACCAATTCTAGTAGCATTGCACAGTATCACTACATACTACTGAATGTGAATTTCAAGGTATCTGAAATGAGTCAGTTCTATATGTATGTTCATTAAATATTTACAACATGCATTTATGCAATGGTTAAACTTTCTTATTTTTTAATTTTGGCTCATAACTATTAATAGTAATTCTCAAAGCATTAAGTACAAACATATTTAATCCTTACATGTAGCTAGTAACCTTGAGAGACTGTGTTACACTTCAATCCTATCAAAGAATAATTGCCATGAAGAACTGTAAAATAGCACTGAGATATCATAGTTTTTTAAAAAAATCCACTGCTGAAGTTCACCAGCTATCTGCTTTGCAATGTTCAAAACAAGAAAAAAAAGCTGGATACACTTACCCTTGGTACCAATAAGCAAGAACATATAGAAGCAGCAGTCGGATGTCATATCTGTCCTCCAGCAATTCAAAGAATAAAGTCAATGAATGTTGTCCCTGAAATTGCACACCAGCCAGCGAGCTGCTCCCACGGTCTGCTTCTGACAGCCTTCAGCAGTGCGTGAAGCAAGCTCCCTGCTCTCTCCCCTGCCTTCCTCCCTTGCTCTCCTTTGCGCTAGGTCTCCCTCTCTCCCCCCTCTCCAGCACACACAGACACACGAAAGTTTCTGGGAGCACACCAGCTCCTCAGGCTTTCCCTTACAGGATGGGGTCGGGTCTGCTCTGCTCGGCGGCCGGCGAAGGCTGGGCTCTGTGCATGGACACGGCTCTGCCCCAAGGAAAACTGCTGCTGCACAAAGCACAGCCAGGTCCAGAGAATCGTCATTAATAGTCCATTTTTTTTTTTTTCCCCCTATTTTTTTTCTTTCCTTAAGTCACAATACTGCGAGAGGCCTGAGAAGTGCAGTTTTATTTAGGCAAATATGTTTGAAATGGAACATTTGATATAGTTTAGATAAAAACTGGTGGTTTCTCAAGTAAGGGGAAGTGAAATTTATAAACACAGTCCCTTTGTAGCAAACCAGTCACTCACTGAAATACAGAAAAATTCACAATGTAACTTATTTCCAATAACAGCATGTCACTATTTTTACACATTAACCACTCTTCACAACTAATGCTAAAGAAAACAACCTTAAAGAGCAAAGAGGGATGTTTGGAAACATGAGAATAAGATTTTTCACAGATTTCCTCCTTATTTAAATACTTTGAGATATTCCTGACTGGTCCTTGACTTTACTGTCATCAGCAGATTTTGGTATACTCCATCACATACAGTCATACAGTTAAAAACGTTTTTTACAATGTGATGGCTAACACTCATCAGCACAGCAGGATATATTTCAAAATGAGTCTGTTAGTTGAGATGAACTTGAGCAAGGAGTTAATTTTACCTGCTCTCAAAGAGATTCAGAATTTTAAAAATATCTTTTTATTTTAAAAAAAGAGCTTGATAGAATCAACAGCTTGCCAGGATGCAAGGGTCAGGGATCACAGGTAAGGAGCCAGCAGCCACGTTGGGTACCTAAGAAAGCCTCTCAGACTAAGGAAATGTGTCCATGCACAACATACATGGAATGGTGAATTTAAAGAATGGGAAAAATCTATAGTCAAAAGCAAAGTCCACATTTTCCCTAGAGCCAAATTGTCTATAAAACATATATTATGAACTGCCAGTCTTTTGATTTCTAATATAAAAGAATACAAAACATAGGAGTTAAAACAAAAGGTTCTTGTTTATGGAAGCCCCAAGAAGTACGTCGACATCTACTGTACCAAAAACAGTACTAGGCACTGTACAAGCAAAAATAGATTAAATGGATTATGGACCCATAAAAGATTCCTTTTATAAGGTGGGGAGTAGTTTTTGAGCATATCAACTAAAACCACACTAGCCTCAAACAACTATTCAAGAGTTAAGCTAACACCTAGATACCCTAGGGCTAATGTCTCAGCTGAAAAGGTCTTCTAGGGTAGGAATATAAGAAGAAGAAACTGAACCAAAAAGGTGAAGAATAAGAGAAAAATACTTTCAAGGAAGATTAAAATAAAAGCTCTACCCCTTTACTGCAAGATGGGATAGAACCGATGTTCTAGAAAAGGGTGTTTTAACTTAGCATAGTTTCCTCTGTGGCTTTTCTTATGAGCAGTACATACCACCCACATACATTTTCTGAAGCTCTGTCCCAATGGGAGTTGTCACTTTCCAGCCTTCCTCTTTTTCAAGGACCTTCAACAAGGATACTCATTAAAGATAATTTTGCTGCAAACACTTGCTCTATGGAAAATCCACTGAGATCTTCCCTCTTCTAAATTTCTTATACATTCACAATAATACATAAAGAAGCAGCAGCACTTTCCAGCCCATTCTCTCAGTATAATTATATGTAAACCAAGAAGATAGAGTTACACACACGCAGATTGCTGAACTCTGGAATGCAGAGCAGAAAGAGGAGGAGAGGCAAGCTCATTATTAGAACAAAACATTAAATAGGACATTACTAGCTTTTGAAAAATAGTTTTGGCTTACATTACTTGAAAACATTTTTTCTTCTTCTTTGAAGAAACACTTCTGTGCTTTAGAAAGGCAATAAATACTTCCCTCCTGCCTAAAAAGTAAAAACTTATGACATTTTTGTGTTTTAGAACTCTCTTTCCAAGAAAGCAATATGCTTTATATGCTAATCCTTACAGAGCGAAAAAATAACACATCAGAATTACATCTTTGTTTCAAAAAACTTTGAGAAGGCATTAGATTTCATTAGGATGGTCAATATTTCTACTTGCAGCAATTCTACAATTGAAATTCCAAAATCATCATAGAAAACTGTTGTATGGGTTACAATGCAGATACATACTTTACTTCTGAGTTCCAAGAAATGAGAAGGTTAAACTGAATTCATTGGAATAAGAAAGGTGCCATTTAACTTCTTTATTGGTTACTGACAAATGCTCGCAATTTGACTTTCTGACTTCACAGCTATCTGGTGCCAGTCTAAAGAGTATCCAAAATTTCAGTTTTAAAACTGTAGGAATCTACTTGTCAGATCTCTGGGGGACACACCTTACCACCTCAAAACATTCAACCAACATTGTGCCACCCACACCACAAACTAACAGAAGACATTAATAAACTGTTTCACTAAATCCAAATAATTATGGTTATTATGTTATCAAGAAGAGTCACCTTATGTTTCCATTACAAAGTGTTAGAAAATTGAGTATACAGGGCTTGGAATTCAACAGCAGTAATTATGAGGCACTTTCAGAGAACTGTTGCTAGTGAAGTTCTAGCACCTTGTAGTCTTTCTTCCTAAAGTTCACATTAGGTGCTACATAGAAGGAATTTCATAGAAGTAAACAGATCATAGTTGTATACATCACCATTGCAAGCGTCACTTTTAAAACTAAAAATACACTAAGCTGTAAACCTTTGCTACTGTAGAAATCAGTCAGAATTCCTTTTCAGCCTGAAGGAAAAGGTTTACTTACCCACAGGCTGCAGCTAGTCCCTTGGAGGTTAACAAATATTTTACCTCAGACTCTGACTTTAGCAGGCTCAATGTTACAGCTGATGAGCTTCAAGCAGGTTCAGTACAGGTGGGGGCAAAGATATCTCTAAGTATTAGCCTATGTGGGGCAGATAGATGTGTACAAACTCTACCTGTTATCACACTGCTCCAAGTACTGAGTAATATGTGTCTCGGAGATATTTCTGCTCTTCCCTAATGTGGGAGTTTTCCTTAGTTTAATTAAGAACAGTTTCAAGGATGCTTTATGGCATGTATCAAATCAAAGACCTACATGACAATAGGTATGTTGATGGTGATTTTATAACTAAGAGTTTCTCATTAAGCAAAGCTGAAAATACTGATGAAATTGTCAGCTCTTATAATGCCCTAGTGAAACACAAGAACTGCAGAATGAAGCACTGAAAATCAAACTGGGCCCATGTTGCCATCTGCAGCCACGAAGACAATATAGTTTAAATTTAGAATCAATACTCCAAGAAATGAACCTCTTGCTTTCTCGGCCATTTGATGGCCAAACTTTAGGCTTTGTATTATAGCAATATGAATAATTAATATAAAGATAAGGCTTCAGAACATAGCATTTAAAATGTAAGTCCTCCATTATGTACATCAATCCTACAATCCAAAAGATTTAACTGTGCAAAATAACATAATTGGCTTAATTATATTTAATTTCCATTGCTTTCAAAGCTCCAATGGTATGCTTTGCAGACAGTGTAACTGAGAATAAGACATTTCTATTTTATAGGACAACTATTACCTTTGGAGGATATATTCCTTGTTTAACACCTACATCCAGGTTCCATGAGTTGGGAGCAAAGTAGACTAAAGGACCTTTTCAGAAAAGTACAAGAATATCTAAGTAGACTAAGCACAGAAAGATAAGAAAAGACCTCATCTACAGCAGCTCTTTCCAAACAGTAAGCTGTACTTCAGTACCTTTATCTAGCTCTCTATCTCACACGCTTGTGACTTAACCAGTATTGTAAGAATGTGTTATCTTTTCATAAAGCTTACTCTTCCCCATTGCGCAATTGCAGAGATTTAATAGGATTTACCTCCCAAAACCTGAAGAGCCTGGAACACCTGGCCTAACAGGCTAACCACACCTTTGCTGTAGGGCCTCCTGACTTCTCTCTCCCCTCCCCAGACCCTCTTTATCAACACAGCCACAGCTGAGCTGGGGTTACTGACATTTGCACCTGGAGAAAGGGGAGAGACTTTCCTCTTCTGGACAAACTACCTGAACTACATGTTCTCTCCTGAAGGGCTTTATTACAGGGACAGCACAGAAATTTTTTTTTTTAAGTACATATGTATATCTAACAAATGTCTCAAAACAGACACTAGTCCTACCAACCTTATTTCAAGCTAAAGCAATTGCACGCTTGGTTCTTGTGTTTGGCTTTTGTGCCAGCTCCCAGCTGCAGAGCAATCCTAACTCCCTCGCTAGCTCTGTGGCTGTAGCTACGGGGGGAAACACGGACAATGAGTTTTACTGCTCCACAGGAAAAGACAGACAGAAGAGGAGGAAGGATTCAGGGATGACTATTTGTCCCTTACACGTCTTTTGCTGTTTGTAAATGAGACACCAGATTGGCTGTAGACAATGGTGTACAAGCACCAGTATCTAGCTAGCTCTGAGCTCATCAAAAGAACTTCCTTTCTTCTGCAAAAGGTACTCTCTGCTGCTGGGGGGTTTGGTGACCCTGTCCAGCTGTCCTTCTGTAGTTTTAATGGGGAAATGTGCTCAGTCAGAGCAAACTTACTCGCTGCCTTCTTCATTTTCCCCAGTTTTCTCCAGATGTCTCTCCCAGCTGGGTGTTCTGACTAAATCCAATAAAAGCTCACCAGCATGCCTGACTCAAAGCTGCCGCTGGAATGTAGAGAGTATATTTTTTTCAAAATAACCAAACACATAAGCCTTTGCTGATGTCTTTTCTTAATCAGCCATTTTCAGTCTTTTCATTGATTAAAGATTTTAACAGGATTTCTATGATTGTGTATGATTATAAGCATGATGTTAATGGCTTTGGTAAGTTACTATACCATTTGGGAATGTTATAGGAATTATATATGACATCCTGCTTTTTCAGTGTGACTCTTTTTCCATGTTATCTCTGTCATATTTGGGGAATTGCAATTTTTGTTTTACAGGACCTAAGCTTCTAGGAGGAAAGGCAAACTTCCCAAATATGAATAGCTGAATATACAATGTCAGAAAATGGAAAGCTCATAAAATGTTCATTAGCAATATATTTACATATTTTAACATGTGATGATATCAAACATATGATCAATGTCAATTAAGTCATACTTTGATAGAATGAACTCTAAGAAGAATTATAAGAAATTATCCCCAATGCACTCCAAAAGCCTCCGGGACTGCTTACAGCCTGCTTACTCATCCAGGCCTTTACATATGAACCCACAAAGCTCCCTGTGAAGTATAAGCTGAATTGAGGACATATTTAACTGAGATTCAAGGAAAGGAACAGAAAGGAACAGCCAATTAGACATGTAGGATAAACACATTCTACGATGAAAACAAAAAAAAAGAATAAAACCAAACCCCCAAAATCTCATAAGAATTGAGAAGGAATAGGAGGAGAGTTACAGAGTTACAGTATGAGGAAGCAGGGTTTATAAAGGGCAAATATGTAATATGAGAAACCATCAAAAGTAGGAACCACTGAAATGAAGAATGCACGAGAGAGTATTTGTAGAACTATCCATCTCTGCAGTTTGCCATTGCACTGTTGTGAAGAAAATAAACTCTGTAAAATGAACCTGCCTTTTGTGAAGTAGGTATGATTTCCAATCCAGTGGCTTTTACATAATACCTTAATTTACAATTCTAATTTTGTATTTCTGCAACAGCAGACAGAACACAGAATAGAAAGAACTGAGCTGTGAATTTCAGAAATCCCAAGGTCATCACTATATAGTTAAAAGTGACCAGTAAAATAACATCCTCCTAATGTTAGTAAGTATCCAGGACCTAAATTGGCTGGGGCTTTGAGTTCGTTGTTTGGGGTGCTGTTTAGCTTTGTTCTTTTACACAGATACAAATTTGATGCAATCAGCAAAGAAAGCGTAGCATTAATCTGCAGCTTTTGAGAAGCGTAACATGAAAATTGCTTGACAGAGCTAGGAAAGATGTTGGGTTTGGGAACAGCTGATAGCCTGTGGTGAAGCAGCTTATATTAACAGAGACTTTTTTTATTTAGGTGAGCTTTTCTTCCTTTCCTCCAACTAAATTGTGCATGAAAAAAATCAATATTTCTATGAGCAGCTTGAGCCAAAATGAGGAATTGATTTCAATATTAATCATACAGTTCTAAAGCACTAGGAGCAACACAAGTGGAGAAAACATTTTCAAAGTAACTGTGCAAAACGCATGGCTAAGCCAGAGGAAGTTATGACCTCCAGCTTTTTTCTTGTTTGTTTTCTGATTTTATTTTGAAATATAGCTGAAACTGCTAGGTTTGCAAGACTGAGTAATAGTTTTATAAAATCAACATTTCAAATAAAAATATTTGGAATTTTCCCCAACTGTTTTGTTGACTAACACTTTAAAAATCTTTTCTCCCCCGGAAGATTTTTTTTTTCTAATTATCTTGAATGTTCTGATACCATTAAAAAATAAAAAATTATAATCTTAACAGATAATGAGATAACTTTGAACAATGCATTTAGCCTGTTTTTGTATTTTATGCTGGGATGATTTCCATGTTAATTCTGGAAAATATCCTTGTGGTAGGGATAATATGACAAAATTCCTAGACAAGTGTTAGAACCACTAACATTGGAATGGCATGATATATCTTGTACTCTCTTTCTGGCTCAGTCAGGGATTATATTTTGTTCAGGAATGTAGGTTCAGTAAATGAAACAGTTCATTCTCTTCTCCTTTATCCCTTGTGCGCCCCTCTAAGATATGAGAGAGTTGAATGAAATTTTCCTCATCCTGCTCAAAAGCTTTATACGTGGGGCTATGACATGAAAGGAGACAATACGACCATTACTGGTTGGTGCTGACACACACTTATGTTAAAGGAAACAGCAGGGGCCATCATTATGCTTTGTATAGAGGCTGACACTATTTTGGTGCATAGGTATGCTCTGAAATTAAGTCTTCAGAGGCTCAGGCAGATAAATACCTAGTTTCTGGATTCTGTTGAAGTGAAATGAAACTTGCAGATGCTTTAACTTGAAGATAAAAAACTGTGTCTCCAGTGGCCTGGAAGCAGCAATTTAGCAGTGAATTTTACTTGTATAGATGCTATGTGATTTCAACAGTCTGATGCCCTTTTTAGCTTCAGCCCTTATTGCTTTCTAAAAAGACGTGGTACATTTCTACAGGTTTTGATCTCGCACAATTTAAAGCACAGTTTTTTATTACCTGCATTTCTACCCATTGGCTTTTATCTGCAGGCCTCTGAGGAAATCAGATTAACAGTTATTATTCCTTTTTTGACTTTGTAATTGCCCAAAATGTTAAAACAAATAAATAGGATGGGTAGAATTCTAAGAAGCAACAATTATTATATTTCTGATCTATGTAAGCTTTATCCAGGCATCTTTTAAATGCTTTGGTAGTAGTGTTGGCTTCCTACAGATCTGTATTTCTCTATCAATATATAAAGCCTTTAAAATTTTTATTATAAAAGATGAATCAATAAAGGTGTGCTGAAATAATTTTAGAATAAATAACTGAATTCCAATATTAAAGAGTATAAAGCCAAACCCCTAAGCAGAAGGCATTCAGTGTACAGAGCATCCACATTCAGCATAGCTAGAGGTACGCTGGCACCCTTCCAGAACAGGGTGGGAAATTTGCACCTTTTAAAAAAGGTATTTGTAACCTGCCACCTAAAAATGTGGTAGGAATCCATACAAACATATACCTGGTTTTAAAATCAGATAGCTAGATTTTAATAATGATGCAACCAACAACAATTACACTTTTTTGAAGTGTAAAACTAGTCAAGCTCTTGGAATATTTTTCCAAGGCCACAGTACATCAATACTTACCCTGGCTGATGCAAAGCTGGCTTAAGTGAGCCTATGCAATTTACAGCAATACCTTTTGCTGTCACGTAGGCTACTGACTGCATTTTAGCAACTCCATTAACACATTTTGTCACAGCTGATGCTACATCCCTGCAATCACTGGAGAACTGCAGTGCCCCTTTTTTTGCCACTGCAACCTTTTGAACTACACAGCCGTGTGAAACACATGGGGAGACACAGGCAGGTAAAAATGTCAGCCCCTGAGGCAGGGGCACTCCTGATGTGGCCATTAGGAAAGATGTGCCTTATGGTCCTGCCCCCAGGCTGGAGCGAGCCCCTCTCACTGCCCTGAATCTCTCTTGAAATTATTTTTCCTCACATCAAACTATGTTTCCTCACAAAGCACCAGTGGACAAAAAAGCATATATGTTTTTATGCCTTTCTCTAACTACTCCCTAATTAGGGTATCGCTCTAAGGCATAATAGATTAGAACTCCAATCCCACTGTTTTGCAAATCCTGCAGTACCGGAGGTGTTGAGACCAGCATCTCTACGTCCAGGAGAAGGAGGTACTTCTTTATGTCAGGAAGCAGTTGGGAAGGTGCCATCTGACCTGGCACCAGCCCTGACATGAGGATGCCAGGATGCTCAACCGTCCCCTCTGGTGTAATCTAGCCATCCGTCAGGATGGCTGTCTGTGACCTTTGGTAGCTTCTTGCAGTGCCACCTCTCACAGCCAGCTGGTTCTCATCTCATGTCCAGCAGTTTCGTGTGTCCTGGTTCATTAGCATGTCCTGTTCGTTAGCAATGTTCAGGGGCCTGGACATTTGTTTTCAGCACAAACGCTTTACCCAGCAGGCAACTCAGGTCTCCAGAAGGTCTAGGCAGGGTCAGATGCCCTGACACACCTTGTCCAGCAGTTCTTGATACTGGGAAATACAAGGACTGTACACTGCACTCTTATGGCTGCCCAAATGCCACCTCTGTTTTCTGTGTGCAGTACACACGATGCCTAGGGTACCAGATCAGTGGCTAATTGGTTAAGGCAAGCAGCACAATAAATTTACATTGACTTTACTTGTTTTCCTTTTAATTGCATCAGCAAACTGCAAATCAGTTTCAGACTAACATTTTTCTTTAAATATGGTTATTACAGTGTGTTTAAGAAGCATGAGCACAATTCCTGAATATTAAGTTTCCTCTTCCATGGGTAAGGGGGCTGCAGAACATGCTTCATACTGTCCTCTAATTACAAATGCATCTACCCCAAGAACAGTTGTAATTCAGTAAAACATAGAAGCAACAGAGGAGAGAATAACACTTTTTGATTTGCCAAAAGAGAGATTTCTGAGGGACGTGTTTTAAGTAGTTCTTTGTGTGTGATGATTAATTTATTCTTACCTGACCTTTACTATAAAATTCTCCCATTGTTTTAATTCTTTTCAGAACAGAAGGGGTTGGAAAACAAGTAAGAAATGATTAAATGATGAAGTTAATTTTCAGAATAATATAAAATATATAATATTTTTTCACATTCTGAACAAAAGTTACTTATTTTTTCCTTATATTTTAGCCTACATTTAGTTTAATCCCTTAGTCTCCTTTTCCAGTGGTCATAATGACTGTTTAAAAAAATTCTTGCATGGACTGGGCAACATAAAAAAATCTGAAAGTAGTAAGAATTTCGATGATGCTTCAATTAATTTTTCATCCCCATCTTGAGCAGCTGACTAGTAGCATTAATGATTCTATTTTCTAGTACAGACAGAGCAATCGTTTTCTGAGATATCTGCAAGAGTTGCACTGATAATGTAATTTATTATCTGATTCTAGGAGTGCAGGCAGCACTTGGAAATGGTCCTCTATAAACTACACATTGTTAGTGTTGTCTTCGCAGTTAATAATAATACCTCCATCCTGGAGCTGAGGACGTGACTTGACTTAAGTTCAGTCATCTTGCAGCCTCACGAAGCCTATTACTTTGAGAGGAAACATCCTAAGACACAGCATTATTGTGGCAGAAACACACTGGTATTGGATACCAGTCAGTCCCATGGGTCTGGCTCATACTTGTAATTTCTTTTCATCTTTTATTTTGGAAATAGTTCCCCTATCCCCTGTATATGTATATATCTTCACAAATACTTTCCTGTTACTGAAACGTCTTAAAGGCAAACTTGTATTGGGGAATTAGAGTATTTTTGTCAATAGTACCCTTGGAAACTAAGTATTATAGCATCAAAATTCTTATAAATAACTGGGGGACTGGATTGTCAAACATTGAATACATTTTTGAAAGTTCTTCTTGGCAACTGTTGCAAATTCTAGGAAATTAGCTGGGGGGTTGTGTGTGCAGATAAGGCAGTAATGAGCAAAGAGAAATTCAGTAGATTTTTAGAAGTTATTCTCAAGTTTTAAAAAGCTGCTCATATGAATGAAAGGTTCAAGATATTAAATGAGGCATCTGCTCTTTCTGTTTCTGTGGCATCTTTCCTTGTCAAGTGCTACAGGTCAAATCTGTTCTAGGACATCTCATCATCAAGCAAGATAAAAGTCTGAGTAATTTTTACTAAAAGAACTCAAGATACAAGAGGTTTTCTACACGAGTGGATTATTAGGTGGGACAGGTTACTCTTCGAAATTCTTTAAAATAAATTTTTGTTTTGCTTTAAATGAATTTTGTGTTTCTTTTGGCATGAGTCCCATCTAGTTCAGTTCAAATGATTTTAGCCATGGGTACTATTGCATGAACTTTTTAAATGTTGCAACTCTGCTGCGATGACATGCAGTTTTTCCTCTGGGCAAGTTTTCCTCTTCTGTTTGTTTCCTCAGGAGGTGAAACAAAAAATATCAAAAAATACTTTGAGAAAGAAGTTGCCACCCTTAGGAAGTCATTGTTCTCTGCACGCTTATTACATGTACTTGATTGTTACTGCTTCTTTACAGCATCCGCATGTAATTTAACAAAAACAGAACTGGCCTGAAACTTTTGACATGTTTGGAGAAAATACATCTGCAGGAAACCTTTGGCTTGAAAAGGTGGTGCAGTACAAAATAAAAATAGCAGGCTTCAAAAAGCAGACTTCATAAAACAGAGGTTTCACAGGTGAACTTTTCTGGGATACTGATCTTAAAAAAAATAAGCTGAAGAAATCTGGCACATCTTTAGACCTACAGTATTTAGGATAAAAGTATAAACGATACTGTGCTGTTTTTGGCACAGATAGAGTTAGTTTTCTTCACAGGAGCTACCACCAGCCTATGTTTTCAGTCTGTGCTGAAAACAGTGTTGATAATAAAAGGATGTTTCTGTCATTGCTGAGCAGCGCTCACACAGAGTCAAGGCCTTGTCTACATCTCACAGCGCCCCACCAGCGAGTAGCCTGGGGCTGCACATGGAGTTGGGAGGGGACATAGCTGGGACAGCTGACCGAAAGGATATTCCATACCATATGACATCATGGTCTGCATATAAAGCCGGGGGAAGAAGAAGGAAGGGAGGGACGTTTGGAGTGATGGGATTTGTTTTCCCAAGTAACCGTTACACGTGATGGAGCCTGGCTGTCCTGGAGATGGCTGAACACCTGCCTGCCGATGGGAAATGGTGAATGAATTCCTTCTTTTGCTTTGCTTTACCTATTAAACTGTCTTTATCTCATCCCATGAGTTTTCTCACTTTTGCTCTTTGGATTCTCTCCCCCATCCCACACGAGCGAGTGGCTGCGTGGTGCTTATTTGCTGGCTGGGGTTAAACCACGGCAGGACTGTACTGGAAATAGAAATGAAATCAGCTTGCTGAAGATGAGTACAAAGGTAGAGATCAGGCACACAGGCCAAAATCAGATAACAGAAAAGACAAAGTGAGGTGCAACTAGCAAGGGACATCAAGAAGAACAAGCAATTGTTGGACACATAATTTAAAAAGAAAGGACAGAGTTGAGTCTGTGCTTTCTGATAAATGTATTGTGAAGGTTATTTAGTGTAATTGCATTTTAAAGTGTTTAAGACTCTTTATCTGAAAGTTTTGACTCAAAAGTTCAAGGTGATCAGGTGGCCAACAAAAGAGCAACAAAAAGGGTCAGGAAGGTAAAGAATATTTTGGGGTATATATAAATAATTCAAATATCTTCCTACAGTTCTGGCCCAATGGTCTTCACTATAAAATGCCTTGAATGTCTGGCTAAGTCAATTAGAGAGGTTAACAGTTATCTTTGCAAACAGACAAATGAATGAATACTTGACCTGCTCTCCTAACAGGTTGTATAAATTAAAAATTGTGGAAGAGGGAGTTAAAAACTAGGAAAATATGCTGAGAATATACTGAAAAATAATAGAAGAGCTTTAGTGAGTCATTCTCTGTAGTTTATCAAAACAGAGATCAAAAGGTAACTTGACTATAAACACTTTCCTGCGGAGTTACTTCTGCTGGGTACTAATGGGCTATTTAATATAACAAAGAAAGATGTAATATAAAGCAACAGTTAAGAGCTGAAAGCCAGACAAGCACAAACCAGAAATAATGCATGGCTTTCTAATAGTGAGGATAATTAATCAGTGGAATAAATGATCACAGAGAGCACTATATAAACCGTGCTTTAGTCAACACGCATATAATTTGGGCTCATTTGGGTGAAATTTCTGTAGAATTATATGTGCTATAGTCCCTCTTCCCTACAGCTATTGCTTATAGACTTAAAACCTGTGAAACTCATTTCATTTATCCACATGGCCAAAAACAGCAGAATTACAATTTTTCATTTGGGACCATGATGCCATGATCTAGCTAACATCTCAGAATAGAAAATATGCATTTATTATTTATTACCTGATCAGAGTTTGACTACTTTGCAGCTAAGACATGGGTATATTATGTGGATTATAACAGCTTTATAAAAGCCTGAATGTCATTTGTCAAGTACAAATGTATAGTCGTGGCATGTCAGGTACTATAATATAGAATCACATTCATCCACAGATGCTATGTAGATGGCACTGAGAAATTGGAAAAACTCTGCTCCTTTATTTCAAAGAATGAAAACATAATAATGATACCCGAAAGAACTCCGTATTTTTTTAGTGTGGACTTTTAAAGTCCTTTTCAGCAAAGTCCAACCCAGCCTATTAAACTGCAAGCTTCACAATACAGCAAGTTACAGTTTAGCACAGACCACACAACAGCTTAGTGGCTATTGTTGCTCAATAGTTCAGAAGAACTGCCAATTAAAAGTGTGAACAAGAGATGAAGAAAAGACAGGGGCATCTTCAGGTGTGAATGTGTAATTTATTTTGAGCCAGCAGGCAAAGCTGGTGTAAAAATAGAACAAACATCCATAATCATGTCAATAGCATTATTGAAAGTTTGCTTTGAAGCTGATTTTACCATGATAAGAATTCTGTAAATCCCTATTGACTAGACCACTGAGGTAGTAAGAAGTTTCTTTTCCATTGTATATACCTCAAAGACTTAAGTATAAAGGTTGCGCTACAACACCATAATGAAGAGGTTACTGAGCTCTTGTAGAGGCAGAGCTTGTGACTTCAAGGGATTGGCTCCTTCCCTTGGAAACAGTCAACAGACCCTGTTTTTTTTTCAGCAAAGCTCCTGAATATTGCAGCTTTTCTAAAAATGAGCTAGTGGCAACATTCAGACCAGCAGGTTTTGTCTTTCCTCTTTTGCAGAGGTTCTTGAGACTGAAGGAAGCCCAAGCAGTCAAGTGGTACTTATTTCATCAGTTTTATATGTGCTCCCCTCTCCTTTCCCTGCTTTGGCAGATGCTATTCACAGGGTATTTAGTTGCTTAGTAAGTCGGCGAGGCAATGTTTACTTGAACATCACACTAATAACGGTTAACAGGCTTGAAAAACCTTTATACAGATAGAGGAACTAATTTATTTGTCTTTGATGTTCCACATAACCCTTTATAACTGATTAATTGAGTGTAAGGGATATTGCAGACTCCCATTCCTAGGCACACTACTGTTATTTCTGTTCAAAATCATTGGGGGACAGACAGATCAGGCACTACAAAAAGAAGAAACAAGTAATGCTTTTCTTTCAAGCTCTATATTTTCATGTTTTTTCAGATTTCACTTTTGTGTGTAGTTTAAAAAAACAGCAAATTTTGGAGGTTATAAATGTGCTTTATATATGTGCATCAACATTTTGGGAAATGAAAAAAATTGAATAGAATTCTGTGTTAGTAGTAACCTCTCTTTCCGTTTATTTGAAAGGAAAGAGAAAGCTACAGTTTTATCAAAACACTCTATTAAACTAATAAGCAGTTTCAAACAATCAATGCAAGTCAATTAAATGTGACTCCACGTTTCTAGACTAACAAGCAGAAAGGTACATTTAAATTGGAATTTTATTCAGTAAAGACATAAGCCCCTCTTCAACGTGGTCTATAAAATTAACCGGGAACAATATGCCCCATACAGATGAGAAGTTCCCTCTCTGTAGGGGCATAAAAAAACATAATCAGCAGGCACTTTAAAGCTCCGAAGCATATTAGTACAATGTGGTTAGCCATATTTCAAAACTGGCAAAATGGCACGTCTCCCCGACTGTCATGGATGGTGACCGTGTGCTGCACCTCTCATTTCCTTTGCCACCCTGAGACGTTAAATCTGCCTTACTGTACTGGATACTGGTTTCCTAGGCTCACTTACAATGAGAACATGGACACTGTGGAAGATGCAGCATGCCATAGGCATACGAAATACATTTGCCAGTACTCATACACTAGGTTTCCTCAGACTTCTACCGTCATGTGCTGTTCAGTGATTTTAATGAGTGCAGTGAGCTTTGCACGGCATGTGTACGAAGCTCCACTTGCAATCACTACATTTGTTGGTCCCATTAGAGGGGGCATCTGTTAAGTTAATGTATGACATCTTAAACAGATCCAGGTCTTCCCCCTCACAGTAGGATTCTAAATACAATTGCACAGCAGGCAGTGGAACACGCTTGGCCACAGTTCTGAGACTGCTAAACCTTGTGCAGCTTCCTAACTGAGTGTGTTGTGGGCCACAGATAGTAAGTGTTCCTGATTTGTGAGATGATAGGGTCACCATTAGGCTTGTCCTGCTAAAGAAATGCAAGTTTATACATGGAGCTAATCACTACATTCAGCTTTCTTTCATACGTTTCATTTTGGCATCCTTCCTGTCTACCCTGTTGGTAAATTCTCTAAACAACAGTCATAAAAAGCTTGGCTGCTCTCATGAGACACTTCAACAGAGCTCCAAGAGTCTGACCCAGCATATCAATAATGTAAAAAAACTCTTCACACACAATGCCTATGAAGGTCATATGTGACTCTACCATAGTTTCGTTCACTAGGGCCATCAGGGAAAATTCAGTTGCCCCATAATGATTCAGAGAACAACAACTAGAAGGCCTCCTAACACTGCTGCAGAGACTAGAAGTAAAATTATGTGATGTAATACTGACCAGGCTCTAAATCTGCATTTTTCCAAAGTAAAGGTATTGGATCAATTTATATGTTTCATCCAGAGAATTTGATTTGGCAACATACACAGCTGAGCCAGAACATGCAGGTAGCAGACTTCCTACCTCCCGTAGCTTCTTCTCACTCAAAAAAACCCCCACCAGATTAATGAAACTGAGAAAGGTAATTCACATATTCCAGCTTCAGGCACCCAGTCCAGATGTCTGTAATAGGAACTTCATGTTCCCGAGTATCCAGTGGAATTTATGAGAATTATTCAAAGTTTCTTGGTTTCTTCTGGGAAACTCAACTGAGGTGTTGTGATAGGGTACTTAGCTTCTATATATGCACTCCCAGAAGCTCTAGACAGCCATTATAAAATGCTGGAGACTGCTGAAGAGTATAAAGTAAAATTTAACTATGTTTACATTTTTACTCGTACTCACCAAATACTGTTGTTAACATCGCACTTTAAGTCTGCCAGACTGCTTTCCATTTGGCTCAAGTTAATCTGATGAAAACAACCATCTTGGCATTCCTATGATGTTTCTTCTTTTCATTTTTTTTTTCTTCTCTCTGCCTATGGCCTCCTTTCCTACATACCAGATGTATTTTCCTGAAGAAAGAATTCCTGCTTAGCAAGTATGATACATTACAGTCTCCTTGTGTTGGAAGCTATACAAGCTCTTGCCCAGAACTACCTTTAAATCAAGCATATTGCTTGAAAAAAATCAACTGAGTTATCTTTACAGTTCTTTTCTAAATATGCATTCAGTAGTATAACTTATTCAAGTTTGGGTTTTAAAATATTTGAGTGTACACAATTATTTTAACAGCAGGTAATAAAAAAACGTAATAACAATGCTTTGGTTTATATTTTCTTTTTAAGAATAACTGGTTGCTGGGGGCATATAACTTTACATGCTTCCAACTGAATCTTTTTCTCATTACACTTGTGTGCTTTCATCCCCTCAGTGAGACAGTCAGCAACCAAGTACATTTTTAAAAAAGCATAATAAATAATATTCAAGTTAATATAGTTCACTTAAGTCTCTACACTTTGATAAAAGCAAGACATAATTTTTATTTAATGTTGTCCCTCAAAATTGTTTGTATTTCAACATTACTTTGATTCTTATTTAGACACAGAGAGAAAGTAGCAAAGTAAGAGAAACACATGCTTGTTTACCCTGAAATCTGCAGCTTTACATGATATATGCGATTGTATGCAATCATATTTTCATGTTGTCTAGGCACTTTTCTAATTTCATTTCTAGCTGTTAGTCATGTTAGCTACATTACAAGTCAAAAATGATAGTTAAAATAGCAGAGATCATGGAGGAAAAATGCTAGTCTCAGAGTCCATCTGAATATAAACATTTAGTTCAACATTGAGATACGACTGCCAGTGAATGCATTTTGCTGTTGTAATTACACCAGATCTAGGGGGTGTCAAGACGGATTTTTAAAGAGTGATCTCATTATGTTCTTATTTATTTCTTACACAAGCTTATGTGCAAAAAGACTTGCTGGAGGGTTCATGGCTGATTGCACACACTGGCTCTAATGGTGAAGATCTCTTTTTTTGGGGTAAAAATAACCCCACAAAGGAAAAAGACAAGAGAAAGGGAAAACCCAGTGGCTACCTGGGAGGAGAAGCAGCAGTCTCCCAGGCAGATGTCCCCCTTTGGGTGTCCTTTGCAGTGCAACACCTGTCACCGCACGATACTTTTCTCACAATAACCGTAGTGTCTCTGCCAGGACACTCTGATCAGGTGCAGGTGTTTTATGCTGGTTTGGTGTTCAGTTCCTGGTGGGGTCCCACTTCGTAAATTAAGAGGAGGAAAGAGCAGGGGAAGGGAGGAGCAGCTCTCAGGCTGGTGGCAATTGTTTCTCATGAGAATCTGCCACAGCAGTAGTATTAGGGCTTGCTAGAAACAACGTTGGGGTCTGCAGGTGAAAAATGCTGTGAGCTGCTATGACTCAGCTGAGGAAAACTTTTACATTAAAGAGCTGCAGTGAATTCTCTGGAGATTTGATTTTTAGCTTTCTTCCTTTGTTTCTTTTTTTTTTTTGGTAGAACACGCAGTTTAAGTACAAGGGCCAGATGAATGAAGAAGATTACATCTTGTGCAATGCTTTTCCTGCGAGGAAAGTTAAACAATTATGACTTTGATCCTGCAATCAGATTTGGCAGCATGAAATTCTAGCTATCACATAGATGGGCAATAACACAAAACTGCAGAACCATAAAATAGATTTGTTTTGGACACTTCTAAAAAAACTCGGAACCCTCCTGGGCAGATATTTTCCTCAGCCAATTCATTCTAACATGGAAGAAAAGCCATCAAGAAAAATCACTATCTTGTCTCTCTTCAGGTATGCTGGACTGATACAGATGGGCATTCAGTGTTTATTGATTCATTCATCACCTTTCCAGACTTAATGGACTAAGACTTTAATAGCTAAGTATAGACTGCTTCTGGAAGAGATGTGAAATAAACCTTTTGTTTTGCTATCTTTCTAGAATTATAACCTTCCAATTTTAATACATTTCCCTTTAGTTTAATTTTTTTTTTAAATATAATAATAATTATCCTAATGAAGCAATAAAAGACTCTTTGGTACAGAAACTTTGGAGATCAGTTTTATGAACTCAGGAAACATTGTTTTTTATTTTATTATTTCAACAGAAGGATGGTAAGTATGTTGTCACTACGTGTAAGAATATTTGAAAATAGTGCTCCATGCTCCTCAATCTTAGTTTATTTCTCTAATTCTATTGCCATGTCAAGAAAGAGATAGTGCTGGTATTTTTTTCCTTTTATTGTTACTTATATCTGTCTTTTCTACAGAATCTTAATATACTTTTTTCTTGCCTCCATATATTCTATAGATTTTCTTATTGATCAAAAATCAACTTACTGTGATTCGGTCTTGAGCGCTGTGATTCAAAATTCTTACTTGTGATCCAGCTGCTGGATGTAGTGATAGCCGCTTCAACTGGACTGCATGATTCCGCTGTTCACCCTAAAGAAAGTAAGGGGAAAAAAAAAAAAGCACTTCAAGGTTGTTTCATGATTTTAGTGCTTGTCTGCTTTAAAAAATTCTTCATGTACTTATGCAGTGTTTCTAATAGGAAATGACAGAATATTTAGGTGTTTCATATGCAGTGTTTCTAATAGGAAATGACAGAATACTTAGGTGTTTCATAAATACGGAATACTATGTCTCTGAGCACAATATTACAATAAAAACACTGACAACATGATTTATGAAAAACTGCACTGAACTTCAAATAAATTCTTAACTGGTAACAGTAAAAAAACCCCAGCATCTCATGCTAAATACTAGTCACTTTAAAAATCCTAGCAAATTAATTTTCATAAGATAGCAGACATGAATATCTACCTCACACTGATTAAGATATATTCTAAGGAAAATACTTTTTAAATGCAATTTATCTTCTGACTGAATGTAAAACTTTCATTTTATTTTTTTTTAAACTTTGGTTGAATTTCACAGATATTCCTATTCCTTTTGCATTACCACAAGTACTGACATTTTTAGGAAACCAGAATGGATATTAAAACTTCTGTCTTTTCTTTTCATTATAATTTTGAGTAATAATACATGTCATTAAGCTAGCTTAGCATTTCTTTATTGTGGGCAGTGAGGTCAATGTCTAGAAAGAAGACACCTACACTAAGAGTTTTTTACATATTTTTAGTATTACAGTGATCTAAATTGAAGACAGTATTCTTGTGTTTTGTTAGAAGTGTATGTTGAATAGCAGCAACATGTCCTTGCCTTGACAAGCAAGTAATGAAATGATCTCAGACCACAAAGGAAGTATGAAGAAGAGGGTGCAAAATCCCAAATCCGTGTAGGGCTTAAATGCAAAGTTAGGGCATTAAAACACAAGGCCTTTTAAAATCACTTTTTGCACAATTTTTTTGTACATCAACATGTAAAGCAAAGCCATTGGAGGCAAATAATCTTGTTGGCAAGTCTTAGTCAGGGAAAGGACAGAAGGGAACTATTTTCTGATCAGTATTTCCTTCAATGTCGTCCAAGCACTAGTTGCAATAAGGTTTTTGTTGCATTGTTTGAACAATTGCCTCTTTAAGTCATTGACACTGTCTGTTTGTATGATTTAATGGCTATCTCCCAGTTTTAGATCTTTAATAACTGTTTAATGTACAATATCTGACATCAGATTGTACTTTAAGTAGAGTAACTTATTGTAATAGAGATGAATTAAAATGAAAGATTATGAACCAGGAATACTGAGCATCTGATAATTACACTGTTTGTCTTTGTCTGAATATTGTTAAATCCAAAGTAATTATGTTAATTTTTTATTAACTTTGCTAAATTATTTCCTTTGACTGATACCTGAATAATGATTGCTGCTTTGAGAAATGTTTGATTTTGCCTCCACTAGATAGCAACAGTTATCACCTAACATTTTAGGTAGCAATGTAAGTACATCCTCAAGAAGTATTTGTTTCTGCAATATTACTCAGCTACGATAGGCTGAATGGGGAGTACTGACACGCATCTTTAATAAAATTGTGTTTATTGCTCTCATGATGGCAAGTAGCAGCTCTTTCAGATGGAGTTAATAAAGTCAATCTCCCTAAAGTCTTCCATGATCTGCACAGAGGGAGAACAGGAGGTAACATGCATTATGCAGAACAGCCACTGGGGTCAATGAACAAAAATACCAACCTCAAAGCCTTGTTCTTATGGTTGACGGCTGCACTAACTGTCTTTGTACCGTCTGCTTAAGCAAATAGAAATTTAGGCTCTGTTTCAGAATTCTGTTCAAAGAAACTCAAAGACTTACATTTTGTTACACAAAATATATGGTATAGAGTATAAATGCTCTTGGATATACGAAGCAACCTAACAATGTAATGTAGTTTCCTTGGAAGTGATTAGAATAAAAGTAGCATACATATTCCAAAGAAGTATTTTTTCATGCACAACTACACAATGGCACAGACAGATGTTTGTGATAGGCCCAGTATAACTATCGAAAACACATTTGTTAAGATATTTTACGTAGCTGAGGTGCTGCTGTTTCCTCCCCATGCTTTACTGGTGACTAGCAATGACGACTACCTTTTCCAGAAGATAGCATCTTGACCTATTGAAGGAATGGTCACAATTATCCCAAATCAGCTATTTGTACAGCAACAGCATGCATGTTCTTACTGGACTGTTCATTTCGTTTGCAGTCAACATAGCTTAGTAGTGTACGAAACATTGGTAGTGAAAAAGGGCTAATAATCCAGTGCTGAAGCATGGCTTCAAAAGAAAAGAAGGAAAGAAGATTGATTTCCTATATCCCAACTCAGGCATGGGTGCGTTTGCGTATAGACACTGTATGATCAAAGCCTGTTATCATAACACATGCACAAGAATAATTCTGGTTTGAATTTGTGAACTGCCCATCTATAAGTTGGCCCTATGCTTGTTTTTGCCATATTTCAAAGTATATTCTGTTTATGTAATAATTTCACTTATATAAAGGCAAAGGAGATGAAGGTCATTGATTTACACAGGAATTTTAATTTCAGATATTTCCTTAAATCACTTCACCAAAGTAGCATATGAAAAATATACAGATCCCATGGTGCTATACAATGTGTTAATATATCATTAGAAGCAAAGAGAATAAAAATCAATAGTTCAATAATTTGAGCAGTCAGACTTGTAAAACTCTTCTTGAATGGGTATTTTTTTTCTTTCCATTAAAGCATTAATAGATTTTCAGTCCTCAAAGTTTTTCTTATAATTAACATGAAATTTGGCCAGGAACAGTAAAGCTCCTTCCACTCGCTCATCCAAGAAATTCTGTTTAATGTCTCTGAACTTTTTCTGACTAAGTCAAGGGACTGAAACCAGACAAGATAAAAAAGCTGTCCTTTCCATTTCCCCTGAATTTCTAGCTACCTGCTAGAAGCTTCTTGCACTCGTGAGCCTCATTCAACATTGCTCGCAAGTCTTCTCTTTTTTCCTTTCTAGGGACGCACCATCATTTTCAGTGTGTCACTTAATTAGCACAAACTTCCCTTAAAACAATGAAATCCCTTTCTCAATTAGTAACAACATACTTAATAGGATTAGTTTTACACAGATATCTTTTGTTATTTTTGCAGCTTGTTCCATCTTTCTCTTTCCGTAGCATTTTCTCTGTCGATAACAGACTTGTTTTCTGTTTTCCTTGTCACCTACACAAACGCAGCAACATCTTACCAGTCTTTACCTGAATAGGAGTCATCTTTGTTTTCAGTGATATCTCTCTCTCCTACACCATCCGTGTAGAAAGTATCTTTCAGGCAAGGACCTTTTTCTATCTACATTAAACCTTAACAAAACTTTAAATTTTCAAACCTTATTTCCCCTTCTCCTTTGTTCTTACATCCAGAGGAAAAACAAAACAAAACAAAACAATTTTTCACCAATCTGTCACGTACCACAAAGGCATCTGCAGTGCTCTAAAGATGGTACCACATGGTTCATGATCCTGAGACTAAGGCAAAAATCTTTCACCATACAACCAACAAAGGGGTTGCTTATGCACTAAAATGACGAAGAGCCTCAATTGCCGTAACTGATTATAATGAGAGTCAGATGTCTATATGAGTTTGTGAAGTGAACCAAGAAATCTTACTGTGAGATTCATGTTACTGTCTCTCAGGTGTGCTGATAGTAATTTAAATGTCATTTTAGCACTCTCATCTGTTTCATTTTTTTAACAGAATGGAAATAACAGTTGTAGGTAATGAAGAATTCTGATGTATACAGATAGTTATCATTTATTTTGGTGCAAGAGTGAACAGAATACCAAGGACCTCAGCCAAAAATATTCAGGCACATTAAAGGCATCCTTGGAATGAAAGATGCCTCTGATTGAACTTCTCCAGAGAAAAGGTATAATAATATTTTGAAGAATTAGATTATAAACTCACTGATGGTTATATTACGGTTGGGACATAAAAGATACAACATTTTTCTCTGTTGGTATTCACTTTCTTTCAGCCTCTGAATCTAGTCTGCTTGAACTTAACACTATGCCTCTTCTAACAAAGATGGAGAGTTGCAATAAACGTTTATCTGAAAATATTTTTATATAATGTATAGTCTAGTATTTATTTGGTTCCTTAAGTCTTGAATTCTTCAAATAGTATAGAACTGTTCACATGCTTCTAGTTAGGCATATACTCCAAAATATGGGGTTGTGCATAATACCATGATTTCAGGTCACAAAACAATGCTATAAATACAAACATATTGCACCATTTGTCTACATACCAAATGCTACTATTACATTATTTATTTGCATATATTTCCTTATATAATTCAATAACTTTTAATATAAGAAGTAGATACTAAGCAACTGATGTTATTTTTATTCATTAACTCCCCCAAAGTAGGTTTCAGGTCACATATTGGCTTTATGCAAGGTGGGCTTTGAAGATAACTATTTAATTTTCTCTTCCTTTTCTCTTGACACCATTGAAAAGATGGGAAAGTTTAACATTAAAAAACTTGTACCTCAGCAGCTGCATTTTAGCACAATGATTTGAAATATGGAGTAGCGCCCACGTAGCAGGAATAAATGGATTCAGAATCCATGGTTTTTGTTCCCCCCAAAGGACAGAATTTTATAAGTTGGATTTATGCACCTAAAAATCAGTATTCACTCCAAAATTCACCGTAGTTCCCAAGGTAAAATAAAAATCACTCCCTAATGAACGGTCTTGCTGTTTGTTGGATGTCTAAGAGCACAGAACAATTATCAGAGGGCCCAGAATAGTATTGAATTATTCGTAGAAGATATTGACCTGCAGCACCTAGTGAACATTCTCAGAAGGAATGGAAACTAATGAGATGGTATGAAAGTGTGGGCTCCATAAATAAAGCCTTCTGCTGCATCTATTTGTTGTGCAATTGCTAACATTAAAAAGGATGGGGAGAAGGGAGGGAAAAGCAGACAGACCAGGCATAGCTGCCATTTGGTCAGCTTCCAATTTATAATGTCAGCAGCTAAGCTTTGAACAGAGTATTGGCACTGACATGGTAAGTAAGGCTTGCCTCCTGTTCCCTTTTAATATTACTTGTCAGAATCAGAAGTTAATAATTGGTTAACAAAATTGTTTATAGATAAGGAAGAATTGTGTCTGTCTTGCAATGCACCAGATATCCAGTGAACAATGTTTAATTAAACCATTTATTATAATTCTATGCTTTGAATAAAACATTTGTTTTTCATGAGTGACTGATTTTCCCTTTATTCATCTGCCTCTCATACACCAGAGCACAGAATGTTTTTCTTACCTCTCCTATAGTTCTCAGAGCATTTATAGAAATAGTACACTTTACCATAGAAACCTGTTGTTTCTTCTACTGCTTCTCTTTTCCTTATTCTACACTTTTACTTTTTAATCCATTTTTCTCCTTCCTTTAACCTTCCACCAGATTTTTACCAGTGCCTACATATTCTCCTCTACTGTCCTCTTTCCCATACCCTCTTGCTTTTATGCCTCTGCCTTTCTTATGTTTTGCCCTATTGCCCTTTTACCCTCTGCAAGGGATTTGTTAATCATACAGAAAACAAAGCTAGCAATGTTTTCACCCAGGTCTGCACAAAAGGCGGGCTCTGGGGCTCTGGACTGTGTGTCCCAGAAAGCTGCAGGACCTGCTGTTTGTCCCTCCTCTGGGATCTGTACCCCCAGACTTGGTTCGAGGGGTGCGCTCTCCTCACAATCTCCTGACACCCATCAGGGCTGTCTCCTCCTGTGCACAGGGTCCGAGTTTGCTGCTTCCATTTTGGCCCCATAGTTAGTTATACCTTGAAATTGTTTCCCCCAACACTACCTGCCTCTTCAAATTAACGTTTTAAGTGTGTTTCCATCTCCCCAGAACGCCTATTACTTTTCATGCAGAATCAACCTCCGTTGTCTTCTCCAGTAATGCCTTTGTATTTGTCACTCCACCTGTTCTTACTAAGGTAAATCACCATACCCTTGCTGTGAAGTAAAAAACCCCTCCTATTACTCTTCAACTGTTTGCTGTGCTTATGATTTACATTGAAAAGTTTTCTATTGGTCTCTTCCTCCTCAACAGCTTTTCTTACAAAATGACACTGTGTTATATCATTTTTGTTGGTACTAGATCAATCCTATCTTTGAAACCTTCTGCTAAAATCCTTCCTCATTGCAGTTTCATGTTTTGTCTAAATTCCCTAAATGAGTGTCTGCACCATATATCTACCATATTTACGTCTTGCTGCCTGCTTAGTCCTTTTACTTATTAGTCCTGCATCTCCCTAGATCCTTGACTTTATATCTTTATTCATAGCAATTCATGGTTTGAATACTTCTCTACTTACTCTTCAGCTCTACTTTCTTTTTACAAGCTCCACTCCACATTTTCTGCCCAAAATAATCACCTAGCCCTGCCTCAAGCAACAACGATGCCACGCTGCCTTTTCACCACCACGGTCTGGGTGCCCGGTAAGATCCTAAGTGAGGTGTTGAAGATTACAACACTTTGCTAAGTGACAGTAATTTCTGCATTACAAATGCTAGTTACCACAGACCTACAGAAAACACTGATAGTTTACCCATGGCCATCCACTTGGCCAGTAATTATTTTTCAAAAGTAAATGCCTGTTTAAGGAAGTAACAATTTTTAGACAATTTTGGTTTAGGAACAATGACTTTTGTTACACAGTGTTACATCTGGTACACAAACCAAATTAACTTTGTATTCCCAGAGTTATCTAAGGTGACCAGTCAATTTATAGGCAAATAAAAGCTGTATGTTAAAACGTAACATGATTTTAGGATGAAGGTAATAAAATAAATAGAGAATATCTAGAAGTTCCTAAAACAACTCTAGTGTAGAGTTTTAAAAGAAAATCAGCTGCAAATTTAACACTGAACAAATCAGTAATTACCATTTCCTCTGCTATATGAAACTTGTAAGTTTTATGCTGCTTTTAAGAAAGGCTTTTCTTGCAGAAAACAGTGTCATATAATCTTATTAGATATTTTTAGTTTTTAACACCTAGCCCAATTTATTTTATAGCAAAGCTTTGTAGGAAAAAGTCACAGCAGAGAGCCATTCCTATCAACTTCAGAGCTCTGCTGTCTTTTCTGTCAAGAGTTTCAGCATTTCAGAACGCACAAACAAGTTACTTTGACCAATCCTTTTGCAGAAACAAAAAAGAAACCCATGGCCAATATCAGGCATGCTATAAGCTTCAGCTACTGAAATCATATTGAATTTGGCTGAAATGAATGTAATTCTGTCCAAAAACAATATAAGTTCTTTTAAATGCAGAATAATTTTATTTTGGGTAAATGAAAAAAAATTTTCCCAACCTTTCACTGTGTGGCTTTAGAGAATTTTAAACATATGTTTAACCTGGTGAACTCAGTGATCTCATTGCAGTTGATTTTGGTTTGTGTACACTGACCACTTAAAAGCAAAAAAGGAACATGGTTTCCCTGTTAATAATGAAATGTGTAGGCTTGAAAAAAAAATACAGTTTTTCTTCAGAGGGATTATTTCTAATATAGCAGGAAAACATGAATAGTCATGTAGATGGCACTGCTCAGAGTTGCTCTTGGACACTGAGTGCCATTCCAAGTTATTCAGATTCAGTTACACAGAAGAACTATGAGGATGATTAGGACAATGGAAAATCTGCCTTAGCAAAGGGCAAAAGGATTCTATTTATCAGCCTAATAAGCAGAAAGCAGCTAGGGTTACTTTCTGAAAATACTTGGTGGAGGTGCCAAGCGTGAAAGTCCTTACGAGAGACCGACTGGCTATGTGGGAAAATCCCGTCTAAGCTAACAGAGCACACCAGTGTGCAAATACAAGGTTGAGAACTGCTACAAAAAAGTTTAGATGGAAATAATACAGTGTTATTCTTCGGAAGGTACCCCACCACAAGGAGTTTCTAGAACAGCTTTCCAAATAAGTATGCATATGAGCACCAAATTGGTTTTAAGATAAAAACTGGTGATTATGGGATGGATTTTTTGATAGTTATCTGCACCATCAGGAATTCTGGTCAGACGACCAAAAAACTTCCTTCCAGGTTAGTGGTCCTGAATGCGAGAAATCTATTGCAGATTGTAAATACTAATTAAACATGTAGTTAATTTTTTTCAGGACTTTCCTTCTAGGTTTTCTTTTGATCTGTATTATTATAGCAGTATTCCGAAAGAAAATGGATAAATCCAAGACATAAGGCTTAAGGGGACATAGAGATTTGGGCAGTCTGTCTTTTGGACATTACTGCTTAACAGTACCCTCTTTGGATTGCTTATATAGCATGACAATATATAATGGAATAATTAATAGAGGGAAATGTTATGATATAAAAAGGAATGCAGGAACAGTAGTCGGCAATAGCCACATTCAAACAGTTAAGAACTACAACCTACTTTTTATTATTGTCTAAAGGAATACAATCACACAGTATTTAAATTAGTATGAAAAATAGTAAAGTTTTTTTTAAAGGTGGTTTTCAACTACAAAGCATGATTCTTTATTTTCTTTGAACATACTCGTACTGGCTTTCATGAGGCTTTGAGATCATCAACAGAGACTGACTGAAGTTAATTTGCTTCTGGCATTCCCTACTTATGAATTAAAAAAAAAATCCCCAGGAGACTACTCATGACATTTCATCACATTCTGAAAGCAAAGAGGAGGCTGCCCTCATGACTTATTGCCCAAACCAGCTGTGTTGTTACAGATGCTGCTGACATAGGTGTGCTAATAATTCTGTAGATGTGAACTGTTTGGGAGCTTTTCTAGTCAGAGTAAAAAAATACTGTTCTGTTGGGAAGACAAGACATATCATTTTGCCTCTGACTACAACATGAAAAGGAGTTGAATATTTAGAGCAGAACTAAAGCCACAGTCTTGGTGACAGCAAAAATAAGCTATTAGTTCCTTATTACATCAAAGTTCTTCAAAGGCACTTGTGATAAATGGATGAATTTATAATTCTCAGGTTTTCTATAACATGTTTCTTGGATGCATATGACCTCATTTTTTAAGTAGTACTTGGTTGCAAGGAAACATTCTTCATATTACTGCAATGCAGATGCATTTGTAGGATTACCAGGACATTTCAGGTCTAGTCCTGGAAGGAATTCTGATCAAATCAGGTCAGCTAGCACCATTGTGAAGCCCCGGTATAAAGCTAATTTGAAAACTTAAGTTGGGATCCCTGGCAGAGGGATCTCTTTTATATATTTTTCATGTGTAACCTGAATATTCAGATATAATTGTGACCATAAATAATCTATTGCATAAAATTCCAAAAAAGGTTTTTCCAAGCATTCTTTTATGGATGAATATAATTAAGTAAAGGATGTTTTATTGTACCTTTTTTTTTTTTTTTTTAAGTCCAATATTTATCTATTGCAAAAGTACCCCAAGGTGGAAAAGAAAAAACACACGTATCCTTCCACACCCACTAAACCACGCTGCCAACACTGTTAAGAGTGTAATGTTAAAGCTGACTTATTCAGGTACTGACTTTAGACAAACAGATATTGAAATTACTTTCTATTAATAGACGTGCCACAATATTTCATTATAATAACCGAGAGCTGAATCTATTTTCCTTGTGCATATCTAAGCCTATTTAAGAATGTAAATTTATATACACAGATTAAGAGAATATTTGAAAGGGATTTTTATCTAGGCCTTATGAACTTCTGCTACTTGATGTGCCTTTACTTTGATGGTTTTGGAACTAGAGTGATTAGCACATTTATATCTACCCATTAAAAGGCTGTAGACATGATTTTAATATCTTTTCTCATTTTCTTTTGCAGGGACTTAGAAATGTTGCTTGTCTCTTCTAAGATAATTCACTGTAAAATCAAGTTAAACATGGAATAAAATCGAATTACACTTTTTTTTTTCTCATGATAACAGAATATTATTTTAAAAAAATGACTAAAAGTTTAACATTGCAAGGGTTGTCAGTTAGAAAGAACACCTGTGTGCAGTTTATCAGTTCTGAATGAGGATGTTAAACTGTTAGATTATTGAATACATTATTTATTAATGCATTTCAATTCAACAATTTGTTGGTTCTCTTTCATTTCTCTTTCAGATTAGGGAAAGAAAAAGGTCACTGAGGCTCTGACATTTGTCAGAAGTATATATGTGAACAACAGAATGGCTGGGATTATAGAAACCTGTCCAGCCTACTCTGACTTTAGAAAACGATGATATTGCCTTGGAAACAGGACAAAAAGGACACCTGCCATTTCAGGATTTCAAGGCTTATTATTTCATGGCTCTCAAGTTTTGAGATATGTGGAAAGGTGTTAGTTTCAAGTGCTTAAGGAAGGAATGAAAGAGCGAGGCATAATTTTCACAACAGATGTCTGCAAAACCAGACAAGAGACCGAGACATAGCAGCAGAAAGAGAAGGGAGCCTCTGTGGGCTCACAGATGGGAGAGAAGACTCCTGATGACTGACCTGTCTCAAATTATCAGAACCAACAGGGAAAATGATGCAGGAACTACATACAGATATTTGTATTTCCTTAAGGTTTTTTCCTTGTGAGTAGGGAATGATTGTTTTTTGAATGCCTCAAAAGTTAATCATGTGACTTTCAGATATAAAAAAAAAAAAATATTAAATTATCCTCAAAGCATACCAATGAATAGGTTATTTACTTTGACATATCCATGTATAACTAATTTACAAACCCTGAGTGCCCGTAATGTGGTAGCAGTGGGAAACGGTGTACTCATGATCCTGTCAGCAGTGATCCTTAAGACATACCGCAGTAGGATTACACAACCATAGTTTTGTGAACCAGTTATGTCCAGGAATAGAAGGAAATCTGTGTTCAGGATGCATGCCTAAATAAAGAAAAAGTCCTGGTGAGAGAGCTTGTCTTGGACTTTACATTCATGTTATTACTTTTTTTCTTTTTTTGAATTACCACCTCCTTGGTGCAATGGCAGTTGTAAGAAAAAAACACAGACAAATATAATTTTAGGATAGGATAGCATAGAATCATAGAAGACAGGGTTGTAAGGCCAGTTAACAAGTCCATAACGAAGCAATGAGTCATTTGGCTCTGTGCCTGGCAAGCAGGGTGGCTTCATGGACTGGAAGAGCTGACCCTCATTGTTGCTGTAGAAATTGCCTGATCACTTTTAACAATGACATATGCTTGACTAACTCTGATTTCGTAACATACTTGTCACTGTAGTCTCTGGGTATTTGCTATTTTTATTACTTTATTTATTTATTATTTTTATTAAAAAATAATCATAAAATATTTATTTTATTATTATTTACTGTGAAGAACACTGCCCTCCTGTACAGTTAAGGATCAAGCTGTCTTCTTGAGCCGTATCATTTGTTGAGCAACTGCTTTAGAAGATTTTCATCCTCATACATTATACTGATTTGGCTGTTTACCCAATGGTGTGTCAAAACATACTGGACAGATTGTGATTTGCTAGGAATAGTAAATGCTTTTGGAGATGCCTTTTTCAGCAAACTCTTTCAGATCCTTGCATAATTGCTGAAGTAAACAGAAATCACACCATATTTCCTCCATTTCAAGAATGAGAGGTAGCTCTACAAGTGGAATTATGTGGGCATGTTGCTTTTGGACAAACTATGCTAATACCCATAACAACACTGTATTATTTAACAATGCATAATATTGTGTAGCAATAAAAGAGCTACTTATTTTCCAGTGAAAGGAAATTTCTTGTTTTATTTCATGACATAAGATAAGCAATGAATACAAGAACTACATTTTCAGTCTTAAACAGGTGAACTATTTAATATGTTCAGGTGCAGTAAAATCCTGAACATCATTCACAGAAGTGGGATATTAACACCATATGTATACACTCGTAGCCCTTCTCTCAAGGGGAAGAAAAGAGATGTGGGGCAACAAGATAAAATCTATGTCAAAGGTAATAGAAAACTGTCCCTAATAACTATAATGTAGTTCAAACTAGATCCTAACGTTCCCAAGGTAAAGCAAGCTAAAACTGCATATTCATTTTTCCAGGAAACTGTCCTCTGTGCTAAAACCCCATAAAATGGTTTTGAAACAGAGCAGATGACAGCACTTTCATGGTTTAAGATTCTTGAAAATTTAGTGGTGTTGATCTGAAAAGATGTTTGACAAAGTGCAAGAAAACATGTTGTCCTCTTAATCCATTAAAAGAATGGAGAGTTTTAAGTCACGACATTAAATGCAAGAATTCTAATGGCATTATTTTAGTTATTAAATCACCAACCACACAAAAATGATAAAGATACATTCAATTGCCTGGACTTACTTCAGTATCAGATTCAGCATATTGAGTGTGAAACTTAGAATTAAGTAGCATAAGAAAAAAAATTACTCGTTGATGACTGATGATTAGATGATTATCAACAAGATGAACTAGTAATGTACAACTCTTGCTTGCTAGTATCACTGAGGGAGCAATACAATTTCCAGAAAGAGGGAAATCTCATTAAAGTTTAACTTGAACCAGAAATGGAGGTGAAGTTTAAAGTACTTAAAGCATTTCTTTTTTCCTTTTTTAGAAAACTAGGTTAGGTAAAAAAAAAAAAGAATTACATTTTTATTTGAAGGACTTTGTGCAGTTGTGAATAGGTATTTCAAATCAATCAAATAACTGTTGTTTTGTAATTCAATGAAATTAAGTATGGTCCTCTTTGGTAAAACATAAGTTTGAACTTTTTAATTTCAGCCAGAATCATGCTAGAAAGATAGAATCCATAAAATCATAATGTTTTCCTTTCAGCTAGGTTCTCAAAAACTACAGTTGATTTCGTACAAATTCCCATAGAAAAATATTAAGGATTTTTTTTACAGATGGTCACCCTCACCCTATTCACCACTGCAGTGAGCATTGTTTATGTTGACTACTGAGGAACTAGAGCAAAACAGCCTTCAGTGCACTTCTGATGGACTCCCACATGGACTCAATAAGGTCTTTTCAACTATTAATATCCCCAAAGTAGTAAGAATCTGTTCAGGTAAGAGGTCTTAGTAAGGCAGTGTGGAATTGCTTTTTATATCTCTAACCAGAAAACAAGTGAATTGTCTAAAAGAAATTCCTGAAAAAGCGATTCCTACAAACAGACCAAGCAAGTATTGCTTGTGGCAAGCTCTCTGCTGCAAGTATGTCTTTATGTCTTTTCATTATTCACAAACTATGTTCACAAATCTAGAAGAAAACAACAGATATTTCATATTGAAATAGTACTAGGCTTGCATAAAAAAAATAAGTTATCCTCAATATTCTGATTTTCTTCCATGAATTTTTCATTACTTGAAGTATCACATTCCCTAACTCTCTAAAAAACCAACCAACCAAACAAAAACCCAACAAAAAACAGTTTGTAAGAAAAAGCTGAAGTTATTATTGCCCACCTCTGCCCCCCTCCCATTTGTCTGGTTGTGGAATTTGTGGAACTTATTTCCATTTCCATATCTTTTATGTCTAAATGAAGTCTTATACCTCCTCCTTCCTGCCATGGAAGGGGGCCAAGTAAAAACATCCATCTCAAGCTCTCCATGATCAATGTAACTGTAGCTATATTCTGACTGTGACAAGACTTTTTACAATTCTCCATTACTTTCTTATAAGCAAGTAGAAAGTTTTGGACAAAGTTACTGCGTACGTCTCATCCTAAAGGAAACCACACATGATTTGCCTTTAGGTGTCCCATGGGAGGGAGGGTGATTTGCATGTCTACTATTATTCACTACTTGAATAATGAAAGAGATACACGTTTAGAGAGCAAGCAGGCACACAGTTGGAAGGGGTTTGTAGTAGTTCTAAAGATAATGATCAACGTGGTACCGATGGCTCAGACAGATAGTCCAGAAATAAAAGGTGGAAGCCAAAAGACACAAAAAACAGTGCTTCAGGAGAAAGAAGCACAGATGAAGGGGGAGAAGATAATTGATCAAGAGCTGTAGGGCAGAAAATAATTTTCATGTCATAGTGGAACAAAGTTTCAATGAATCAAGCAGCTAAAGTTGCTGAAAAAAAGGCAAGTCTCAACAGTACAGTCAGGGGTATACTTTTACTCCAGTCGATACTGGTGGGATCTCACAGAGCAAAGATGACATCCAGTCTAAAATGTATTCTTAAAGGAAAATAGAGAGTCCAGGAAAAAAACAGTCAGAATCCCGAGAGGTTTATAAAGCGAGATGACAGTTTATTTTCTTTGGAAAAAAGAAGACAGATTCTTGGAAAAGAATTATTTAGATGAGAGAAGAAGTATTTGTTGTTAGCTTTTCAGAAATGAAAAGTAGAAAAGGTCAAAATGTTGGATGGCTGTTAGAGCTCTCAGACCACAAACAGCACTGTGGGCTCTTTTTGGGTTTTGTTTGTTTCTTTGTTTTTCACCGCTACAGCAATTGGAGCTTTATGAAACAAGAGACTGTCAGACATAGGGATGTTCAAACACCTCCCATGTGTTCTGCATCCACTGCTGTCAGAGGGGAAGAGCTGGCATCACACACCTTGCGGGCAGGTCCAACAGCTGCCAGAATTCAACAAACACAATTTCTGCGCCTCTTTCATTCAGTCTGTTTCTTTTCTGGCATACAGAGACATTTGCACTGCTGTAATATGCTCTTAAGCTTCCAGACTGTAGGTATGGTATGAAATTACTTATCTCAAATGCATTTGCAGAAGTGCAAGCTGTAACTTCAGTTTTGGTGCCAGGAGAGAGTCCAAATCTGAAGACCTTCTGGCAGGGGTGGGAGGAATGGCTGGAGGGGAGAAAGGGGTGAAGGGTAGGAACTGAAAAGCTTATCTCTTGCTATTTGCCCCAATTTATATCCATTTATTATCTCTTGAGGACCAGAGTTTGTCTCCATGAATTCCTTACATCTCACGACTCTTTTTTGCTCCATGGAGCAAAACTCCCACAGAACAACTTAGAAGAAGTAAGTCAAGATGAAGGCCCAGTCTTATAAAAGATCAAGCATAATTCCAGATAACTTTTGTAATTGGATAATTTTATGAATTTGTAATTTAAGTGATTATGAATTTAGGTCAATATAACCAGCCACTTAACAGCCAAGTTTTATCATTTAGATGCCAGTTTTAATTTCAAGAGTTCATGAACAGGGTCTTCTATGAAGGCTATCCTGAATAAAAAGCGTTTGTGTCTGTTGGAACTCTAGATTTCACTTGAAGCAGTCAAAGCGTTTAGTTTACAAGCAGCAGGTGTGACAATAAAGAAAATAAGTCACTTCTACTATAAATTCTTTGTGACATTTTTGTAATAGGAATATAAATCAAAATAGATGATAGAAATACAAAGAGCCACTAAACAGGCTAAATCTTGAACATGATCCTATTTATCATGCATCAATAATTAAAAGTAGATTTTTCAATGGTCAAAATATACATACATAAACAGTTTGTTGTTTGTTTTTGTTTTTTTTTTCTCCGAGGAGGAGAAAATATCATTTTACATTTTATGTAATGCTTGTCCTTCCAAAGATCTCTTCCCCTATCACAAAGCAACATAGACTAATTACTTCAGTCATTCCTCAGCAACGCTTATTTGGCACATTATATGGAAGGGTTTAACAGGGTCCACAAGATCTTTAAGAAGAAGTTTATTGCATCTAATGCAAGTTACAGGGAAAGCATAGATGATAACAGCCTGAGTTAGAATTTAACTGTGACACTAAGGACTAAGACTAGAATCAAACAAATATGTTTTATTTCTTTTTGGAGTTATTATTGAGGAAAAATATTTACAGCACATTTTGACTTCTTAAAAAACGAGACCAAATAACTATTTACATTCAGTTTCAGTTCTCTTCCCCACCAGGCATCCCCCAAGATGTGTTATTTTGAGTGTACTTAAATTTTTAAAAGTATGTTAAACATCAAAAAGCTACTTTGCATAGCCATGTTGTTCCTTCACATATGTCTCCCATGTTTCAACAATTCTTATAGAGTCACTCCTTCACTTCAGACACTGGAAGAGGTTTATCTTTTTTGGGGTCATAGCTCAGCTCTGGAAAAACCCCAAACCAGAAAGTGACCTTTGTTCAATTTTCTGGTTTTGCTTCAGGTCACTGAGCTACCTCCCTCTCAGACTGACCCCCACCCCCCGAGGGCAGCTTCTTTCTATGATCACAGTTTAGCAAAAACTCTACTGGCCTTTTTGAGTTACAGCCTTAGAAAAGGGAAGTACCTGAAGCACTATCTGTTTTTTCCCTACTCAGTTTCTAGAGAGCTGATGTTCCCTCCTCTACTTCTCTCGGATCTTGTTCAGATCAAGGAGTCCAGTTTAGGACTGCTAATCCTTTGCTGTCCAATTCTCAGTTTGCACACGCCACCAAAAGTTCACTTATGTTGGAAAGACAAAACTGAAAATATTAACCTTGAACTCCATCTGTCTTTCTGGGCAATAATTTTTAAGGCAATGTCAGTGCAAGCAGGGAAAGGCTATTAATACAGTTATCAGACTGGATACACAGTCTGTTCATATAATAGGATGGAAAAGAAGCTGTGATAATTTATCACAAAAAAAAAATGAAGGCTAAAGGGGAATAAACTTAGTGCGTCTAGACGTAGCTGCTGGTTAAACACTAAAGAAGGGAAAGAGCTATAAACCAGAACTGGTTTAAGGACAAACAAGCATTTGGTGGTCATATGCGAGTTTGGGATGGATATGAGGAGAATGTTTCTAACCATGAGGGAAAATAGGTTGTGGAAAGCTTTATCTCTTAGAAATGGCAACCATGAAAAAACTAATTATAGTCAAGATGTACTTGTTACATGTCTAGAAGTGATAATATGACATGCCTGCATGTGACGAGGGCAGTGGAAAATGCCAGCCTAGATGTATGAAGCTGCTTTCTTACTAACAGTGCTTGAGAGAGGTATGAAATCTGTTATAGAACCTATCCCACATGCAGTTTTTGAAGTGCCTGATGCTCTACAGGACCTAGCTGCCCATTTTAAATATTACTTGTCTGTAATTGTAAAAGAGCAAATGAACAAGCATGGGTTTGGCTTAGAAAAGGAAAACATATTATCCAACCATAAGACTAGTGTATTACTTAGATATGCAGTTTGGTCTTTGGTGACCTGAATCTAATTTCTTTCAGCAGTCATAAACCTTTGCAGTATATTTGAGTTCTGCCACCAAAAATATTGTGTCCTTTGGCCTGAAGAAATGAATAATTTGTTTTGTTTGTATGTGGAGACGTGTAACATCATCCTCAGAACAACAACAATAAAATCTAGAAATGTTAGACATATCTTCAAAGCAAAAGATAGTATTTGTTGGTTTTAAGATGAAGACTCTTTTGATCGTAAGATGGTCTTAAAATTCAGGGGCACAGCTTTTTCAATCAGGCCTAAACCTTCTCTTGTCTCTGAAGTAACTCTGCAGACTCTATTCACACAGTTTCTAAAAATTTCTTGGTTCTCGTTGTAGAACCATTGCTTCCCAGAAGAGCATTGGTTTTCCTTACCAACATGTTTGAAATCTGTTCCCCAGTATCCTCTCCATTATGCTTGCCCACAGGAGAATAAAAGGAATCATCCTCCAGGATTAGTTTCTTCCCTGTACAAAACCTCAGTTGTCTGATAAAGTTTCACACCCAGAATAGGTATAAGGATATTCATAGCAGTGTGTCATTAAAACTGATGGCAAGAGGAGAGGACACCAGGTAAGATTTCAGACAAGGAGGATGCAAAAAGGACAGATAGATAGATAGATAAAAGAATATAATGAAGAAACCACCATCTTCCTTACAGGTCTAGCTTAGGTTAAAAATGAAAAACTGGCACTGCCACAGTTTGTGCCTTTTCTGTCCTGTGGATAAACTGCATAAAAGACTATCATCTCCAGGCAAGTCAATTTGATAAATTTTAAATGAATTAATTTTTAAACAGGAATAAATTACTAAGTAGTGCCAGTATCTGCTCTGAAAGAAGAACATTTTCCTTAGGAGGATGAATAACGTCTGATGAAAACATCAGCCAAAAAGCTGCAGAACATCAAAGCTTAAAATGGCTTTAATAAGTTTAATAAAAGAAACAGTTACACAGTGTAAAGGGAAAATAACTTTTGGTTAGCGTAGATAATTTCCTTGGGAGCCAGGATTGGCCTCAGTTCTGATGTTACATTATACAGAACGTATGCATTTTAATTAAATGTTGCTCTGATGCATCTAAAATGTAGGACAGATCATTTACTGTATTAACAGGACATGCTGCCCTAGGATGTACAATCCTTCACAAAATTAAACAAATTGGACCCAACTGTGAAAAGGGTCAGGTCATTTAAGCAATATATCTGGTTTCCATCACAAAGCATACTGTATGAAAAAAACCTCTTTTCTGTTTAAATGGCTTCATTGTCAGCCATGCAGTGGCCTGCAGCCAAAAACCCATTCTCATTCTGCCTGTTTTGGGATTGGCTTGGATTGCAGGAACGCTAACTGGCCTTCAGGAATCCAGTGAATGAAAGCAGACTGCAACACGTAGCAGGAACATATCTTACAAAGCAGATCAGAGAATGTAATCGGAACACGATTTAGAAGGTCTTTCATTAAATTTGTATTTACCACTAAGGCAGTCTCTTCCAATCGTATAATTGCAGATGAGAATGTACTAAAAATTAGCTGGAGAACATAGACGTCAAATTTGCACGTCTGTAAATCGGCTTCTCTAAATTTTTATGCTTTTTGGGCATGGGAGTCATGAAGACTAAGAACAGTACAAAACATTAGCAGAAAGTAGTTAAAAAACAAACTTTTTTTTTTTAAATTAAAAAAAAAAATCTCCAGACTTTTCAACATGAACAGTGAGTGCATATTGCAAATCAGAAGGCTCTAGCACTAAGAATTTTCTTGATACAGAAACTTGAAAGTCAGCTTTCTGAAATAATCATCCTGAGTTTTAAAATACTCTTTCATTCTTGAGCTCTATATCCAAAATGTGTGAAATAGATACTGATTTTCTGTCTCCAGCACTAAGAAAAGCTGAAGGAAGTACATTAATATACTGAAAAGAGAAATTTGAGACTAGGTCTCAGGAATCTTATTATAAGCCTTGATAAATTCTTCTTTTGTCCCCTGCCCCTAAGGTATAGGTGAAATATTATTATGTCTTGAAAGTCTCCAGCTGATACGCTTGCAATGTCCAGGTGCAAACCCACCACTTCTGAGCAAGTTTTGAAAATCACTGCTTTTAATGTCTCAGGAAAGACCCAGCCAAGGCTTCCTTAGAGAGAAATTATATTTTTTTGAAAACAGATTTCTACCTGTAATGATCCAATTACTTTTCCTAGGCCAGTGAGACAGTAAGGAATGGGATGGTATAACAAACTTTGAATATACTCTACCATTAACGTCCT
The DNA here is from genome assembly GCA_028565335.1 of Limnodromus scolopaceus. Lineage (NCBI taxonomy): Eukaryota > Metazoa > Chordata > Aves > Charadriiformes > Scolopacidae > Limnodromus > Limnodromus scolopaceus. Next base: position 36,054,885 of record JAOXNO010000033.1, on the reverse strand, counting down.
GAGTGTCCTCTCATGCAGAACTTACTGTCACAGCTTGGCAACCCTGAAAAGAGTTCAGGTGGTGCTTGCCTGTTGCTGGGTATGCACGGGAGTGTGCTTTCCAACAGCAGAGGACCTCCCTGTCTGTCATACTGTAGTGGCTCCCTAAAAAGCTGAATATTGGTCATAGTCTTTCACTACTCCTGAATTGAATTTTTTTTCTTTGCATCCAGTGACAATTTCGCTTTTGCAAAAGGTAACATATTAAACTAATACACTTACTTGTCTTCACAAAGACACAATACCCAGCAATTTGAAAAGCACAGAGGTATTTGCTTTGTTATTTTGCTTTACCCCCAGGCATTTGACATTTTTAGCTCTTTTTACTTAGCTATTCTTCAGATCCTTATTTTCTTGCAAGTCACTAGCCTTTCAGAGCTCTAGAGAATAAATTGTTTGCTGCTTCTTAGAAGGGAGGGAATAAATAAAAAATAACCTAAAGAAAAATATATTGCTGATTGATTTGTACCTTTTTCTCTCCTTATTTCTCAAGGGATGAATATTTGCAATATTCTTCAACTTTCGGGCTCATTTTTTCAAACTGTTCTGCCACAGTTGTTCAAAACAGCACATCTGCTTGTGTATCTGCAGCCCAAATCACATGCCAGCAACAGCACTGTGCTGCAGAGTGATATATGTTTTGATCTAGGACCAAGACACTTCCTCCAGATTATCCTTTCCCCACGTCACACAATCTCTCCATGGAAATGTTCAACAGTTTTTGGTTTGTGGAGTCCTAACTAGTGAAGGTGTAAATAATTTACAGCAAATTTAAGCCTACGATCAAGCAGTTACCTTTCAAAGATGCCTTTGAAATGATCCATAGGATGAAAAGCATTCCTCCACAATATGTATTTCAGATCAAAAACTATTTTTTTTTTCTCCCAAGATTAATTATTTATCTATATACTGGAAGGTGTAAAACAAAAGATTGTTTATTCTGCTGGGTTTTCCCACAGTTTAGAAGACTGCTAAGGAAGCAGGCAGTCAGCACAGTCAGTGCTATGCTGCAGTCTTCCAGTTCTGGCTTGTGGACATCCTTTGATGTGACCATATCACTGAACTGTAACTGTCCTCAGCTTCAGAATGGACTTGCTGAAGCTTGTTGTCGAATGAACTGAACTAGGATGGGATCAGAGCAGTCTTGATCCAGGGCTCAGATCAAAGAGAAGAAAACAAAATTTGTAATTTCTCTCCTGTTTGAATCTGACTGGTGTTCAGTTATTTATCTACCAAAAACGAAAATTCACTTGCAAACAGTAAAATTATCTACTCCCAGAAAAAAACCCCAAACAAATATCAAGCTGGATTCTAGGTATTGCAAGGCCTCCTTCAGAAGATTCATATTTTACTGTTGTGTTTGCAAAAGTTAATTTATCCTCTGCAGCCAAACCCTTGAGACCAATAATGCTGCATAATTTTATGTTGACATTCACAGAATTTGGGAATCAAGGTCTAGCACATTATATTCTACATTTCTCATCAGATTAACAAGCAGTAACAAAACCTTGCAGAAAACAGAATTTCCTACAATTTGGATGCCTTCCCCCTCCCGGTCCCTTTGTTATATACGCGTAATATCTCCTAGAAGTCTCAGTCTAAGACAGTATTATGTTTTCTTTTCATTAATGGGTACATATCAACCTTTACATATCAAGTTTTAAAGCAGCCTCACTCTCTTCTTACATTAGAAAACACATTCTGGAAAACTCTGACCCAATAGGAGCCAAAATTTACTCTTGACCCACATTTTAGATCTCATATTATGGAGTGGGCTGGACTGATCCAACACTGTTGCAAATAATGAAGTTATGCTGAGAATCTGGATGACTATACTTTTAGTGCATTTTCTTATATATATACTCTTGAATCTCTTTGTATTTTACGCTCACAGTTAAAACTGTCTACTTCTGATGTCTGCTGACATTTAAAGTTGTGATTATAACTAGAGATTTTGCTGTTAAGCGTAAAAATTATGGAAACCAACCATGCTTCTCCATTGCTAAGAGTGGGAGAGAAGACATCAGGAATTTATGTCATAGTATAAAAAAGGCAACCTTAAATTATTAAAAAGACACCCACAAAACACCTCCAAAGCCAGCAACCAAATGCAAGATATTTACAGGGCAATATCAGTGCTGCTTTTTACAGCAGCCTTAATCCTGCACTAACTTCAGTTTTATCTAAAATGGGGGATATTTTATGTTGAATTATTTTAATTCATTTGCATATTTATCACTTTGCAGTTTGTTGGGTTAGATGTTTTGAAACCAGACTCAGCTTCATTTATGTAAGCACTCAGATTTCTATCTCAGCATGCCAGAGGAAGTTACAAACAAATACAGAGAAAGCAGACAAGTAAACACCAAACATTCCAGGAAAAGTATATGCCAACCAAGGCTTCCAGAAAATGAAAGAAATAGAAGCTTCATGCAAAGCAGTGAAGAAATCATAATGGTGGGAGAACGAGTGATTCAGTTTCAAGAGTTTCAAAGGAGGAACGATCCCCTCTGGGAATGAAAGACGTATCAAACATTATCAATGTCTGTTCCAAAGGAAGGCTCATTTATTTGATCTACTTGTCTAACATACCCATGCTATCATACAGCACGACTAATCAAAGAGGCAAACAGGGTTTCAGCCATTCTACAGTCCCTGCTTTTCACCTCCCTGCCCTATAACCACTAGGTTATACTTCCTTGACTTCTATGCTGCAAAGCCCCTCACAAGGAGGAAAGATGTGTTTGCCCATCTATTGTGTTCCTAAATGCAGGATGTCACCAAAAACAAAGGAGAAAAACATGGTAAAGGAAAACATTGTCCCCCAAAACCCACAAACAACCACCACCATCAACAAATCCCACCAAACCAAACACCCCAAACCAGAACTCCTAAGCACAAAACATTAAATTGCATGTTCTTCCCACAGAGGAGGAGTTAAGTAGTCACATGATAGACATTAGGGAAATTTTTAAATACACTTCTGGGAGACACTGAGATGCTAAAATGGCCCACTTGACAGAGGAACCTCTGTGGATTGTGATACACTCCAAGAAACACACACGCTCAGTTTCTGTTTTCATTCTTATCCTCTAATACAATGGTGCCGATATTCTCTCCTCTGTGACAACAAAGACTGGCATCCATGTTTTCTTGAAGCAGAAGGGGCTAACTCAATGTGTCAGAAGAAAAATTTAAAATAGTACATTTGCTAGTTAAGTAACCCTCAACATACTTTTACTAGGTGAACTCTGAGGGGTTTTTTTGTTTGTTTTGCTTTATTTTTTGTATTGCTTTCATGTTTTCACATTTTCGTTATTTTCTCAGAAAATTCCTAAATAACAGCCGTCTCTAGCTCTGTGAACAGGAAAGCAATCAATAATTTAGCTCTGCAGCAAAAATAAGACTTGTGTTAAGTTGCTGATCTCTTGAAACAAGTGTCTTTGTTGGTATCACACAAAGGACAAAGAGAAAACTGAAGCATTTAATACTCTTCCAAAGTCTGATGAACAAATTTTCATCCTACTTGGTTGGAGGTATTTGGGAACAAAGATAACAGAAAAGATATTCATCTTTTCTGTGGAAATGATCTTGTAAAATGCTTATACCCTTATAGCATCACTTGTATGTCAAAAGTGATGCAAAGAGTGCTGTATCAATTCCAGCAATAGATCAGACACAGGACCCACCAGCGTAGCTCAGATGTGGATCTGCTTAATTTATCTGGCAAGTTCAATTACATTTCCTGAAACCAAGAAAGTATTTTCTTGTCTTACATAAAGGGTTAGATATCAATTAAAAACTGTGTTCCTCTTGAATAATGTTTTCATTTAGGATATTGTTATGATAAAATGTGAAACTATACTTTGGTTGAGTACCTGTATGACCTGAATGATCCTTCTTTGGATCTTTAGCCTAGTAAGCATTTCTCTGTTGTACTAAACTGCTGAATAAGAATTTATTTTCTCATTATATGTGCTATTTTTAAATTTGCATCTTTCTTATTTCCTTTATGGAAGGTAAGAACTTGCACATTAGCAATGTTTTCCTAGCAACTCACCTAAAGGATGTGCAATTTAATGACAAAGTGCTTCTTAAAGGTGTTCCATAATGTAGTGGAAAGCTTATAGGTAAAGGTAAGCAAAAGCAGACGTGAAAAAGAACTCACAAAATTTGATCAGTTATCTGTTGCAGTATTCATACTGTATGGATCATTAAACTAATGAGTAGAAATTTAACTGGAGGTCCATACCTCTATTTTATTACACAGCCTTTTGGATTTTCCCCATTCTTTTCAATAGTAATTGAGGATCTGGAAACCTGAAAAAACCCTTGAGAAGTCTGAAAGAAATGTGTGCTAATTTTACCTGAGAGAGATGAAGAATAACTTCACACAGCTCAAGGAATTGCACAAGTCCTGAACTAGAATAAATTTGATTACAATTATAAACAATGTCATGGTCAAGAAGGGTACTGGGAAAAGTCTGACTCAGTTTTTCATGTTATATTAGTTAGCCATGCATCTTTATTGGCCACTGAAATACATCTAGTTAGAGGTGTGTTTTGACTAAGTTGAAATTTGTCAAAAGGATCCAATTCTTCCACTACTGAAAGCATGGGAGTTTCACTACCAGCTACAGCAAAAAAAATCAAGATCTATCCATATCACTGAGATCTCCAGCAGACCTTCAAGTTCTACAAGTACATTCGAATACCCATTGGACACTGGGAAGAGTACGTTTCTGATTTATTTTTGTGCCAAAGCTAGGCATAAAATTCTGTGAGTAGATTAGATCTCAGTGAGTCTTCTTTCTCTCTTTTTGTAATTTTTTTTTCTTGCAGGAGGAGAGACCCTTTTACTAACTGCACTATGAGGAGAATGCACTGTTGGGTGATGTTAGTAGTAACAAACTCTTTGGCTAGAGATGACCTTTCACAGACAAGGAGCATGCTCCAAGTAATATTTTGTTAGCAACTGAATATTTATTACCCTTATCTTGACAAAGGACAAGGTGGCCTTTTGAGAAACACTTGTACAAAGACTATGGTCTGGAGTACCTTCTTGAAAACATGAAGTGCTCTCTCTTGTGTATACTTCTAGCAGGAGCAATTTGAATCACTTAAGACTGATTAGAAAGGCTGCGGTTAAAAAAAAATTCATGTCTTTAATATGCCCCAAGGAGTGCAGAATTCTTAAATAACAACACTACAACCATAGACCTCTACCTGAAGTGTTATCAGGAGTTTAGAAAGGATAAAAAAAACTTCTTGATGTCAGACTTCATATACATGTATAAGTATATAGGTAAAAACATTGCCTTAAATGTATGGATTCCAGAATTAATATCTATCATTGACCTACAATCTCCTTATAGCATAGCAACAGCTTAGTCCAAGCCAGTGTTCCAGACAGTTCACAGGGATGGAAATGGGGATGTTTTTTCCCCTTATTAATTCAAAATATGGTCATAGAGTAACAGCTGTTGGCTGGAATGCTAACTGGGCTTTTAGATACTGCAGAAGGCTAAGATCTGACCAGTGCTCTCAAGGATCAGTTCTCATATTCCTAGGCTTTCATCCAAAGAGAGGATGCTTTGAAGGATTCTTCTGTACTATGTTTGTCTTGGTAACCAGCAGAACAGAATGCACCTTCATTCTCTATGAACAAGATAAACTTGTTTACCTGTTTGATACCAGGAGGAGGAACAGAATGAAAATGCTTTTGCAAAGAAAATACTTGACTGATTGGCTGACTGGGTAACACTGATGGTGTTGAAAAATAGACCTGTGTGCTAGAACTAAACAATGGAAGAGGATGTCTGTGGTTACTCCCACAGCCAATGTTTACACGTTGACTGTGTTGGTACCAGTATTTCTATTGTAACTGTTCAAAAACTTCCAAAGGTATTTCACTCCAACTGCTAAGACTCCATTGTTTTTATGTAGTTTAATAAACGTAAATCCAGAACACGGGTGAGAATAAGTGGCTTTATAAATATGCAAATATAACTTTCAATTTTTCATATTTGTTCAAAATTTTCTTTACTCACTATTGAGTAAAGAACTGTTGATATTTCACTTGTCACCTTTCATTTTGGCAAGACTGTATAGCCGAAACCAAGTGGTCTCTCAGACTGAATTGTTCTCCAAGTTACCCTGTATTTCACTACAGCAACTAAAGGCATTCATAAACACTGTCTACACTGTACAAGGTTGATCTGTTCTATTACAAGTATCTTTTCTAGGCCAAAAATCTGAATCAAGCAAAACTTAGCAACAACTAGTTATTTCCTTCAGTTGAGCATAACTTCATTGCTATGAAGCACTTCCTGAGCACAACCACACAAAGCTAGAACAGCTTCCAGCTGAAGCCTGTGGGATGCTACTGTAAGGTTAATAAATATAGTATTAAAATGCACAATAAAAAATTTAAAATCTAACTTGTAGAAGAAAAAAAACTTATGTGAACCCCACAAGTTGCCAAAGTGGATTACATTGGCTTTTGAAGTCATACTTATCTGCTCTAGGTAAAACCAGCTTATGATTTGTAAACAAAAATGCCCATTTATCCTTTAAAAATAAGAAGACCAGATAATAAAACTAAAGTCTAATTCTGCCAGATGTTGAACACCACTGTGCTTTGCATACTTAATGGATCCTACATACAAAGGAATTTATTGCTCCAGTAAAAATTCCTATGCAACTTTAGGGGTCACCTTCTTAGAGTCAACTTTAAAATTTTCTTTCCACAGTGATCCTGCCTGCATTCCCTCTAGACCCTAGGGATTTGATTCTTGTTCCACAAGAAGATTCAGATACAAAAAATGCAATTACACCTATGTATAGTGCTCTGATAAGAGTAAAGGAAGGTTTGGGTTCTTTATGACTCATCCCCAATTCAACTTTAGAAAGCTGAACATTTTTACAGAAGAGATTTTCAAGCAATCATGGAGAACAGAGTTTATCAAGCAGGTTAAATTCCTTCCAAGAAGGAATGCTACCAAGTGACCATACTATGTGATCATTCAAATCAACACCTAATTAAATTAAACCATTATATTTTCAAGTTCATACTTGCTTCTCTGGGGACAGCAAGAGATATTTTAGAACAAGGGGGAAGAAATCTGTCTATAAGCAGTTAAATAATCCACTTCCAAAAGAGTTTCCAGGTAACGTCCAAGATTTATGCATACAATCTTGCGTATCTGCCTGAATTATTTGGTAATTTGATCTCAGTATTCACAAAAAGCTCTTTACTTCTAAAATCTAAATTTTCTAGTACTTATGCCTGAAAATACATGATTAGACAGAAGGCAAAGAAATGAAATGAGGTCTCTGCATTAAAAAAATATTGTGACAACTAACACATTGGTTATGCCTGCTAGCTGTCATATAGGATTAGTCTTCTCTGCTTTTTTAAAATTGTGAAAGAGCATTATGCAAAAAAAAAATTACATGACAACTATATCCCTTTATATAAGCAGCACAAACTGAAACTGAAAACTTTTGATGACATCTGTTTAATTCATCTTTCTCAAAAACTGTCCTCTTTGAGTCAAGTTTTTCTTCCATTATATCTTTCTGAGGATAGTCTCTTTAAATTCAGCAGAATCACGAGCTTCAAGATTTAGAGTGGCTTTATAATTAATAGTTACTAGCTGAATTCTCTTTTGCTAAAAGATAAGGGGTTTTGTGCTTTGTTTTTAAGGAAACATCAAATCTATGTAAAAGCAGTTCCTTTTCCAACTTAAGTTGATTTAATACTGCAAGCATTCTGTGTTTGCACTTGGAAAGATCTGATTTCTTCTTGAAGCATCGGTGGGAAGTCAATAATGGGACTCAGTATTTCTTTTTTTATTGTAGGCACACATCACACAGTTTTCAGGTTCTTTGTTATATGTATGTAAAATATAGGAGGTTCCTAGCAGAATTTTAGGCATGATATTGCAACCAAAATACCTCAGTCTTCTAACTAAGCAAAAGGAATGGTACAATATGACTCAAATCATTAATATTATCTTCTAAATAATACTCACCAATCATCAGATAGCTTGCGAAATCTCCAAGAGCTGAAACTAAACAACCTGTTTTAACAGGTATTTGTGAATAACAACCTTCTTAAGAAGAGCATTCGTCTGTAAATAAAGTCCTGAGAGGAAAGAAGCCTTGTGTTTGTCAGGTGCCTTATTTATAAATATTAACCTAATTGGCTCTACAGGTGGATGAGAATCTAATTAACTCTTTTCCAGCTGGCAACAGAGAGGGATCATTTCTCTCATATGTTATAGGGACAGCTGTGCTAAGAAAGGGTCAGTTTAAATGATTTCATGGCTCTCAGAATGAGCACATCTTCCACCATCAATGTCATACATTTGTAGTACAATGCTTATTGAAGGATAAATTGCATATAGAAACATTTTGAAATAGACTATATTTGTACAAAGAAAATATGTTTAGCTATTTCTTTACTTTGCTTATGAGGCTTTTCTCATTCATAGTCTCTTGCAGTGATCATCATTCAAAAGCAATTACATCATAGCATGTCATTGGTCATTTCACTAAAATATGGATTAGTTAAAAGCTACTTTTTATAAAAGAGATCATCAAGCTGAAAATCAAAGATTCCTGTTATTTAGTTAAAAATGTCAGAAAAAAATTGCTAAACTTAAGAGAAGATGGTAAATGAAAAGAAAGTACTTTGTAACTGACTTTTTAGAATGAACACAAGCTTGTTAACTGTTGCTCTAGCCATTCCAGAGTTTAGAAATTGGTTCTTTTAAAAAAAATAAACTGGTAGTATCTTTTTAAAATAGTAGAAAGATCACAGGCAATAAGAGACCAAGCATTAGTGGAAATGTCCCTGTTTAAAGCAAGGAAATTAAGTAAATAGACATATTTGTAATGGAAACTAAATTAAATGTACTTTGCTAAAGTGAATTGAATAGAGATATCTAACAGGAGTTTTCAGTGTTCCCTGAAAAATTTCCTGTGTGAATCTTCAAAAAAAAAGTACATTATTAGCTCTGAAAGAGAAAATGCATCATAGGGAAAGGCCTCTCTGCTGTTAGTTTGATCTTTGGCCTGTGGACTGAATTGCCCAAGCAAATTGCAGATTTGTGGCACTTGGTGGTAATTACTATGTAGAGACTTGCCAGCTCAATGGGAACTGTGACCGGTAACTCATTCACATCAGACACAGAGCAGCTGTCAAGTAATAATAACATTCAGCCACACTGATCTGTAACAGAGCCAGTCACCAGGAGGTTCAGCCTTGCAGATCCCAAATGATATACTTTTAATGCACTTTTGATTAAAATGCATACTTCTCAAATCATATATGTTGTTCATTTCAGCTTTTACTGAAAATTAATGACTAATGTACTTAATGCTTGACCTCTGCTGTAATGCATAGGATGTGTGATTAAATATGCATTTGAAGATTAATTAACTTCCTTTGAGTAATCAGATTGTGACTTAACGGCCTGCAACATCATCTTTAGTGGAGTGATAAGATTTTTCAAAGGCAACTTTGTTTCAAAGCATGAAGAAAAACTAATCCTTCTGTTGATAAAATGTCTGTGACAGAAATATCCCTTATAGGAACAAATTTGCCTTTAAAATATGACCATGAATAGAAATAACAACAACAATAACAATAGCAACAATAATAATAATGTTAGTAGGGAACTACCACAAATAAAAATTCTGTAAACTAAGCTGAGGATATTAAATACAAAAAGAAACAGGTAAACATGAGGCTTGATTAAGTTGCTCACAATGGAGCTTACTGTTCTGTCCACATCACATAGGGTTTTTAAGGTTGAGAAATAGTATGCACTTGGATTCTTAAATATTTTAAATTTTAGTAGTGCTTTATCCTGCCAGTATAGTTGGGTATTGTAGTAATAAAACACTCTTGGTATAAATGAAAGTATATTAAAGACATCACGCTGTACCAAAGTGGTAAACGGGTTATGTGAGCGCTGCTGAGAAAAATGCAGTTTTGCTGGTCCAACTTGTAAATTTTAGGGACTTCTGCTGGCGTAATTCAATTGAACAAGGACCACAATGGTTTGCACCCCACAGCAGTCTAAGGCTGCTCTATTAACTTGTCAATAAAGGAGAAGTGTTAAAGTAACGTAGGTCGCAATAATTGGGAAAAGCGTCTGTGCCAGCATTTGCTCTTTAATTGTAAAAGAGTAAGGAAAAAGGCCACGAAATGATCCCAAAGTCTCAATATGCTATGGAAATCACTAGTTTCAGAGATTTTTGCTAAAGAAATATGAAGATTTCATGCAGCAGACTTTTCTCCCTATTCTTACTACTTTTCATATCAGAAACTGTTTATCTAAGTATTGTACAGTAAGCAACACTAACTGTGAAAAGCAGAAGAGAGTTGGAGTACTGCTAAAAGATGCGACCACTTCTTTGTTTTCTGATGACTGCAATTTAAAATCAAATTGCTTTGTTGGTTAGAGAACTATATCTATATAGTGCCATGTAAATCCAGTCAATGAGACTTAATGTGGTTCATTTGATCTCCTCTTGCTTGAGCAGAGAACAAGCATGCTGTTAACATACTGCCTTGAACTGCTAGGAAAGAAAGGGTGGAGATATCTACAGCTTTATGACAGCTCTGAACTTTAGAGGCTAAAAAATGAAAACCAATATTGTAGAAAACATGGAAAATGTTTAATAAAGAGAGGAGGGAAATATGAAGTGGTAGAACAGAATGAAAGTTATCTTTGAGATATATTACTAATATAAAGAGGACAAGCCTCTACTTTGCATAATAAAAATCTGAAAATAACTGTTGCAAATGTTGCATAATAATTCTGAGTTGTGAATTTCCCTCATATTCTTGAAAAGTAACTCAAAGATTTTGTCTGAGATGCATTTTTGGCATTCTTGCTTTATGTATTCATTTGCACAACTAATTTAAAATGCTCATGAAATATTTATTTCTTAAATTTAATTTCAAACAACTTTCAAATAATCACAGGAAAGAGATGATAACACATAAAAGAATTAAAGGTGAATAACTGGGATTTACTGAGAGCAAGTCACTTATCTCCCTAGTGAACCACAACAAAGCAATTATGTCACTGTGGTAACCACAGAGAAACATTGAACCCGACCATCAGGAAATACAGGCTTAACCTTTTCTGAAAAGTGCTCTGAAAAGTGCTCACAGCTGCCCCTTCTCAGGCCAGTGTCCATCTCTGTCCCCATCCACAGAAATACTGTTGTTTTAATTAAATAATATAAGAATTGCAACTATAGGCCTCTAAGATGGTTTTTTTTGCATTTTTCTACTTCTTTTTTCCCCTCCCCCAGATTGTTTCAGTGAATGAACATAAGACAATGGGGAGTCCCACCCCTAAGCTCACATGTTGGAAATGTCTAAGAGCCCAAGGTGCTATGAGGACCGGCCAGGGCTAATCTGCGTCTTCCAGCACTTGCATCTAGAACTCTATATATGATTTCCTGTCCACTCTGGCTTCTTTCTCTCATTTTGAAAACCTCTAAAATATTTAAGCAGACCTATGGTACAAGCAAAGTGTATCGATAACCTTATTTTATCCTTGTTGTCAACCACTCATGTATATGTGCACTGCTGTATGGCATTTTGCCGAAACTGAGCAACCCTGCTAGTGCTTCTAAATTCTCTTGCTTGATAACTGCCCGGCAGTTGTCTTTCCTTATCTTCCCTTTTCAGTTCTTCTCCCTGTTTTTCCTTCTTTATAACATTGTTCCTCTCTGTAGCCTGACATCTTTTGCTTCTTTTTCATCCCTAATTTCATTCTTTGTATCACTTAACATCTCTGTGTTGGCACTAGTTATGGTTGCTTCCTCCTTCTACCCTTACACTTTCACTCATGATTTTTATACTTTCTGTTCTTACTTCCTCTCTTGCTTTCATGTCTGGTCTTTCCCATTTCCAACTCCTGCCCCACTAGCTTTTCAACACTCTTTCTTTTCATCTTGTTTGGTGTCCTCCTTTCTCCTGCTTCTCACAAATTGTTCCATCTCCCTCTCTTCCGGATTTAGGCTGTACTCAAGTCTCAACTTCCATGAATAATAGTTAGGTATAACCTAAATCCAGATCTTATTCATAAAATGAAGACATATCACACAGGCAATCTAAATTAATATTTTAAATATATTGCTATAAAAATTTAGCAAGGATAAAACCCCAGAAAGCTGGCTTGCGTTGTCATTCAGAAAGCTAACTCTAGTGTATAGGAATGCATAAGCAAATGGGTGGCATGTCAAAGTCAGCATTTTTGCAGGTATTCCCAGCACAAATAATTCAAGTCAGTTTTGTGGTTGGTAAAAGTGTATCTTGGTGCACAGAGAGGCCTGGAGAGTCAGCCTAGAATGTTACAGATAGGCGCAGTATTTTCCTTGCTTGAAATGTGTGTGAAATAATAGCAAACGTTAATAAAGAGCAAGTTTTTAAGGGATGGACAAGTCTGCCAACACAATTTCTCATCCCACTTTGGGAATTTGTCTCATGAGACCTGCCTTGTGAAACAAATCTATTCTGCATGCATGACAGCTTCATACTCTCAGTTTCCTGGGGACTGCAGCAGAAACCTAGAAGCTCCTTATTGAAGAGGATTTAGTGTAACCTAAGTTGGATCTAGAGGGGTAAAAAGATAAGGCAACAAAAGAAAATTGCATAATGTGCTCAGTTTACAAGAGGAAAGGCAGGTGAAAGGTTTGAGAAAAATGCAGAATTTCAGATTACAAGATAGGAATTGGAAACAAGGATGGTCAAGTTGCCAAAACATTTTTATTTTAATTTGAGAAGAAAAAAAATTATGCATAAACATGCAGCTTTTCCTTACTTCTGGCAAAGCACAGTAGTCTGCTGTCATTTCCCTTTTCTGAATTTAATGTAAACATACTTTATTTTAATTACAGTTTTTAACACCTGAAGAGATTTATTTATCACAAATAAAATAATCCTCTGTTGCATAACGATTAGGTCATATTCCTTCTTTCTGAGAAAACCTTAGTTTTCAAGATCAGTAAGCTGGTCTTTGCAGAATATTGGAGTATAAATTCAAGTTAAATAACCAATTCGTTTATGACCTTCTTGTCAGTCCTTTGCCATGTTTAGATTTATTCAGCACTTTTAGCACTCTATGTCTGCATTAAAGGTCTCTGTGGAGCATCATCAAGCACTAGATTTTTACAGAAATGCAGGAAAGTCTTTAATATCTCTTGTGAATTTACTTTCCCGGTATGTTACACTTCCTGGTGCAATGGTTAAATAAACTATTTTGCCATGTCATGAAAACAGTAAAACTAAATACTGTGTTCTTTAGTCTATTTTGATTAAATTAAAAAAGTTTGATTAAACTGCCAATTCTACTAGCAGCATTTGAAGCTAAATCGTATACATTTCCTAACTAAACATTAGTTATAACAATGGTGGGCGATATCTTTTTTTTGTTGATGTTTAAAATGGTAAGATGCGTCTAGTTATTCTCTTGAAAATATTAATGTACCATGTATCTCCAAAGTGGAAGAAGAGACCACAAGGACGGGATTTTAGGAATTATCATGCCAATTTGGGCTCAATTACACATCATTCCAGTATGAGATTCTTTATGGAAGGATTCAAAGAGGGCAAATGAGGAATTACTTTGAACGAATTCACTGCTGCTTCCTAAACAGAAAATTCTAAGCTATTTACAGAGAACGACTTTTAGGACTGAGCATATTCACCCAGTGAAAAAACATTTGTTGGCACAGACTTTGCCACTAGAAACAATCAAGTCAGTGACCCGCTTGAGAGAGGAACTCCTCCAGAAAGGCCCAAATAACCCACTTAGAAAGTTTTCTTCATTGCTGGCACCTGATTGATACAACACAGGTCCCACTTCCATACCCTGTACTCCAGAGGTGAAAGAGTTTACAGCACATCATACTATTCTTTGTACCTCCTACTGCAGCATTAGAAATGACACTGGCTACAAATAATTTTGTCTGACATGATACGGAATTTAAACAGACAGGAATCAGACTTTTAGATACACACTTAAAATTCTAGGCCTGAATACTTTGCACATTAGTTTTGTAAGTAATTTGTTTTCACTTACTACGTAGGAGCAGCTGCCCTATTATTTAATTACAAGTATTTTTAGAGACCTGAAAAAAACCCAAAACATTTCTACAACTCTGATTTATGAGCTTTTTAATATAACTTCAACTTAGCATCTGACAATTTTATCAGAATACCTCATAACAGAAGACTAAAATGCAAGAAATCCAATCTCTAAATAAGGGAGTTTCTGAAACTCTCTAAACCAATTGAGTAAATCCTACTGTATTTGTGATGCAAACACATTAGAAGTGGGAAATGGAACATTGTTAAACAGATGATTTTTTTTCACTGTAATAACATTTTACTCTAAGTATTTGTCATACCTATTGATAAAAAGATGAACGAAAGAGGGCTCCCCTCACCACACACACTCAGAAACTCCTCTGTAGAAAGGAATAAAAGATTTGAGCTACAAATTACAACTTCCATTGCAGACCTGTGTCTGTCCCTTCATCTTTTGCTTTGACCGCAGGGACAATGAACATCTGACAAGTCTGCAAAATCTACTTGGACTCCTAGTTGCTTTTTTAGCCTGAGGAATCCATCTGCTTGTGGTTTTTTGTTCTGCATATACCACACTATAAAATCTGAGCCTTATTTCTTCTTTCTAGACAACACAGTGTCACATGTAACAAACTAGAATAGTGCATTTTTTGATAAAAGTTTAGTTTTAATTATGAATAGCATTTTTTTTCTGAATTAATCATAGAATAGTTCATAGAAACATAAAATAGTTTGGGTTGAAATGGACCTTTTAAGGTCATCTAGTCCAAGCCCTGAGTTTTGCTGGGCAAAATATCCTTATTTGTTCTTAATTATAGGGGCCAGAGTCTATAATAATTCTAACCACACAGTGTTGAAAAAAAAAAAACCAAAAAAAACCTAGGAAAAAAACTCCAGTTATAAATGTGATGTAAAAGTAATATAGAACTATGAAGCATACTGGGCTTCTGGTTTCTGATACCTGTTATTTTCTCTTTAGCAGTTTCTGCTTGTTTGATGATCCTCAGGTTGTTGTTCACATTTCAAAATTTGTACATAAGTAATGCTTTAGCTCCAGAATGCCAGAAAAACACATACACTGACTGTGGGTTTTGATGGCAGATACACACTGGAGGCTGAAAGAAAGAATCAACCTGAAAATTCACTTCTAATTACTGTCTTAGAAATTCCTGGAGTGCATTTCTGAAATAAATGGCTTAATAAAGTGCAGTTCGGAGAGACTGACTCATTGTGATATATGCTATGGTAGAATGCTTAAAGCTTGTGCAGCTGGAAGGCCTGAGAGTACATTCATCAAAGGACCACGCGGTGATGCTGTCAGTGAATTAATTTTTAAATTCAAAGCCAAAGGCAGTAATAATATCTAGCTATATAAATAACTTTGGCAAACTAAGCCTTCTGTACTGTTTAAGCCCCAGCAATCAAACATTGTTTTAGGTTACCTTAGAAAAGAATGCGACGTGCCAGGAATTTCTTCTTTGTGTTGGGTTTAAGTAATACTGCCCCCTGATATTCTGCCTTAATGAAAAAGCTGTACAAAATATTTTGGAATTATTCATCCCTTCAAAATAAACTTTTTTAAAGTACAAAATTGCATAAAGGCAATAAAATACTTGGCTGTCTGTGTCACTTCTCTCTTGCTAGCCCACAGGTGAGAGAACTGGTCCTGTATTTTGATGGCAGGTCAGGGTACACAAGTTGGAGCAACACAACAGTTCCGAATGATACTGGACTGCCGCCATTTTTCTCAGACCAGATGTTACCACTCAGGTTTTACTTACCTTGTTAGGAGCCTTCACAACAGACAGAAAGCACCCCGCAGCAATTTTCTACACAGAACCCGACCAGCCCTGCAGCGGACAGATGCAGAAGTTACTTTGCACAGTTTCACTGATGAACTGGTAAACTCATCAGTTCATAAATTAGTATCTGATTCTCCCAGCCTTAATTCTAGTCAAAATCTGATAAGAGTTACATCAACAAAATAGCTATTGACCATTGTTTGTTTGGAAGGCTAGTCTCACTTTTAGCTAAACAGCAGAGACTGAAGATACATAAAGAGCTTGTGAGTCAAAACCAATGTTTTACGTCTTTCACGAAAACAATGATGTTGCTGCTGACTTCAGCAAGTACAGGATCTTGGTGGCAAGTTTCTGGTTCCCATATAGATCACACGCTAAAGGTAAAGCTGGATGAAGTCTGGAATCATTACTTACAACTCAGGTTACTGAGTTTTTAGACTCATTACTTATCCATAGATACTCAGATATCCTCATATTACTTAGGCCTCAGATTACTGACTTAGTATTCTAAGTCTTAAATCATTAGCTAAAGCAAGCAGCTTCTTCCCATTTGAATATAACATATTTTTATTTTATCTGGCAGAGACCGAACTACGGAAAAGAACTTAATGTTTAAAAAAAAACTTTTGGTAACTCTGTATGTATCACTAAACTCTGATGTCACCATATCAGCATAACAAAAATAGAAATGAAAAAAGTTACAGAAAATTATATGGTTTACTTTGTTTCTCAAATCCTGTCTGATACTAATCTTAAGGATTTAACACACTAATAAAAATTACTTTGTATATATCAAACATTATTAATCTCTAAGGTAGATTTGCATTACTGTACAATATTAGAGTTCAACTGTGAGTTCTATTGACCTCAGAGGAGTTGTAACAGTTTAGGGGGTTGGTGGGTGGTAAATTTACAAACATTATATTAGATTATGAATCAGATTAAAAATTGCACAAAGAATATACTTAATTATTTTTCTTTTATATTATAGGTGATATCTTATTTACTTTTTATTGGTAGTTTTGGCAAGAACTCCAAAATCACTGAATATTCCTCTGTGTGCCCTTGTCATCAAGTTTAAGAACATGATGCTCAGCCACCAGCAGGAAGAGGTTTCTTTTAAAAAGTATTTTCAACATCAGTAAGTTGGCTTCCCTTTTCTATTTTTGGGAAATTTACCATTTTTACCATTATTTGCTAATTCTTTTGAATAAAAACTGTAATATGTTTGTTATGCTGTTTTGTGTGCATCCACTTTGGTACTGGAGTACCAAATTGATTACATGGAAGAGGGATCAGATAAGAAGTTTGATTCTAAATCCAGAAGATGGGCTTGTCCCTGATTTGTAAAATGTCAGGAGAAGTTCGAATCCACCTATGCAATTTTATACATCTTTTCCAAGGTTTGTAGCACAGCTATTCTATATCACAGTGGACAACTCAGGTATTCCTTTAAGGAGAAATAAGTGAGACACATACTGTAGTTTCCTTCGTAATAATACATAGATAAATTATTCAAAGCAAGTAATATTAGAGATAACGATCTCTATCCTTTATCATAAAGGCACAAATATTTGCATATTTTGCAATAAAATAATTTTTAACGTGAGAAACATCTGGAAAGTACAGAGCAATCAACAACTTTTCAATTTTGAATGTTTATACAAGCAAGTTTTCTACAGTGCTCTAAAAATTGAACGTCATGCACTATGTAAATGAGAAAATAGGATATTGCCTCAAGTTAAATAAAAACCTAAGGGAGCGACACCTAAACGGGAAGATCTTTTTGACGTCTTCGAAAGACAGTGAGGGAAGGAAGCTTCTGAAACATAGCCTTATGCCACTTTATCTTATAGCCATTCCATTAATTGATTTAAACCATGTGAGTAGAAGAAAGTAATCTCAAAGACTACATCCCCAATTGCCTTGGCCTCTGGACCTGCAACAGTTTAAATTTCCACAGGAAAGTTCTCCTTTCCCCTGAATCGTATAAGAAGACATATTTCACACATTTTCTCCTTTGTCAGGACTTGCATTGTGAGATTTCAGCTTTAAAATGCTGTTTTCTCAACAGATGATATTGCACTGCTTTCCTATTAAATCTTTAGTTAGAAGCTCAACAAACACCACTGTACTTTACAAGCCCTACTTGCATCTAAGTTACATAAAAACCTTGCACTTCTCCAGGGCATTTTTTGTTGTCCTAAACTCTCTTACATTTTCTTAAATGATCTCAGACCCAATTCCACGCCTAGAAACAAAAAGAAAAAGATAATTTCATCATATAACTGAAGGTAAGGTGAAGATAAATGGTGGTGAGAACCAGAAATAGAAATGTTTAAAGCAGACTCTCAACAAGAATCCAGTTGTTCTTCTGGTAATAGCTTGTTCCATTCATGAGAATCTGTTGAAATGAATATTTTTCACTGTAAGAGCACTTGTAATGCACACATAATTGAAAAGTCATGTTTTGTAGGGAACTACAAAGTTACCGAATCGGAAAATCCTTCATAGGAACACATGGGAATCTATCACCTGAAAAACTGTAGAAGCAAGAGTCAGCAGCTTAACATATACTCTTCTTGAGAGGATGTTTTTGAATGAGAAAGGTTGTGTCAAAACTTACTAGTTAGACATTTTTCTACTGAAGATTTCATTTTTAGCTCATATTTTACACAGGAATGCATTTTCTTCCAATCATTTGTTCTTCAAGACACGTCTGCAAGTCAGTTAAAGGAAACAGAATAATTAGACTGACAGCCAATTTACACTTGAAACTTCAGTCTTCCTAGCACGAGTTTACTGTCTTAGCATGAGAACTGTAATCTAAATTATATGAATATTGCAGTTATCAACTGCTTACGATAATCATAGAATGGTTCGAGTTGGAAGGAACCTTAAAGATCATTGAATTCCAGCCTCCCTGCCACGGGCAGGGACACCTTCCACTAGCCCAGGTTGCTCAAAGCCCCATCCAGCCTGGCCTTGGACACTTCCAGGGATGGGGCATCCACAGCTTCTCTGGGCAACCTGTTCCAGTGCCTCACCACACTCACAGGAAAGAGTTTCTTCCTAATATCTAATCTAGATCTCCCCTCTTTCAATTTAAAGCCATTACCCCTTGTCCTATCACTACACTCCTTGATAAAGAGTCCCTCCCCATCTCTCCTGTAGGCGCCTTTCAGGTACTGGAAGGCTGCTACAAGATGTCCTGAGAGCCTTCTCTTCTCCAGGCTGAACAACCCCAACTCTCTCAGCCTGTGGACAATAGCATTGTCCAAAATGCAGTCTTGGTTCCTTCATCGTAGTGATGCTTTTATTATTTTCCTCAGTTCGCTTAGAAATAAAGCGGCAGTGGAATGGAACTGCATGTATCCAAATCCCATTTTAACACTTACTGAGTGAGGGTGTGAGCCTGCATACATGATGTGAGACTTCCACTTGCACCAGATTTGCTAAAACGTCAGGTACAGTATAACAAAGCTAGCTCATATGTCACAAAAAAAAGTCTCTTATATTGTTTCCAGTTTAATAATTGGTATTACTCTTGTGAGTAAAATGAATATTTCACCACTAACACTTCTGTGATCATTTCTCTGTGCATTCAGACATGCCTCTTCACTGCAACATGCTGAAGCACACCCTACCCTCACGCAATCCTCTAATTTTAAATGATAAATACTGCCCATGTATATGTAGGCGAATTCAAATGCTGTTCAACAAGAAAAATCTATTATTTTCTTTTAGAGACAGCAACGTGACAATTGAGAACCACTTGGCCTCTGGCTGAATGCCGTTCTAGCGCTGGGCCAGGAGGAGAGGGAATACCAGAGGTTTGTAGAGCAGCTCTGGCAGAAGATGGGTGTACTTCTCACAAGTGATGGTATTTTGTGGAGAATGCTCAAAGCAAATCTGCGGAGAGGACATGACATATAATGCCAGTAATATAACTTGTATCTTGTGACCCATTCCAAAATCCAGTGATTTGATGGATTTGTATTCCAATATTGATAGTATTTTCACCTACCTTTCTCTTTTCCATCAAGGAAACTGAAAAGATTGAATATGAATTTCTACTACTTGCAATATCAAGGTTTACTGATGTCTTCTGAATACTGTCCATATACTTTAACAATGAAAATGCCTTTCCTCCTCTTTTTAGCTAACTTCAGGGGAACTTTTACAAAAAAAACCCCAGTACTTCTGTGTTTTCAATTAACAGCCAAGAGAGTTATAGCACCTATTCGCCTCAGGATTAAAAAAAAACCAAAAAAAACCAAAGTACTGCAACCATATATCCTTTCTTTAGTAATTGAATACTTTCAAAAATAATAAAATTTATAAGAGCACAATTAACCACAGGAGTCTCTGCTCCTGTTGTTTCTTACTGTCAAGCATTTATCTGAGCATGAAAATCCAAGTAGAATTGACCTGGCTGCCAATATTTATCAGTCACTCCTCAGAAGGGGTAGAAAAGAGTCAAGAGATAAATTGTTTTTTTTCCTTTTGAAGTGTTATTATAAAACAAGTGTAATAACTAGTGTTTGTAACTATATTGTCTTTTCTCTACATGATCATTTCTTGTTATTTATTTGGATTTAAGAATCAAGAAAACCTATTACAGTAAAAAAAAAAATCAATATTGAATATTATTTCACTTCAGATTTCACATAGCACACTGAGCACAAGAAAGAAAATAAAACAGTTGGAAATTAAAAAACTTGCTCTGAGACATTAAATCACAAAATGTTACTGACTAATACCAGGAATCTAATACCCAAATGCGAAAGAAAATTTAAGTTTTATTCTAAAAGAGCTTTTAGTTACTTTGCCACTTTTTTTTTTAAGTAGAGAGTAGCCATTACATTACATTGTATTGCTATTTATATAGTGATGATATAGTAAAATAAAATCTACTTTTCTAAGATTTACAATTTTCTAAAGAGTATTCTTTTATTTGGCATTTTATCAACAGAAGTTTTGTGAGTCTCCCAGCTCTCTGAAAATCAAGATGATTTCAAAGCAGAAATATTTGTTTAAGAAGAAGTTTTATGTAAACAGAATTATTATTCTGGAACCAATCTGAATTATTTCATCTTAAATGTAACAGAACAGCACTGTTACATGTAAAAAAAATGAAATTGAAGCTACTTAAAAATAAAGCTGTGCTATTTCAGTTCATAAAACATATATTGCCTGGCAAGTTAAACCACAGAGAGCAGATGCTTTAGTTTGCTTCATGCAGAAGACAATGAAGTCACATACAGGGCAATCAAAGACAAGTTTGATCATAAGGAATCTAACTTATATCACCCTTTCAGTGAGACAGCTTCTGAACTTGCTTGCCCAAATGAAGCTGCACCATATTTGGAAGTGTATTTAAGCAAATTTTAATCAGAATTCCCACTTGCAAGATAGATTTAGGAACTGAGAAGGAGGAGAGAGCTAATTTTTAAAGGTATTTAAGCACTTACTCATGTCTATGCAGATTCTTCTAAGATTTTCTGAAGTACCAGAACATGTTAGACTCTTCTGTCAACTTCAACACCTACTGTCTTCTCACATGGATAAACAGGAATTTAATTGTTTAAACCTCTTTAGATTCCTCAGATGTATCTATATCTACAATTCATAAAATCCTGTCCCAAATACAGATGGAATTAAAACTGCTTTTTAGGTTTTTTTAGGATCATTACCAAATATCAAACTCCTTAGAAATTCAAATGTCTTATCTGTTGTGAATCTCTCACTTTATATTACCAGCACCTTCATTACAGTTAATTAACAACGTATAATACTAATGACACTCATCTGAGAAGATTAGTTTGCAGGTGCATTCCTTTTCTAAAGAAAAAGTGTGAAGTGTTCTCTTTCATGTGTTAGCTTTCATCTGCTTCTGTTTCTTTGTTTCTTAGTTAACCAATAGCAGTGATAGCAACTATTTTTCTATTTGTTTCAAATAAGTTCTGTGTTCGGTTTGTTTGGGTTTTTTTCCCTGGCATTTTTTCTTTTCTTTCCTTTTTTTTTTAAATCTTTTTATGCTTCCTAGCAGGAAAATCAGTCAAAATCTTCAGATACTGCCTGGACAGAACTGAGAATGCGTGGACAAACTTCTTACCAAGTCCACAGTGTGGGCTGAACACTCCTAGACTCCAAGGCCACTCAGTGGCAGTTACCTTTTCTTGATAGCAACAGGCTTTTCCCCACTAAGGCTTGTCAAGAAGACTCACTTAAAATACATCGTGTTATATTGTTGTCTACATACCCTCAGATGTACTCCCGTGTGTTCTGCTACTTGACTATTTCACACTGCTGAGAACAATCTAACCCCATTTTTGTGGCATTTTTGGGGAAATGAAAGATCCCTTTCTGGCCTCCTTGAGCCTACCTTGCTTATATCATGGGATGAGAATCTACACTCTCCACTCTCTAGATTAACATTGTATTCTGCTTTTTGTCTACAGTTGTCATGATTATCTTAACAGGTCTGAATCAACATTGGCACCTGCGGGATTTTTCTCTGTTACAGACAATGGTAGAGTTAGCTGACGGAATTTTCACCTTCATTCAGCAAAATATCATTATTTGGAGCAGAAATTTTTGAAAGAAAACATAGTGTCAAGTAACAGCAAGGGTGCCTGTGCGTTGCCCCTCAGCACTCACCCAGCTCCACCTGGGAGAAAGGCTGATTATCAGTGCTGCCACAGGACAGACCGTACATAAACATAAATGATGAACCATATTTCCTTCAGGAAAAAAAATCTATGAAACAGGAGCACCAGTCAGTGGTGGTAGTCCTACATAGCTAAAATAATAAAACATACTATATATGTAACTACAACAATATGATAATATTCTATTCATCTACAGCCTCTGTTATGCCTTGCTGTAATAATATTTGAATCTTCTGTGCTGCAGTGACATTGTTTCTCCTATCACCATGACACTTTCCAAGTTGTAGCAGTATTTTGGAGTAAGTTAAACATAAAAATTTTCTTAGCTCAATAAATTAGGGTTTTTTTGACATATAATGAAAACAACTATCTATATTTGCATTGATGGTTAGGCAGTTTAGGAGTTTAGGAATATCTTGGTTGCACATGGATTTCCTCCCTACTCCTTCCTTAATTTTGATTCATTGCTGTAAGGAGATATTCTGTACAAAATATAAAGTCTGAAAATGACATATAAGTAATTTAAATTGGGAATTTCTTCAAAGAGTAGTATAGCATCTATTCATATATTCCCTCCCTCCCGCCCCAAATCAACTGTTTTTAATTCTGCTTTATCATGGATCCTTTAGTAATGATGACATCCTCAGATTGTTTCTCTTTCATTAAACTAACTGAGCATCAGTCATCAGTAAAAGTAATCTCATTCTAATTTTTATAAATGGATAACTACTGCAGTAAGGCATAATGCCTATTTTATACTAACGTAGCAATCAGATCAGAAATAAAAGTAATGCTTAGAATGATTTCAACAAGTATCTGATAAGACATGAAAGCAGTTATAAACATTATTTTATTATTGCATATGATGCTATTTGTAGTGCTGGAAGTTTATATAGAAAAAATTTCAATTTGGATTTGAATACTTGGATAACCGAGATCTGTACATTCTGTTTATCACTTGCTTTATATTTCTCTTCCAAATTTCAATAATCACTTCTACACCAGGTATTCTAAAAGGCAATTTTTGACATTGATCTAATCACAGCCAGAGCGAGATGATATTCTTTAATTTGTTATTCTTCAACTCTGTTTTTATGTTAAAGCAAGAAGGAACCAGATCAAAATAGTCTTTGGGTTGTTTACTTAGGGTATGATTTTAAAGAATCTTTGGGAATTAAGATACTAAACTTCTACTCACTTTATAAAGACTAATTTAGCTCCCTTTTTGCCTTTTGAAAATTACATACCAATACAAAATTTAGTAACATTAAAAAAAGCCCCACTCCATTCTTCAGCAAATACAGAACTCATAATTTGTATATGGAAATCACTGCCTCAGCACAAAACTGCTGTTATGTCAGGCAGAAAAAAGGTGCAGGACAAGTCAAATCATGAGACTCGTGATAACTGGCAGTCCTGAACTTGTAATGCTGTTGTGCAGTTTTTCACTGCTGTGACCTTTATTGTAGCAGAATAGGTTAATCTTCTTTATATATATTTTCATGCTTCTGAATAAATCTATATACGTATCTGTATTTTTTCCTCAAATCTTACTTCATAGATTTCAAAAGGAAGATAAATATAAATGGGAAACAAAGAATATGTAAAAGATGTAAAAATACATGTTTCTGTTTTGAATCATTCATATTAAGCCATTTGACTATTCTTTGCACAGGTTAAGATGTGCTGACATAATTTCTCTGAACTTTCATTATTTGCGATTAACAGGAAAAGCTTTAAACTAAAATATAGAATAAGTGTTGCAGCAGATAATCACTTTTACTCCCTCTTGCACCATGTAGAAGTATAGAAAAAATAAAGGGGATAAAAGCCTAATTGAGAAGTAATCCTAATTGCAAACTGTAGCTTTAACAGCTCACGTGAATACTAATTTCAACAGACTGTAGTGTCTTTTTACTATAGTCAAACTTCTTAGTAGTACCTAATACAACAGAGACTGAAATCTGTGAAGCTACTTAATCCTAATAATCAGACCTGTGGCTACAAGAAATAAATATTTAGGTTATGGCCAGATTGGTTTTTGCAGCTATTGTTACTCAGTAATTGTTTCAGAGAGAGTTTAACCTTAAGTTTTATCTTTTAATATATTAAAGCTACTAGTTATTGATTGCTTCTTAACCCAATTTCACTGAGATTTTACCTGACTGAAGCAGGGGAAGGAAAGCTTTCCTAGGAAGAGAAAGGGGTAGCTCTTCTGCATACAGCCCGAGGAATATCTTTCCTTTTCTTACAGTCTTTACTGCTGAACTATTGTGAAGGAAAGCAGACTGAGAAGGGAGCAGCAAGATTAGCACAGTAGGGCATGCACGAGGTTAGGGAATGCTGTAAGCAACAGGGGTATCATAAAGCGTGCGGAGATAACATTAAGATGCTTCTACAAGCTTATGTTATGTAAATATATACCAGAGCACTCAGAAGCTTTGACACATCTCTCAGCCTCATTACAAAACATTGTAATTTTTTTTTTTAAGGTACAACTTCTACCATAATAACCTCCTCATTGAGTTCTAAAGGTTCCTGTATGCAGGGTAAACCAACAATGCTTATATTGTCAGTTTTATTTTTTTCCCTGTCCGTTTTTTGAGAGGGAAATACTGGAGCAGGTGTCAGAATAAACCAATACAATAAAAAAGGCTCTTGAAGATTAATCTCAGAAACAGACAGTCATCCTATGAGTAGCTCGGATTTTCTTCACAACAGTGATTTGTAGAGAAGTGAGGATAAGGGTACGGTTACAGCAATAGGCAGATCACCCACCCCTTCTCTCCCACACCTGCACAGGCTTACAGACAGCAGTGTGGGCAGAATATTTCACTGGATAGTTTAAAGCACCCCTGCTACCGAAAGAGAGATTTTATCATTTCCTGACCAAAGCACACTGTCACTATTTAAAATTACCTAGCTCTTGCTTCTTGTCAGCCAAGTTGCTTTGAGAGCATCCTTTCTTAGGAGATCATTTTTCCTCTTCCCACACTGCAGTTTACCATGCAGGAACTGATTAGGCACATACATGTTGCCCACCTGACTCACTCTCCTGTCAGGACTGCCACATCTTAGCCCCCCTTCGTAATGTCTCCGGGAGCACACCATCGGGAGGCTGCAGTTTCATCGTGTGCCTGTCACACGGCTCATTCAGATCAGCACTCCTCTTGTGAAACTTCTCCAGCTGAAGGACATGCTTTTAAATCTTATTTTAAAGTGGAAGACAAGATTCTGGAAAACAAGATAATCCGTTTATACTGGCATCAATACGGTATACAGACACGTGCTGTTTCCAGGAACTGACTATGGGCCTGGACTTACGTATTTAAAAATTTGACAAACAGCTTCAGCAGAAGTGAAGAATTTATATAAAAGTAGTAGAGAGCTTGAATTAAAAGATAAGGCAGGTTGGCGAATGGACCAGTTCTTTAACATTCCTCATGCACAGCAATCTCTGTTTTTGAAAAAAGCAGCAGATTAGATCATAGCAGCAGAGCAGAACTATTCTCTCCCTATAACTACTTTTTTTCTGATAACATTAGGAGACCTACATGAGACACTGCCTTATCAGTAAACTGATAGTATGTGGATCAGTTCAATGCTATTTGTTAAGAGCTGTACTTCATTTAAATGGAAAGATTATTTTCCTGGTAAAGTGAACAGAGCATTTAATTCCCTTATGAAACTGACACAAATATTACTAAACTATGAATTAATGTTTTCAGTTGCATGCAAGAACATATTTTCTAAACTAATTAAATTTACTTCTAATAGTCATTCAAGTAGTCATACGAAGACTAAAACACCCTTTTTCTTTTCTGTTACGTCCTGTTTCCAATAGGTTCAAACATTGTTAGCCGGCCTTAGTTCCTACGGATTTCCAAATGAAGACTCTAAAGCACAATGTAAAGTTGTTCAGAGTCCTGTTTTCTGAGAACAGACACAAGGAGAGAAAATGGAATTATTACTTCATTAGCTACAAAAGTAGGTAGTTGGTGGTGTATAAGTATATAAGTATATAAGTGTATAAGTAGCTATGCTGGTGACATAGCGCAATGGTTGGGGAGAAATATTGCAAGAGTTCTCAGAGAGCAGAACTCTGCTCTTTTCATCATCCCGTACTTCACTGTGTAAGGCTAGGAGAGACAGATTCTGAGTTGTTATCCTATGCTAAAACATGACACAGTCCCTAAATTAGAAGCCTCATCAGTTCAATATGCCACACCGAAACTGATTTGTTGAAAGTCCCCTCAACTCAGGCAATCAGAAACTGTTACTATAACTTCATTGCTTTTTAATTTTATTTCTGCAGTGCCCTGAAAAGACGTTAATCTTCCTCGTGGTTTGATCTGTTATCCGTACTTGTTGAATTCCTGCCTGTCTCCCATATCTTAATTAAAAAGCTCATTGTCCTTCTACTGGAAGTCCTACATAAACGTTCTGCTTATATTTATAATCCCATTATTTCTACTAGCTTATTCCTTCTTTTCTCAGTCATCTCTCTTTAATGTTTTCTGTTTTATTGCCTTCTGGAGTTTTGCCTTTTGACTGATACTCTTCCTTGTGTTTGCCATCACAATTAACACAAACCATGGCCAGAAATTTGGACAGAAGTTGCAGAAAAAATACAATTACCCCTAATCAAAAGTGTTCCCTACCTGTACTAAGAGATCACATGTGAATTCCATGGAGAAATTTCTTTGCTGTGCAGTAAGACACAGGACAGAAGCCACAGCAGATCCAATGTAAATGAACAGTGCTTTAATAGTGTATAATTAATTTAATAATTGTAAACAGTAGTGTTTTAATATGGATGGTACAGTTTGAATTATACACATCTGTTAGAAACAGCCTCTGGTTATGCAAGGTTCTGTGTCAGAATTAATATTTTAGAGTTTTCAGTAAAATTATGACTTTTAATTTAATGTTCTTGATCAATGTAAACAGATTTTTAAATAATAAAGTTTAAGTTCCAATTCAAGCATTGCATGTTAGTACTACCCATGACATTAACCCTGTTTGAGAACATTCCAATAATGTGAGCTGTTAAAAAATCACACTGAAAAGGTGCTTATATAATTAATCTAGCCATGAAATTTATTATGGCCATATTAATGAAATGAATATCAATTGTTCTATATATATACACATAGTAGAATAGCTGAAGTCTGCAAATATCAGTCTTTGAGTGGCTATGGCTGGGACTAATAAGTTTCTGTCAGCAAATACCTCAGCAAATACCTCTTACCTTCTGGAAAGCAGGTGCCTTAAAGGCTTGAGCCAGAGGTTTCATTCAGGTCAGTTTTAGTGACTGATAGTCAGAAATGGCCTTATCTTTCATTAAGTGCTTCAGAACCTGTTTATAACACTAATGTATACTACATCATCTGAGAATAAGTTTCAAAATGCAGATTATGCTTTATTTGAGAAAGTCACTTTCATCTTTCAAATCTCATCTCTAATAATTTTGTCATGTAGTCAGTTGGTCTTGTATTATAACCCATAGTGACTAATCATTCCTTATTCATGTGCTTTACATTATTAACTAATGTATCAGCATGTTATTCTCACATTTTCTGTAATTCAGGCTGAGCAGTCATGTTCTACTTAAATAATGAGTTATTTCATATGAGGGAAGATTGTGTTGTTTCTTTGACTTTTCAAAATCCATTATACGTGTATTTCGGAGGTCAGTGAACTGAAATTGTACACTGGCATAGTGATATTTCTCCATTTACTGTTTAATAATTTCAAACACGCTGGCATTTTTTTAACTGGTGCTAATCACTGAGTGGACATTGTCAGAGGGCTCCTTCCAACAATTCGCAGATCTTTCTTAGTTATAAGCATCTAATGTAGAGTGTATCCCTATATGTCTATGCACACACATATTGATATTTACATCTTTAGGGTCACTGTATTTTGCAGATACACACAACTCAGTCACTTGGATCTGTGACATTCTTTGCAATGCCTTGATGGCAGCCCTAAAATTCGATGTTCTGAATGATTTTCCACCAGCAAGTTGTCATTAATCTAAAAGCTAATGCTTCTAGCAACAAAGACATAAAATAATGTATGACAGTGAAGTGCTGACAATACTATAAGACAGTGAAGAAGCCGAAGTGCTTTCTTCCTTTTAAATTTTCAGAAGTGATTTAGTGGTGTAGCAGCTCTTTATGCATTCTAGCTACACAGAAATCCACTTGCTGGAGTCCAACCAGCAAATATTTTTTTGGTTCTCCCTCACGAAAGAAACATGAGAGGTCTCCACATGCTGGTTAAGGAACATTTCATGGAGCCCCATGAACAGGTATTTTCTTGTATTTTCAGCTCCAGTGATCAAACTGACAGTTTTTTAAAACTGGAAGAGACCACCAAACTTTACATATCGCATCCTTAAACAGACCTAACCATGAACAGTAGATAAAATTTAACACGTAATGTCTGAGGCATAGCTGATAAAGGACAAATCATATGCAAAACTGTGTTTACAGCAGATCTCGAATTTCTAGTAAACTCAAGATGTTACCTATTAAGGCAAGGAAATTATGCTAAATAGGACAAGCAGTAAATAAATTTGCAAGCCTAGCAGGGCATAGTAAATCTACAGATGTTTGTAAAGTGTTTTATCTTCAGGTAAACATTAAAGCTAAGACTTATCACCAAAGAAAAACAAAAAGAAAAAGAAGTTTTAGGAAACATCAGTTATGTCACAACAATCATATAAAAAGTAGCAAGTCCATACTCTTAATGTGCTAAGATGAGGTGCCATTCACTGCTCCCAGGCTTTCCTCAAGTGACCTTTTCACAGCGAAGTAAGTTGACGTAGCTGATTTTTTTTGTCCACAAGTACACAAAAACCCCTCACAATCTTATCCACTGGTTTTGCTGTGAGGTGTCTGTTAATAGCAAACAGTTGCGTAGGGGCAGCATCTTAAATCGACAAGACCCACGTAACATGAAATGAGTGAAATCCTGATTCAATGGAAGAAGTCTACCAATTGGATCAGTCCATGTTGATGGCACCACCATTCCCTTAAAGAAAGCAGATGCAGGGGATGTGGCAAGATTGGCATTTGCCAAATAAAAGTAATCTAAAACAAAAGGTGTGATCTGCTAAAGAATAGCACGGCTTGATATCATCACAAGCATGTGGTGATTGTACTTGCATGAATACATGTACCTAGTCCAGCTTACCCTCTGTTTTCTGAAATTCACTACTGCTTCATGGAATGGACTGTTGTTCACCAAGTTAATAAAAAGAGTATATCAGGCACTGAGCTATAATAAGTGTAATCACTGGAAAAGAAAACAAGAGAAGCATCTTACTTAAAAGTCTGCAAAGTTAGAAGAATGCATGAAGAAAGTTCTGTGGTGAATAGCCTCTCGAAAGCCAAGAAAATACAATGTATGTTGCCAGAATCACAAGTTGCAAGTCCTTAATTTATTTTTAAAATATATCTCTTGTTCATATTACAAACATCACATAATATGAAATGCTTCCATCCTCTAAAAATATTCAAATGAGCTCATTTTTTAATCACATGCAGCTTTAGTTAGCTAGAAGTAGTAGCTTTTGAATGGATTTATGAACTAAGTTTCAACTACTTCTCTAAGAAATGCTAGACACAAACAGCTGAAGCAGAACTTGAAGATGAGGTTATGCACACTCCCTGCAAGTACGTCTGGAGGACTCACAAGCCAACAGTCTAAAGTATTTCCTTTGGACTTGACGAGCACAGCATGCTTCAAGGAGCACAAGCAATGATTTATACAAATCATGTTTTATACATGTTTTGTATACATTTTTTATAGATATTCAATCGTTTTATACAACAAGTTCCAACCTTTCAATTGCGCACAAAATCAATTGGAAATGAACTGCAGAGTCAAGGCATCACTTGATGTGAAATATGACTATCTAGTTAAGTACCAGCTCAGCCCTTCTCCTGAGCTGGATCTGTGAAGAGCCTGTGACCTTTGCTTTTCTGAGGGTCTTCCCCAGCTAAGATAAAAGTTCAGATGTGTAAATATAGCTGGGGAGCAGCTCTCATTCTGCAACTCCTGAACAAGGGCTCCTCTCCTCAGCCTCCATCCACAACCAATAAAGAGGAAACTCATCAGGTAGAGGCTATAATTTTTTTTCTCTGGTTCATGACTGCTAACAATAAAGGCTTGCCTATGGGCTCAGTGAGAGTAGCCTAGAGCATTGGGACGCAGTTACTTCCCTCACTGCAGCAAACCGAAGGGCACAGAAACATTACTGCCACCAGTTCTCTCATTTCATTAACTAATGAGGTGAAGACACCACCCCCCCCCAATAAATAGTCATTTGTTTTATTACAATTGTATTGGTTGCCACGTAAGTACCAAAACATAAGATCGTTAGGAGTTAGTTACACAATCTGAAAACGCAGGGTGGAGTCAGACTGCCCCAATGATGGAGAGCAGCAGGACTAACGCAGGTCCAACTCCTTTGAGTCTTACTGCAAACAGGCCCTTTTGGTGTAATAAGAGGCACAAGACTGTTCAGCGTTTACTTTAAAGAGAAAATATATTTTAGATTTTTAAAGAATGTTTTGTGATAAGCATGAAAAATGTTAGAACCATCACTTCATCTGTATCAGCTAAAACAGAAGACTTCATAGTCACTATCTATCAGCATTATATGTAGCTAAAGAAAAGCGGAATCCATTAGTCATTCAGTAATTATGGAATACAATATCAAACTTCAGTCTTCTATTCAGTCTTCTATCTTCACAGCAGAGAGACAACAATCCTGGAAATTCTTGGAATGCATGGAAGACAACTTCCTAATGCAGCTCGTGAGGGAA
>JAOXNO010000033.1:35910146-36017937 GCA_028565335.1 Limnodromus scolopaceus | reverse complement strand
GCTGGACTCTCTCCAGTAGTTCCCTGTCCCTCTTGAACTGGGGAGCCCAGAACTGGATGCAGTATTCCAGTTGTGGCTTCACCAGAGCAGAGTAGAGGGGGAGAATGACCTCCCTCGACCCGCTGGCCACACTTCTCCCTATGTCCCTATCCAAGACATATTTTCTATTCAAGTCAGTAAGACAGAATATTATAATAAAACAAATTAGCTTGTAAATAGATACAATAGTACAGATTAAGAAGTAAAATCCCTTTAACCACCATCTCAACAGTGAACTGCAATTTATGACATGAAATTTAGTGCCTGAACAAGAAAAAAAAAGTAATTAGTAACTATAAAATCATTTAGCTTTATTTAATAAAATCCTTTGATATCCTTACTATTCCAAGAAATGCAGAAACAAACATTTCCAGATTTTCTTTCATGACAAATGGTAACATTTAGCAGAGGTTATCTTTTTCACTTGCCTGAAGCAAGTTAGGATAAATGTTGGGCATACATTTTGAAAATTATTATGTATTGTGTCTGATTACATTAAACCGTAGCACCATCTACTGGTCCAGAAGATCCTTTCAAACTTTAGAAAAAGCTGTAGAGAGTGATCCAGTCAAAATGATGCAAAATGCTACTGAGAGTAACAGGTAGTTTTTCAGTCCCTGGATAAGGAAAGGGAGAGAAAAAGAAAAATATAATGTCACAATAGATACCACTACACGCACAAAAAAATAAAGAACTAGGATTTCATTTTATTACAAAAGTAATAAGTAGATTGCATTAAATGGTAAATTTTATACCATATTATTTCATATAATGTTTCTAACACCTTTGATGTTCAAAACAGTTAAATAAAAGAAATTTACGATGTCATACAGTTAGTAAGAGATTCACAAAATTAATTCAGCAATTTTTAAAAGTGTTTTTAAAGGCCTTTGTCTATTTTAATTAGTAAGCACTTATGCAGATACTATTCTCTAGAATGTATGAAAAGAATGAAAGATTTGGTGAGTCACAAAGATTTGGATAGTGAACATTAATCTGCAGGGGGAGAGAGCGAGAACTTCTAGTTCCTGATCCAAGGATGCCTAACTTGTTTTACAGTCACCAAAAATACTGCGTAAGATAACCTCTAATGGCAAATTAGTTACCTTTGGATCCTGGACAGATCAGCTAAAGGAACCTGCAGATTACATTGCTAGCATTCAAATTCCACCAGAAAAATAATGTCTGCCATATATGTTAACGTCCAGTAGAGTAAATTAGCCTGTTCTAGGCAATCACTGCCATTTCAGTTTAGAATCTCTACATTATGCTGTAATTAGCAAGGCCAACTAACCTCTGTCTCATTTTTTGGCCCTTTGGTGAACTTGACCCTATGTCTGATCTACTTGTCTGTGAGATTATTAGGACTACTACTCATTCCCTTGCTCCCGCTGTAAGAACTGGCTCAAATAAAGACTGTTTTGAGGCTGTGCTTGGCATCCTGCTTCTTGGGCCTGCTACAGTCTTCATTTACTCCCACTGCTGCTCACATGGTTATGGAATGCAAATTTTCATTCCTGTAAAACTTGTTCACAGTTCTTCATCCTTCTTGGAAAACCTAGTACTGCATGATATGACTTTCAATTTCATAACACAGTACTTGTAAGGAGGAGAAATCTAAGAGGTACAGCTGTATACCGAGGCATGCTGTTCCTAGAGCTAGAGACGACCAAGACTAGGTAAGAGACCTAAGAAGATTACCTTGATTTCTTTAAATACAAGGACTCCCCACATTGCAGCAACAAGGCCAGGACCCTAAGGGAATAAGGTTCATTTGTACATTACAGCATTTCATTAAAATGTACCACCTCCTCATTTCATACTGTTCTCAGGCTGGTTGAATTTTGTCTGGATAACAAATTTAGTCCTTTCCATTCTGTATAATTGCAGCACTCATGGCAAAACCATTAACATCACAGAAATCTTTACAAAGAAAGACAATAAAATCTTCAAGAAGGGCTAAAGAGGCAAGAGACTGGTTTTTTTTTCAGAGAAGGCACGATTTCTTTCTAAATTACACTGTGGTGCCTACATTGGTTGTTACACATTCTTTTAGTAGGCTCCAAATAATATGCCTCACTTTAGTCAAAATTACAGTCCACAACGGTACCACATTTCAGAGGACTATTCATGTTTATTGGCAGCTACCATGGATATTCCTAACATTTCCTTTATTACCATGACTAACTAGTTGGACAAAGTTTGATTTTATTGCTCAGCATGACATCAAGGGACTGGAACATAAATGTATTTCCTGTATAGCAGGCATCTGGACGAAACACAAAGCCAGCAAGATAGACAGGTCAGGAAAACTACTGATTATCTGTGATGTTGTTGTACAGATTTCCTCGCTAACAGCAGTAAAACACAACGATAATTTCCTGGCACTCCTGGTAACATAGTTTTTTCCTGTGGGAGCAATGATCTGAATTTTCATGACTGATGAGAAAATATTATCTGAATATGAAGCAAAAACTGGCTCTGTTAATGTTTCCCATTACAGCTGTTGTCAGAAACACTTGACAGATGTTTGGACAGTGATCCTCCTCTCTCCATCTTCAGTACAGATGACAGGACACAGAGTTAGGCCAGCAGGAAAGAGTGTCTCATGCCGAATGTATTTGTGGGTCCCGTTTCCTAGTGAAATTGCCAACTATTATTTGAATAATAGCTAAGGTGTTATTTCACTTTCTAGATAATGTAAGAAGAATGCATTTTAAAAATGAAACAAACTGTTAAAGGGATGTGATGAATAGCTGTCTGAAATTCTCTCTGGGGTGAAGTAAAGCAGCAGTTCTGAACCTATGGTCCAGACAGGCAGTTTCTCATCAGTGCTGTCCTTAAATTTTTCATTTCATGATTTTACATCCTTGCCCTTTAGGCATACTGATAACCAGGTTACTAAAGCTGCTTTCCATTAATCTTTCAATTTCTAATTAGAATGATCCCAAGTCTTTTCTTTATTGCACACTGCAGAGTTTATTCTGATTTACTGCATCTTGAGGCAAAGCTTAATCCCTGTTAACTTTGTTTCATTAGTTTGCTTCCAAAATACAACTGTTCAGCAAAACTTTTGTTTTGATATTTATGAACTCTCGTTTTCCAGAAGTTATCCACCTTTGCATCAACGTCTAATACACTGGCAAGAGAGTAAAGCCAAAGTTTATTTTTACCTAGTGATGGAATTTACGCAGCTTCTGGAAATTAACAATGCTTTAAAGGTACAATATCATAAACAGGAAGAAACCAGACAAAATGGACCAATCTATTTTTCCCTCATTTGCATAAGAACATTATTTTCAATAATCAGCAATACATAATCTGTTACATTTGTTCAAGAGCTGTAAAAAGAAAAAACACTAGACTTAACCAAGCAAAATGACTGCTAGAGTACAAAAATCACAAATGAAAACATCCAGAACAAAATGTACTTGCTGGGATGAAACCATAAAATGTTTCTTCTTTTAATCACTTCAGTTTACTATTTAATATTGATATAGTTCTGGTTACAGATCTTTGTCTTTTACATAACCTAAAGACTCACCCTATCAATCCTTCTTTTTTTTTTAATGCTTGGCATTGACCAAGATGGTGCTTGTCACAGCGACACGTGTTCTTAAAAAACCCAAAGGCTAGCACAGACAAGCAGAAGAGGCAATACATACTCTTGATTAAAATGCTCTAGACACGTCATAATTTCAGCTTATTTCCACAAATGGGAAGGAAAAAAGACCCTTCACTTTTAATTCTAGTCACAGATTATTATTTTTTTATACTTACTGCAGTAATTATTGGAAAGCTGACCACAGCACTGAGATAGTGATTGGCTATGAACCAGCAGCAACTGGCTATTGCCCAAAGCACACCAGAAACAAACCCTAGAAAAATAAATCCCAATCAAAAACATGCACAGCAAGGCATGGGCAGCAATTTGTGGAACATTTGTATTCATAGCATAATACAGCAACTGTATGTATGTATTTTAGTACGTTAACTACTTTAACAAGCTGGATCTGATAATTTAAACCAAAGTTCAAGGGACAAAATCAGCTACTCCAAACTAAAGTAGCAAATTAATTAAAGTTCACAATTTTCTGAGCAATGTGCTCTCCACTCCGGCACAGTCAGTTTTTGAAAACTCACAGTATGCAATGTTGTTTTGTTCTAGTTCCAGGTTAGAACAAAATTTATCATTGTTGTTTCCTAACCTTAATTAAGTAACCTAATTGGAGTGATCTTTCAAAAGAGACAAAAATTAAATGAAGAGACCTGAAAGGCAAACTACAATTCCAACGCATAGCTTGAACTGCAAAATGTTCAGAAGAAGTAACTGAATTTAACAGTTAATTTAAAAAACAGTCATACCTGGCAATATGGCTTGGGGATAAACATTAGGTTTATTTTTCCTGACTGCACAGTAGATCAAAAAGTAGATGGTACTTGTGAGAAATATTCCACTGAAGTGTGCAAAAACATAATCTAAATCTGAAAAAGAAATTACAAAATTATATTAGTCTAAAACATCAGTTATTAATTTTAACTAAATTATTTCACTGATAGCATTCACAGACAAAAACACATAAGGTGCTACTGCTAACAAATCAAATTCAATTGTGATTGTGATTGACAGAGCTGCCAGTCTGACTGTGGATGGATTTGGTCAATCCCACCTATATTAAACATGAATTAACTGCTGTGTTGATCCTAACATTTATTACAGGCTTTTATGCATTTCTGAGTTGTTATTTTCAGAATTCTATTAGTCAAACTACTCAATTAATTTATTAAAACCCTAAGAAAGTCCTCAAGTGAGGCTACAAAAGTGGGGTGGGGATTTTACATAACTACATCCTCTCCTGACCATCTACATTTGTATTCCTGTACACAGCCTTGTTTCTCTTCTGTACATTTAAAGGCAAGACAACTGCATGTACTGCATAAGTTAACATGGCACAGTTCTGTCCTTTCTTTATCTTGAAGAATGTATCACAATTTTAATCACTATAATTATTAACAATAATAAATCCTTTATGGACTTTGTATGTGCTAAAGAGAGTATTTCCAACATGGTAAAGCCGAAGCATGTGGCGAGGTGATCTCTATCTCCTTGGAGTTGTAAATTCTCGACAGGAAAGGCAGCCATAGTGGCAACATCTGTTTTGTCTAGCTGGGGAATACATAAGTTGCAGTATTCAAGAGAAATTGTATGTGACATAACAATCTCTTAATGGCAACATTGTGTGGTCTCAGCAACACTTAGCTCTTAAGCTGTTGCTAATATTACCTGATGGACTATAAATCTTAAGGAAAATGTGTTGTTAAAAGGTTTCCATTTCAGAAACTACAAGGTTTTAATTACTTATGTTGTTACATATCTCTTCTGCTCATTAGTCATGATCAACCTTCTCCTCTGCCTTTACTGGTGTACTAATTTGGCAATTGGTACAGCTTGTGTCCTTGTTTACCTCATGTTCCAGGCATATGAACTTTGTATTTCGAGAGCCTTCTGAAACATAGCTATGAGTTAAGTACGGTGTCCTCTGGGCTGTTTCTCACTTTTCTTTTAATGGTATTATACACCTCTGAGACAAAGAGAGGGCTAGTACTATGATTATGACAATGTATAACATAGTGCAGAACTGGTAAGTTATCACGGTACATTTTCAGGTGTATCAAGAACTTCACTCTATGCCTTTACAAAAGCAGCAGAACGCAATACACTGATGAAATAAAGTAAAAGTGATCTATTAGCCTTTACCAAACTGACTTGCTCCTGCGTATATAGATTCATTTCTTCTTCCATGGTCCTTGATGTAAAGTACTGGTACAAAACTGGAACCGTAGAGTATTCCAGCTGCCACAGCCAGGCTACATCCTCTTTAAAAAAATCAGAGAAAATAGCCTAGCGTTAATTAGGGAAGTAGACAATACACTTAAGTCCAGTATTGCAGTTAAATATTGTGTATCATGTGAAAATTGTTAGCAACACTATAAAAATAATACATTTTAGCACATTTTTATTTTCTAATGTAGAAATGATTCAACACAGTAACTTAGTTTCCCTATACTCTGCGGCCAAGTAACAGAGACAATTCCTGCCCCAAGAGCCTCCAGACCAGATTAATGACAAGAGAAATCAACTAACTAGGATTTCTTAAAAGAGGAGCTAGAAGAAACCAAACAAAAATATAATTAAAATGCTGCCACCCTCAGCTTCACTGTTGCAGTCTATATATTCTTTATAACTACTCCCAGGTTCATTGCCTCTTTAGTCCCCTTCTCCACCTCTAGATCGTTGTGTTCTTGGCTGTCTCTACTCCCCACACTTGCCCCTTGCGAGCTGCTGCTTCCACCCTGGAGCACTTCTGCTGCTTCCTTACCATACTGCCATGCCTTCTCCAGACACATTCACTTGGAAACCACACCTGGAAGCATACTCTTAGCATATGCTCCTTCTATGCTGGAGAGCTAATCAACCAGGTGATAAAAAACCAGCTTGGTAATTATTTAGTTGCTATTTACTTTGCCAAATGTTCTTTTGTAGTAGTACTAATACTTAATTAGTAAGGTAAAGCACGCTCAACAGTGCAAAGGAAATAATCTAATTAGTAGTGCAGCTACTCATATATAGATATGCACAATATACTAGTACTTAAAAACTGCTATTTATTATCCATGACTGCACTAGGAAAACCACAGGACACAAATTCTGCTCTTATACTGTGTTCCACTACTTCTGGCTACTTGAGCCTGCACCAGTAAAAGAACTGTTAATAACTTACATGAGTCTCTTTTTTGCTGGAGAAAGTCTGTTCACCCATGAGTCATCAGGAGTATCTTCAGAAACATTAATAGACTTTGAAAAAAGAAGA
Organism: Limnodromus scolopaceus; assembly: GCA_028565335.1. Classification (NCBI taxonomy): domain Eukaryota; kingdom Metazoa; phylum Chordata; class Aves; order Charadriiformes; family Scolopacidae; genus Limnodromus; species Limnodromus scolopaceus. Next base: position 36,011,026 of record JAOXNO010000033.1, on the reverse strand, counting down.
GTTTTCATGTAAGGTTATTTTAATTCGATTTAAAAAAAATCTTAAACATTGTATTAAACAAAACAGTTTTGCTCTAAGAAAATAAAATGAAAATGGAAGGAGAAACAAAAGGAGTTCACAGAAATACTCTGAAGAAAGTAGAATTACTTCTTTTTTTAATAGAACAAACTAATCATTGGATCTACCTGCCTCAAAGTCTACAAGTATGAGTTTGGATATGGACTTTCAGTTTAATACATAATAGAACACTCACTAGCATTTTTGGGTTTTTTTAATCTGCATCCAGGTAGATCTGACTTTCAGAACTTGTCCTTCCTTAAATTTGATTAATGATTTAATCTACAGATTTTATTTATGATGTGGTTTTGCCTTTTCGTGATAGCTCTGGTGTTACTATCAGAATATTAGAACTATTTTCAAACAGGGACGTTAACAACTGTGTCTGCAGCATAAAGAAATTGCAATGTCATTTTATTCTAATCCTGCAATCGGATTGTCTTCTGTGATTGCGCCTGGTCGACTAGAACCTCTAGCGAGCAATGAGCACAGCTAGAAAACTCTGAGGGACTCTCTGTTCAGGTAGCAATTGAGCTCTGACCTACACTAGTAAGGCACAATGGTAGTAGCAGCCTATTGTTCTCCAGCTTCTGTTGCATACTATGGGCTCCTGAAGGAGTGACACCTGATGCTGAGAATCAGCAACTTTTGACAGTCTCCTGGCTCTGTAACATCGCAAAAATCTGGTGGGTAAGAGTTATACACCGTTGCCTTTCACCTAAACACTCTTCTAGTTTTATAGTTAAGTTTTAATTAAAATTGCTTCATCTTCTCAGATAGGAAAGTAATACACTCTGTCTTTTATACAATGTCTCATAATGAAAAAGTACTTCTAAGACATTTAATGCCAACAATAGAGAAAGAGACACTCGGGAAAAATCTTTTCTGTTGCTCACATTTGACTGGATATACAAGATCCACAAATTAAATACAATCAATGCATATTTATGTAGTTTTATGTGGTCTACCATAAATCCTAGCAAATCTGTTAACACTAAGCAATTTTTTTGTTTTTAAACGGATATATACTTTCAGTGCTGTAAAATAACTAGAATACTTACACTTTCTCTCAGTAAAGGCGTGCTTTCTAATGAAGGTGAAGAACTCTGGACTTCAGTTTTTATGAAAAGAAATATGACAGCACTCAGAAGAGAAAAATACATCAGTAAATACCATGTCAGCTCATAAGGACATAACGTTTAGTGTTCAGAGACAAAAGTTATATTTGGAGGTGTATTACTTTATTTTTATTATTGCCCTTGAGTCACTTTAATATATTTTTAAAATGCAATTGCTTTTAACAGGCTTAACAAACAACTAAAGAGAAAGTAAATAAATTACTCTTTTTATCACTTTACAGATCTCTCTTCTATGTAATAGGATTGAAATGTCTCCTTTTTACAGCGTGTAGTTACAACCACGTTAACAACAGTTGCTCTAGTTAACAGTGCCCTTTTGTACTAAACCACACATACAATGGAACATCTGCATGAAAATTCTATATGGAGCAGCTTAAATCTGCACAGAATTGGCTCTGTGCTCAAGGAAAAAAGTTAATTTTTAGTCTTCTGTCCCATGTGAGGGAATACTGTTCATACAAGGCCTCACACATACGTGGAGTATTGCTCGGTGGTGCTCCAGTGCACTAAGTGAATAAAATGAGGAAAAAAGGGCAACAGGACTAGTACCCTCAGCTCCAGGAAATCAGGTAAATATGTGTAATCAGAACTGGCAGGATCTGGTTTTTATTTAATGGAAGATATTTTAATGATTTAGGAATTTCTTCTCGTAACTGTAAACAGAATGTCTCCATTTGAAGAATAATTCATCTCCTACTGAAGGAATAAGGACAGGTATAAAAGGGTGTCAGCTTCCTCCAGGGTGCCTACACAAACACATACATGTTCCACACAGGAGGCTAAAATGAAATACATGCTTCTGAGGTCTGCAGAGCAACATACACAGGCTTTGTGCAGCTTGCCAGGAAACCACGTTTAGTCACGATCTTTTTCCCTGTTGATCACTTCTCCATGATATCTCAGAAACAGGCAGGAAGCAGGTGGTGAGCTGAGTAATTCATCAGGCTGGAATAGCAGTCCTGCTACTATTTTGTGAGTACCTCACTAGATCATGTGGTACATGTAATGGTAATGGGTAAAAAGGGGCAGACTCTTAGGAAAGAAGTGCAGAAGCAAAATTCATTTATCTAAGGCAGCAGCTCCTTCTCAGCAATCAAAAATGACTCCATCATCTCCACGTTCTTAACACCCTTCTTTTCCTAAAAGCATTAGGTGCACCTGCTGCTTAGCACGCTGATGGGCAAGCCTACTGCCCCCAGGATTTAGGGCCACCGTTATGTTCCTACAAAGACCTTCCTAGCCCCCCAGGTGGAAAGCAAGAACAATCCAATGTAAGAGACCCTCTTTTCTCTGTGTTTGGACCAAACCATACACTCATACAAATGAAAAAAAAAGTCAAAGTAGAAGTCCTTCTGAAGATCCCAAAGGAAGCCACTGTTTGGAAGTTTTAAGCGTAGCTTAAGAGTACAAGACAGGGAGCTATTAAGGACAGGAGATAATGAAAAGCCTCTGGGCTTTGCAAAGCCTCTTTGCTTTGCAAATCTGGGAAGGGGTCCTGTGGCATATTCTACAGTTAAGAGGAAGGATTTGTACTCGTGACTGAGCAAAGTCAGATTGGAAATCTCAGAGGTTTTCTCCGCAAGATTCTGCTATTCAGTTTTTCCTCTCTCACAAAATCTGGGGAAAGTGAACCATTTGAATAACCTAGATAGGGAGACAATCACTGCATCACTGCTTTGCCCTGAATACACCTACCAGCATAAAAATATATTTCTGTGTTTATGAATAACCTTTTCACCGCTGTACTGGATATTATCTATGTTTCTATTCTGAAATACAATACTGACCAGATAGATATGGATAGCTCATGAATTCTGCAGTAAATCAATTTGCAAAAAAATATTACAATACATTTGCCCTCTAGTTAAATTGTCCTTGTGGTTATTAAATATATATTTTACATTACAGAAATTTATCAAAAGAATAAATTTTTACCTTAATAGTGAAAGTCCAGCTCCAATATAATTTAAGATTGGTCTCGATACCTCTTCTGGATCAATTCCAAACCAACCAAACCTGGAATATTTAATCAGTTTCACTTAGTTGCACTGACTGCATACAAATAGTTAAATTATAACCCAGTCTTGGAAATCTTTACTTATGCAAATAATTCTGCTTAAGTTTATATTTGGAATACTGGATTGGTGCTTCAGTTGACTTGCAAAAAGCTACATCTACTTCACAAAAAATCATCTTTAAACTGATTTCATTTACACTGATTTTTTTTAAAATGGGTATTTAAAAATTGGAAGTTAATTTAAATTATTTTATCAGCCCATGCTGTAGAAGAAAAAATACAAACAGTTTACTGGTTTTACATTTGCAAATACATTATTTATTCATTCAATTATGTTAATGAACATCACTGGGCATTCTTTTTCGTATCGAGACAGAGAAAACAAACAAAAAAAATAATAATTAACCTGAGTACTCTCCACCGAGAGGGAAAAAGATCTTACATATATAAATCCTCTTTATCGGTGACAGTGTCTTCACTGCAGTCATTAATGAAGAATTGACAGGAACAATTATGTATGACTTAAGACTTAAAGATACTCACCTTGAACTTGCCCAACCTGTCAGCAAATTAAAAGATGCCCATATCAAAAGACCAAGAGCTAAGCCGACAGTTTTAACAATAGGGACAACTGTAACGTTGCCTGAAATACAAAAAAACAAAGCTAAAATCAGTTAAAAACTAGACTGTGATCTTGTATATTTTTGCTGTAGATTCTGTAACTGTTCAGAAGGCAAAGAAACTTGGGCAATTATAATGTGGTAGGAAATACTGTTTTATAAAAATAAATAATTTAAACATGGACTTTTCCTCAATACCATTTTAAAAGTTATTTTAGTGTGAATTTGCTGCTTATAAAATAAGCATAATAATATAAGCAAATATTTCCAAAATAAGCAAAATAATATTTTTTATAAAAGTACAGCTCCATTAATATCAAGACTTTAAGAAGCCAATAGTATAGTTAGTATTTCTTTGTGTTTCAAGAAATAGAATCTCTTTTTCCTTACCTGTAGCCCACACAAAACCCCCAACCATAGCCAGAGGCCAAAACCGGGGGCAATTCTGGATTAAATTGACCACCAAAGAAACTATCCATATGGAGGCACAGAGAATCCATTGGAAGAACATGCCTATGGAAAAATCAAATGCACACAACAGAGAACTTTTAGAATACTAAGCAAGTGAATCTCTTAATATATAATGTTTTAGGTAAAATAGTACAGAAAAACTGAAAGCTGGTCACATATTTTTTGAATTTCAGGGAACCATGTTATAACATATTCAAAAGATGTATTTTAGTGTGGGGTATTATAATTCAGTCAATCTTTTCTGTACCATGCATTCTTCATATGCAGCCGCAAAAGATACTTTGCCGGACAAAGTTTATACAAGCCCCGATTCTCAAACACATGAAAATTTTGACAGGCTTCTGACAAACAGGATATTCAGTTACTGCAAACTTCTCCCACCACCCTAGCAGCAGCCAACACAGATGACTGCACAGGACAAAACTCCTTCAAAGCTCAGGGCTCAGGCTTTTCCACTAATCCAGGACACTGAGGAAGAGAAAAACTTTGGACAGATCTCTTCTACCTGTGTAAAATCTCTAAGGGTCAATGAGGCAGACCAGATAACTTTATGCCAGCTAAGCTAAGATTTTTGCTTTAAAGTCCAGCCTTGTCTTGTTAGGACCATATTTGGCACAAAGAAGATTAAGAGGTTATATCCAGCCTGTAACGCAGATACTATTATTGCAGTAAGAAAATGGCAGATTTATTCATCTGGGGATCCAGTAATTGACTACGCTTCATATAAACATGCAAATACAACATGAACCTAGTACAGTAAAGTGATAAAGTCTCGAAAAGGAAATAGAAGCGATTGTTTCCTCTTACCGAGTCACCAGAAAAAAGTATTAATATGTCAATTTTTGATTGTTTTTATGTTAGGTCCACTAATGAAAGGCAATACTCCAAAGTCCATCAACTTTTACAGAATAAAAAACACTGTATGCATTTGAGAATCCCCACAAGGGTAGAAGAAAGGACATTTCACTTTTCATTGCGAAATGCTCATGAAATGACATCATCACTGTCAAAGTGCGCAAGATCACATAAAAAGGCTCTTCTAAAGATTTGCCGCATCCTGAACCAATACATTATTGCTTTATACGCTAACAGTAGCAAATAAAATCAAAACACACCCAATGGATTAAGGTCGTGACAATATTATAACTCTAGCTATAGAAACTCCCATATTTGCTGGCAAAATATTATTCCTATTACGAAAAATACCCAAACCAAAAAATGAATATAAATCAGTTTACCATCACCAGTATCAAATTTCTTAACAGGCACAAAGTTTGTCCCAAATAGAAGGACAGCTACTGTGGAAGAGGTAAAGCCAATAGCTAGATCTGTTCCATTGCTGTTGTTAAAGGTATTGGAAGCTTTTCCGATGTTCATCTTTGTTTTGAAGGTCCCTCTTTCTGTGAAGCTGTTTTGCTGCAAGTCCTGGCAGATTCTGAAATCAGAGAGTGGAATTAAACATATGGAGTATTAAGTAATACCAACCTAGTTCAGACATTTGAAACTTAAAGGACCCTACTTATCAATCTCTCAAAAGCTGGAGAGAACTGCAAATCATACTGTAGAATCCCATGAAAAGTTGCCATAAAACGTGAATAAATAACTTAAGAACAGAGATACAAAAAAATCACTATCATGTGTTTCATAACCAGATTCAGAGAAAAGCATGTCTGAAAACATACAATGACGTTAACGTAGAGATGCAGTCAAAGGTTACGAGGGCTTGAATCTGTGAGGCCTATGGGAAGCCCTGACACTTTAGGGAGATGCTCTATCAGAATATTCCTTATTCCTGTAGCAAAGTGGGGTCACACTGAGGGGGTGTAAAGAAGCAGGGGTTAGACAAAATCTTAATTGGCAGAAGAAGTTATAGCAATTTGCAGCCCCACTGCCTAGAAGTCAGGAACAGATGCAGAGATTCTATAGATGCCAGAGTGGGATCACCAAAGGATCATAAGGTAAGCACAGGGATTGCTTTAGCTGACACAAAACATGAATAAAGGCTCATATTTTCTATGGGGAACGAAGAGAGAAGCTGCCTCTAAAGTTTCTTTGTTCATTCCATGTAACTATAAGAAAGGCAAAGATTATGATCTTTGCATATGCAATCTTAACATCACACCTGAAAGACTACATATAAGAAAAGTGTTTGGAAATTTAATTTCAAATGGCAACAGGATACTTAGTATGCTGTGAGTATAAAGGGGCATATTTATAGAGATACACATGCAATCCTGTTGTCAAAGTAATGCTATTTATAGTGACTCAAATGACATCCTAACGCAGTTTGACATTCCCCAGTGTAGGTGGACTAGCTACTGCCTGGAGGAGAACAGCTGAAATAGGATGGCAGAAATTTTGCCAAGTCTTGTAATGGGTGCTGTGACTACACTCTCTGCTCAAAAGGGAGAGCTGACCTGCTGCACATAATTTCATCTTATATTACCCTCCAGTCTTACCTTCTCTGGAGTCCTTAGGACACTAAGAACTGCTTCTGCTGGGGTTGTGCTTTTATCTACAGCTTCAGCAGGGCCATCAGTGTCAGCTGAAATTAATTATTTGCATTAGCAGAAGAAAAGTTCAATCCCACAATTAACAAAATCATTTAGTTTCTATAATTTTCCCCTCAAAAGATGTCAGTATATTTTTAACTTGAGTACTGAAGACAAACACAGATGACATTCAGAAGACACAATATGAAGGTACAACAGCACAGGTATTTCAATATATCTTATTATCTTTTTCTCCTTCAGTATGTTTTACCTGGGACCTGTAGGCACTGAGCAGTGAAAATAATAATGCTGGGATTTCTTCAAAGACTGACTTCACAAGCTAACAAACAATGAGACACCACAAAAATGGATTAAGATAGATAAAGGCTTACATCAGCTGTCTTCATTCCATGAACCTTGACTCACTGAGTGAGGACATTTAATTCGTTCAGTGGAGAAGTAAGGCACAAGAGCTGGGTTATGTGTGGGAAGAAGGTCATCCTGTTTAAGGACATAGAAATGAAGTTGATTACACTGCACCACGTACCTCAGTCCTTTAGCCTGTAAAAAAATCATTATGCAGGTAAAATACTAAGAACCTTTCAAATTCAAAGTGGTTTATCAGCCTTTTTGATTTTGTTAATGTACAGAGAAAGGTTACTTTAAAAATATTTCAATTTTGCATCTACTAAAAGAAAACCTGTGTGCTGCGGGCCAATATAGTTTTCTGCTTGTTCTTTATCTTCCAAAAATTTCTATATTGTGCACATTGAAGACTGCTGCACAACTGGAGAATCAGAATGATGACACCAAAAAAGGAAAGGAAACACAACTTCCAGTTAACCAAGGAAGACTATGCTTCACTCAGACTCCTCTAAACTCTGTAACTTTCCAAAATTTGGGGCACTTAGCTCCAGATTTGGCTAAATTTCAGACCAACTTTCAGCTCCATTTTAAAGCCTTCAAGAGAAAGCTCAACCAGAGAAGGCCTGGAGCAACCTGCTCTATCTTCAATGATAACGCTGCTTTAAGCAGGGAGTTGAACCAGATGACATCCAGAGGTCCCTTCCAAGCTAAATTATTCTATGATTCTATGATCCAATGTCAAGAGTAAACAATGAACGGGCACACAGCATTAAGCTGACTATACTTTTTTGCACGTGTGCACATACTTCACACGTCAGCGAGCTCCAGAGAGGTCACTAAAAGCCTCTTCTCTTCTCTACAATCCTACATTATTGCAAGATGGACTTGCAGCACACATGCCTCCAAAGCTTTATAGCTGCCAAATGCCAAACCATAAACTGCTAAGATACTAGAACATAGTGGTTGTATTGAAGGGGCTTTCTTCATTAGCTTGCCCTTACTGAAGGGCACTTCAGGGATACCAAGCTATGGCAGAAATATAATGGAATTTTGTTGACACACATTGCCCTCATCCTGCCAGCTTCACTGGTTTCCCTCACGGAAGGTTGTGCTCTGTATATTCGCTCTTTCCTCAGAAATAGGTCCCCATTTCCTCCCTTTCCACAGAGGCGCAACAAATTATGATGCTCACTTAATGCAAGAGCATCGTATTGCTAAGGCCTCTGCAGACAGGCTTGGAATCAAGCATCCTGCCTTGGAGAGCTTTCACCTCAAGGTAGATATAAGCTGTTGCCAAGATCCAAAAGAAATTGTTTGCACTAACTGAACGGGTATTTTTCAGAGGTTGCATGTCACAGTGACTGTTTATTCGCACATTTCACCCATCATCTATTTGCCAGTAGGGCAGCAGGGGTGGATACTTTAATCCCTATCTCAGGAGACTCCTATCAGTCCTGAGGCAGCTCAGTGTGATACCCTCAGGTGAAATGGATACCCTGACCATCTGCTCAAGAAACATTTCCTCACTTCCCCAAAACGAGCACTTCAGAAAGCCGTTCTTCGGGCAGTATTTTCAGGAAGCGGCAGCAGGCAGGAGGGAGGAAGGCATGGCTGAGCTCTCGGCACAGGAGGACTTCCTTCTCCTGTTGACACCAACACCCCCGGGCTCCGGCAGGGCAGGCCCCGGCTACCAGCGGGATAGCGGCCCCGGCTAACAGAGGCAGGCCCGGCCCTGGGCCAAGGCCGCCGCTGAAGGAAGCGCCAGGCGGCGGGGCCGACCCGCTGCTCGGCCACACACCTCGAGAGGGAACCGCAGAGCCCCCTCCAGCCGGACACCGTCCCTTCCTCAGGGCCCCAGCCGCCGCGGCCTGTTGCTCGGCGCTCCGCTCCAGCAGCCGGCGGGGCGGGAAGGCGGCCGGGGATGGTTCCGCACAGGCCGGTCCCTCCCCTGGGCCCTCCGTGGCGCCTCAGCCCCCGCCGCTGCCCGCGACCCTCCGCAGCAGCCCCCACCGCGCTCACGCACAGGCCTCCCCCGCCGCTCCGGCCTCCCGCCCGGGCCTGCTCCGCCCCTCGCCTCGCCCCGCCCCGCCCCGCCTCGCCTCCTCCCCACCCGCTGCGGCGGCCGGGAGCGGGGCGGAGGCGTTCCTCGTCCTCCGAGTGCTCGCCGCTCACGTCCGCCTTGCCGCCGCTGCGGCGGCGCCCCCGCAGCCGTGATGGCGGTGGGGGCGGCGCGGCGGGGAAGGGCTCGTGCCGGGCCGGCGGCAGCCGGCGGGGCGGGGAAGAATCACCAGGAGAAATCTTAAAATTTCCGCACTCACGGCGTGATAAAGGCGCCCTCGCCCCTCCCCGGTCCTAAACGGCAGCTGACGAGAGAATTCTTTGTTGTTCAGCGGAAGCGCACCTGCCTAGGTCACAGGCGGCCGCTGTTACCGCACCGCCCGCGGACGGAGAGGTGCCCTGGGCTTGGCAGCGTGTGCCCAGGGCCGCAGCCGTGGCTTGAAGACAGGACCGCTGCCAGAGGGGAAGGAGCCACCTCACCTGAGGCCTCCCTGCCGGCTGGGAGCTGCCAGGGGGCCGCAGGCAGCGGCCGGCATCTCTGTGGGGGAAGGCAGGAAGGTTGCCAGGCCGTGGTGCGGCCGCCGGGCCTGCCGCGGGGGGAAGGAAAGGCCCCTGCCAGGTCGCGGCATCCAGGCTGGGCAGCTGGCACATGGCGAGGTTTTTTTTTCCTAAGCATAAAAGTTGCTACCTTTTGCTCTGGGAAGGCCCCGCGTTGTTCAACAACCAAAGCCGGGGAGGAAAAAAAAAAAAACCCTTTTGCACGATGTCCAGGAGATGTTTGCTGATTTCCCTGTAAGGATTTGATGCAGACCAGTTGAAGCGCAGACTGTTAGTCAGCATGTTTAGTCTCAAAGCAAACATTTCTCTCTCTCCTCTTAGAGGACAGTTTCCAGATGGCAGCCCAAATCGATCTCCTTACAAACACAGCACTAGCCTTCTAAAGTAATGCTTCATATTTTGCAAATCGAATGTGCATTATCCATAATAAGGACATGCGATTTTTCTCCAGAGAATAAGTTCTCAGTCCCGTGGACTCGGTAAAGCTGGGATTGCACCATTTATCAATCATTTTAACATAAATGTCTGTGTGACATTTAGCGAGACCAACTGCAGAACATCTCTATGGAAACAATTTAGCTGTAGTGCATCCAAGAGGAACAACATCCCATACAATGATCACAAATGTAGTCTGGAAGAAAAAGTACTTTTTATTCTAAAGGCAACGCAAGTCTATGTGTTATGTTATTTTACCCAGAAAAAAACGTTAAGAAGAATGTTAATATTTTACATTGAACTACCTGCACATAGAAAGCAAGAACATGCACAATAACGAGCCTGGACTGAAACAACATCCTTTCAAGTCTCCAGGGATAAAGAAGGGTATTGAGTTTTGGCTTCAGAAGTATCTTGATATCGAACAAAACATTTTCCAAAAATCCTGCTCCTGGTTTCATTTGGAAGAATGGATCCCAGAGCAGTCATCAACAATCACTTATAATTACTGTCTTTATCCCTCTTGAACTGATACTTTTCTGTTCATCATTGTTTCATCTCTTCTCACCATTTCTTCAAACCGTGCTGGTTATTAGCGTTGTTTTTCTCACTAACACAACAGTTGAAATGACACAGATGGTACGAATGAAACATCTCAAATATAGACAGATTCTGATTCATTCATTTGTGCTGCTTTGTTTTTTTGAAATCATGGGTTTTGGAGATGAAAAGTATATTGGAAGGGAAGTCCATGAATGCACAGTGTTTACTAAAATGGAAAATGACAACATTCACATTTCAAATTTCAGAGCCTTCTGTGAGTCTAACAAGCGTCCACTTAAAGACAGTCTTTTATTGCAAAATGATCTGCAAACCAGCACAGACAATATTTTGTTCTTTGCTGAATGACAGCAACTTCTGCAGTCATAACTACAGTTGGAAGAACCAAACTGAGACATCTTGGAAAACTAACTAAATAAGCATCTTTAAATCCCATCTCTCTTAAAACGAAAATTACCAAGTGGAGCAAGAAGGAAGGCTTAGACGAAGAAATAGGACATGTATTGCTTTAAAATACAAAACTCATACTGGTAAAAATGGACATCCCATCTGGCATTTTGGAGAGAAACATGAGCTGCTAGGTAGCTTTTTGCATTATTAATAATATAGTATCACTGGGTTGATACAAATGTTTTTCTCTTTTTTTTTCTTTACTTCTCCAGGTGTAGTATTCACTGTCCCAAAAGGCTGTATTTAGTCTAGATTAAAGAAGGAAAATGATAACCTACAAAAGAAGTTGTAAATAAGAAGCATGAATAATAATTCAGATGAAAAGGAAGAAGCAGTACTTGGTAGGACTAAGAAGAATGTGAAAGTGAAAGGCTGTAGGAAATTGCATAGGAGAGGATGGTTTATGTCTAAACCTTGTGAACAGGAGGTTTTGAGAACTTTCAGGTGAATTAGTGAATTTTTGTTACTTCCTCAAAAATGGATTACTATTGACTGCCCATCTTCGGAGATTTGAAAATAGAGCAGAGTATTTAAGTAACTGGATGGTGCTCTTTGAGGTTGCCAGCATGTGAGTCAAGATGCAGGAGCTTGTGAGTGGTGGTCTTTGGTTCAGTCCACCCATCTCCTGCAGGTTGGCCAGAGACTGTCTGCTAGAAAGGCTGGTGGCAGTGCTGGCCACCAGCTGCTTCAGTGTCTGTGGCTTGTCCAGCACCATCAGCAGCACCCTGGGTGACAGTCCTTCCCATGAATATAAGTTGATCTGTTTTCTTCTATAAGTGCAGATACAGGGGAAGATGAATTTCAGAAGTTAAACAAAAAACAAAACAAAAAAAGAAAATAATTGCAAATTGCAATTCAGCTATTCATTCTTGCTTTCAATCCATACCTAGGGATGTCAAGGATTAGAAAATACATCTTAAATTTCCCTCTTCTGTTCATTGCTATTCTCCAATACTAGTTTTGATATTCCTGTGTTCCTAAACTTATGAAGGGATAACACTGGCCACAAAGTACAGGATGTAAAGAAATGACATGAGAAGTTGAGTTCAATATATGCAGATGGCAATATCACAGATATAGTTTAGAGCAAGGAAAAATATGGAATCTAACTGACATTATGGGATAAATATAGGTAGGCAAAGTGTAATAATCTTGGTCAGAATTTGCTCAGACAACTAGCGTTGTTCAGTCTGTTCTTTCAAAAAATTGGTCTTGAACATGTTACGACAACAGAGAAAGTACCCTTTCAGCTCAGTAAAGCCTTTTAGTGCCCTTCTGCAGCTTTAGATTAGTAATGATTCCAGAAAGAATACTACTACCCACCTGAACAACAGACATTGTCTGTCTTTCCTGAAACACAAAGAAACATTTGTTTTCCAGACAAGTTCATAGCCATTCCAGCCTTAATTATTTTGTGAAATCTGGTAGGGTGCTGGAGCTGTACACCACAAGAGCTGAAAAAAAGAATGTTTCTTCATTTGTTATCTTTTAAGGATTCAAAATTAGAATGTCTGCTAATACCTGCTATTAAAATATCAAATATCTGCTAAATTAACAAGATACTGAATCAAATTTAGTTGGATTCCTAGTACCACCCATTCCAAAGAGTGTAACGGTGTAACATTTAAAGAATGAGTTCTCCCTTCTGAACATGAAAAATAAAGGAAATGTTATTGCTATCATCACATTTAGAAAGCCCCAAAAAAACCCCAGCAGTTAACACTGTACATCAGTGAGTACACCACATTTTGATTTCAAGGCTACAAATGAAAGGAGTGAGGAACAATAGGTTCCAAAGTTTTAATTTAAGAGAAACGTCGTAGCAAAAAAAACCTGTTAGTAACCGGAATGGACTGTGTTTTGGCACTGCTTGATTGTAATGGACAGGTCATGGTGCTGTCTACATGCAAGAACTTGGCATTTGAAAACAACTGTTAAGTGTGATACATTTCCAACTCAAGCAACAACTGTATTACCAATAGTAATGTAAAGTAAAACTCCCGAAAATAGTTCAAAGACACTTGGAAGAAATATAGTGGATTAAAAGCTTCATGCTGAATTATTCTGTCAAAACCAGTGGTAAGTCAAAACAGAATCCAGGACATGTAAATTTTTTTATCCTTAAAGTAGGGAGGATATCTTAGAAATTTCAAAAAAGTTCTTCATGGAGATGTGTAAATATGAGCCATGGGTGAAATTCTGCTCTCAGGCTGCAATACTCAGTTACATTTATTTACCCTGGTTTTAGACATATAACTTTGCTGATATTTTACACTCACTTTGCACTGGTATTGAATAGGATAAAGTAGTCACATTCTCACTGTGAGTGCTCTACAGTTGGTCAAATGGGCTGCAAAGCTGGTACCTCTTGCTAATGACCCTTCATCTTTCAGAGGGATCCTCAAGCATATAAGACTGATCTAAAAATGTCGATCTCTGGCAACTTCTTCAAAGTATAAAAAATGTTAAGCAGCAGTAGACACATCTTTACTGACTTTGACACACTTGTCTGTAGCTTTTTGAATTAATCTTCTTTCTTTGGGATATGTCCCTTCAGTCAAATTTGAACTTAAAAAAAGTAAATTCTTACAATCCCTATTACTTTAAGAACTCAGCTTTGGAGAAGGCAGGTGATCCAAAGGCGCTTTTCCTGGTAACGGGCACAAATGCTGCAGTCTTAACTCAATACTACACATTTAGATAAAAAAGTAAAGAAAAATGATGTCCGGTGAAAAAAGTTTTAAAAGTTCAGATTGGTCCTATCTGAAACATAAACCAATTCCTTAACTGTGTATTCCCCTTAGTATTAATTAGAGAATATATCCATTAGCTTGAATTACAGTGAACATATACATTTTACTATTTTGTACTTGGACAAGGCAAGGATTCAGAAGTCAGAGCTTCGCCAATGTCTCACTGCTTAACTCTGCACAAGTCCTTAACTTCTCTCTGCCTCAACTTTTCCATCTGTACAGTGACTGTGCCATGCCTTGTTTTGGAAAGCACAAATAGGAAGCGCTCCTGAGCTGCTTAATAGCATATTAACAGCATTTAAAAGCCACTGTCTGTTTTCCATTTCTCATCACAAGAAGATACAATTCCCAAAAGTTCTAAAATTCAGGGGACAAGGGGGTTATTTTAAATTAAAAAAAAAAAAAACCAGACATGGAAAATAGGAACTTCTTCAGTACATTTGCATGCGGTGCACTAGAGGGCCCTCAGGAGTTAGAAATGGATGGAATGCACTTTTGGAAGGCACATACTTCACAGGACTTTTCATTACAGAATTTAAAATAGAAGTTGCTGGGGGTTTTTTTTGTTGGTTTTTTTTTTTTTTTTCTTAATAACGTGAGGTTCATGTAGGTTTATAGCAGTTCATACGCAAACCACCTCTCAGTACGGTTAGCTTCCAAATGGTATTTAGCTTGCAATGAAATACCTAAATGTAAAACATACTTAAAAACTGAAATACATGCTAGAATACTTTAAGAACGCCAGCTTTTACTAAGTTACTTTTATTAACCTAAGGAGTTTACCAGAACAAAGGATGTGTCAATCTGAATAGGTAAGAGATTTTATATTTTTATAGCAATATATATACAATGTGTATTTATTCTGTCTTTGTTTCTTTGAAAGTATATATAAGTCTCTGTCACTTTATTTGATAAACTATAGCTAGATCCTATCTATGGCTTCACAAAAGTGAAGGGAATTAAGCATCTTTCATCTTAAATGTGTATTTATGAATTGTATGAACTATGTTCATATTCAACTAGGGTAATTTGGCACTACTAATACACTTTTATATTAGTGAATATGTGCATATTTAACTTCTACAGGTACTGGTAGTTAATATTGTATAATTTACAACATTTTCGTAATGGGGTTTAGTGAAGACTGTCTCATAAGAAAAAGATGATAACGATCTGGGTTTGACAAGCTTTTCTTCTAATGCTGGAATACAGCTACCTGAGATTACAAATTGAGCCTGTATTTCATGATTTTGGTGTTAATTTATACTGTAATGAGAAAGTGAAAGATGTATCCTGACAAATTTCTAGATGTATACTGTCTCATCTAGAACTTCTGTCTCTTAAAAATATAGAGCCACAGATGCCATATGTAAGTAATGAAATGAAATACTACTATTTTCTTTTTGCAGTTTGCAAAGGAGATACTTCAGATCTTTTAGACTACAAGTCAGTAAACTTTGCTTATGCAGCTGGCTCCATTCATTCTCTCAAGCCAATCACTTCCCCTGTGGTGGCTGATAAGAATTTAACAGTTTGAGAAGGTGGAGTGTCAGTATCCTTAGTACTAAACACATTCCCAGGCATATCAGTAACCTCTGTCCAACACTCATGCTGGAAGTTATTTGGAAAAGGAGAAATAGAAATTGGGGAAGGGAAATCATGCATCACCATCCTGGCTGGAACGTACAGGAGACTTCATGCTGTTTTCATCATGTGGATTCACTAGAGAAATGACCACCTTTGATCAGCCAAGCAAAACCAAAAACTTCTTTATTTGCTGCCTGTGCCCACCACGGGTGCTGAGGCTCTGGACTTGCAGGCGCCCAAGGACAAGGAGGAATCTGCTTGTGGGCACCGCATGTGTGATCTACCTGGGATTCCTCGTCAGTCAAGTGGGTCATGTTTTACCCCAGCACAAAGGAGGACACCAAAAGATCAGTTCCAGAAGTCTCCAAGATGCAGCCCAAACTCCTTTTCTGGGCATCCCACTGGATGGCACCCTGTCACCACCCAACTTCCAGGAACCCCAGCTTGGTAACAACGGGACCTTGCTGCCACCCAATGTAGTTTATATCACCCTGCGGTCTAAGCGCAGCAAGCCTGCCAATATCAGAGGCACGGTGAAGCCAAAGCGCAGGAAGAAACATGCAACTCCTTTGTCCTATGGGCAGCACTTTCCAAAAGTCACTTTTATGGGCCGGGAAGAGGCCTTTGCCCAACAGCCAGGGAGGGCCATGCATGCCACGGGCGCAATGGGAGCAGTTCTGGAGGTGAGAAAGCACCAGCTGGATGAACGCAGGCACAAAGAAATGGCAATCAGGGAGAGGGGTCACCGGAGACCAGGGGGGATTTCTGGAGCTATAAAGGCACAGCCCCAGCCTGAGGAAAGCAATATCAGGATTTACAGCGAGAGCTCTCCCTCTTGGCTGAGCAAAGACGACATCCTAAACATGCGCATGCTGGCAGATTCTCGGATAGAGAGCATCCAAGAAGTACCTTCTCGTAAAGCAGTCCTGGTAGTATTTGCGAGAGGTCCCAGCACCACAGGAACTGCTTGTGATCGGGGATACTGTGGCATCGTCAAAAGACCCCTCGACATGAGCGAGGTGTTTGCCTTTCATTTGGATAGGATCTTGGGGCTAAACAGGAGCTTACCTTCTGTAAGCAGGAGATCGGAGTTCTTCTCAGGTAACACATTCCTATGGTTTGCAGCTTGCAGGTGGGGTGCTGAGGTTTCCTTCCCGCTCCTGCGTTAAATGTGAGGCAGCAGCCGCCACCTTTAACTCCTGCGAGCCTGAGAACTAACCCCGTCGTTACAGGGTAATAAAGCTGGTATCTCTGTGTAAGGTCTGCAGTGCAATTATCCTGTTCAGAGGATGGAGCACCCCAAAGTTTAGATCAAATACCATTGAGCTACTCAGGGCAGTAACAGTTTCCTTTCCCTGAGTCTGGAATGAGAAAAAAGAGAGGGAGTCATCCATAGATTGCATGACGTTGTGCAGATTGCCTGAAGCGAAGCTGGTGAAAAAAATTCCAGTATACGCTAGGATTCAGTGGGTTTTTCTGATTTCTTTTTAAAGTTTTCTCATCTTTTAGAGCTGATTTTAATAAAATATGGTTGAAAGCGAGCACAAGAATTAATCTCTCAAACGGGTGGTAGGAAAGGGAGATTTAGTCAGATAACTTACTTGGAGAGCTAGGGGACCTTCCTGCAGAAGCTTGATGTTACTTTCATGGTGGTAATACCTCTGGGAACTGAAAAATTAATTAAAGAGTACTTCCCTCTCCCCAGCAAGTTAAAAAAACACCCAAAACCACATTTCAGTGAATCCTGCTGTACATTACACACATCTATATATTATACAGACAAAAATATACATAGTAAATATCTCAATATGCCTGTTACATGATTGGTATGAAGTTTTCAATTAAAAAATTGATTTTTAACTGTTAGTGAAATTAAAGATAGATTCCAGCCACGTAATGTGACTTATAGGTCTACTTGTAACATTGCTATCTTGTTAAATGTCTTCAGCCTAACTGCTATTTTTGTACAGTCACAATTCATAATCCAAATGGACTACGTTGCATTTTAATGAATCATTGCTAAAGTGGCTAGCTATGTTTTTGCTGTTTATTTCTTGCTGCTGAAATTAGTTTATACCAAATACTTTTATACCAGTTTGTGTTTCTTGAAAAAAAAAAACAAACCCCACCAAACACTAATGCAAGAATGACTTTCTAAAGTTTGACAGCAGGAAGACAACCCAGTGATCTCCGGTTTCTTCCTGCTTTGTAACAAACCTTCCCTTTGGCAGCCTGTGCAACAATGTGAATGAATCTCTAGGAACAACAGTTTGGAGGCTTCTGAATATTCTTCATACTTGCAGAGCATGGAAGATACATTATGCCTAGTTTATTTTTAGGAACAAGATTTATTGCTATGGAGTTGTCATAAGGCATTAAGGTAGTTCGGTTGGAGGAACTGCACGCAGTGTGGCTGTGGAGATGACAGGCTGCAAGCCTCTGAAAACTGCTATTAGGCTAATTGTGTATTGTGTTGCTCACTGTCTGTCACCTTACAGTATATTTTGGGCTGTCTGGGACAGAGAGTGTCATTCTGCCCTCGTTTAATTTTCTTCTCCTCATAACTGGCTATGTTCCTACAGCAAGAAGAGTGTTGCTAGGTGATGAGAAGAAAAATAACATTATTTTGGTCTCACTTCATTTTTTCCAGCTAAAGAGTGAACAGAGCATTTGGAACAGTTACTGTACCTTGTCTCTCTCCATTTCTTTAGCCTGGAAATTTGCTGGAGCTCAGATGTCTAATACCTACTTGAGATCATTACTATTTACATACTTGTGTTTGGCATAACCTGGAAAAAATCTGTGTTGAGAAAATGAGCAAAAATATATTCTTAAAAATAATATGAACAATTAATTTCTATAACCCATATGCAGTTAAGATTAGGTGAGTACTGTAAAGTTTTTTTTACACAGCGGCTTGGTTATGGTTACAGCCATGGTTATTCATATGGGAAAGCAAGCAATGCAGGATTAGAGACTATGCATGGGTGTATGAATGTACACAATTTCTGGGCTGACATCTTTCTCTTCACAGCACATCCCTTTAGCTTGCCTCAGTTGTGATGTGATCTAACAAGACATGTTTGATGTAGCATTAAAATCTTAAAAAATGGGCTTTTCAAAACTGTCATTCATTTTGTCAAAAGCAGTTTCAAAGAACAGCTTAGTAAATCCCTGTACAGGTTGCGGTTCCCCTATTCCCACAAATCCTCCACCAATTATTTTTCTTTTTTTATTTTTAAAGTCTAGCAAAATACTGTATGCAGCTCCCCTGTCTGCTGCTCTTGCCTTCCCTAGTTAATTGTAAACACATTTAAGACTTAACTGTATTTTTTTATGGTTTATATTGTTTTTCCATCATGGATGGAAAAAAATCAGGTGTGATATCTCTTCCTCTCATATTCTTGCAATTAATTAGCCAAATGTAAAAAGCCTGGGGAGTATAGGTGGGCAAAGCCCTTTTGAGTTCAGTATTACAGTCTAAAAGAGCATGATTCTGGGCACATGCAAGCAGTGATTCATTACTTCCATTGCTACCTACAAGGTGTGAAAAATGTTGAGAGCTCCAACACACCTATAACAAAGAAGGATACGCCTGTAAAACAACAAGAAATAATCACAAAAGTGTGTCTATTGTGGAAGAAATGGAGGCTCACCCCTGTGTGTATGAGTTTTGGGATGGTCACATTAATACCTCAGGGCTGAGAATCTTCATGATTTGATCACCCTAACTTGAGGAACAGAAAAGACATAAGTGTCCTTGCTTGGTGTCACAGCCCCACCTTAATCAATTTGCACCAAAGCCAGGTAAAATGACTGCACATCTTGCCTGTAGCTCAGCAACAGCATTTGCAGGGCAGGATGATGCCAGTGTTTGTTAGGGCCTTCAGCTACCACGGGGTAACATGGGCTGGAGCAGGCTTGCTTATGTGTTGCAGCTGACAGCTGTAGGGCTAGGACTCTGGCTCTTAGATCATAGCAACAAAGCTGAGCTCTTTATTCTGCTTTTGGTTCAAAATAAGTAGCTATTGCTATGCAGTTTTGTTGTGCCACTTGCCAAGGGCCTGAACTACAGGCTGACAATCACCTCTTTCCCCCCTGGTTTTTCTGATATTGTAGGTTTGGCTAAATATGTTTTATCCTGTACAGAGATGCATAAGCACAGTGGTACTCAGTTCAGTTAGGCTCTTTTAGCTAAAGATTGAACCCACTATTTGCCCAGAATCACTTTTTTCCCTAGAACATGCAAGAAACTCTTCCTTTGAGTAACACCTTTCATGGTTGGTTTAGTGCAAATAGATGAATGACATGTGATAGATACACTGCTTGTACTTGTCATTTTGCTTTACTGCCCTCTACATGATGATAAATGGAGCCATAGGTTTTTCCATGTTATACCCTGCACTATCAACCTGCCCTTAACATCCCACTAAAAGTTATACAAAAGTAGGCAGAGATATTATGAATCACTAATGTCAAGGCAAAGAATAAGAAAAACCTAATGCTGCCTTATGCATTCAGAATTCTCTAAAATGATTCAGTTTCTCTCCTGTTTTGTCTAAAAACCCAAACAACTTGCACCATAGTGTTGTACCTCTCAGGGGATACCACAGGGCAGAGTTCCAGTATTGCATTGGGTAGAAAAGTTCATGGATAAGCAATAATGCAGTCCATAGTCTAGAGAGCAACTAATGCACATTTCATGCATTCCTTCATTCTGACATCCATATGAGCACAGGGCAGGAACATCCATTGCAAGTAAGGTGCAGGGGGAAGAAAGAAAAATACGTGGCCTAATTTCTCTCTGCTTTTGGCATCTGTACCTTTTCCCTCGGAACATAATGTAAAACTCTAAAATTCAACTAATGCTCTGTATGTCAGTCCTTATCTTTCCACACTGAATTACCCTCTCCTGCTAGTATCTGGGCAAGTAAAATGCTTTTTTAAAAATGTGACAGTGGTAAGCTGTACTGCTTTACAGCGAACAATGAGACCTTTGAGAAAGGGCTTTAACTACTTCATGAAAGATTTGCTCTTTCTAGTGATGGTCTCATGGGCACGTTGGGAAATACTTTCTTTCAAGGAAGATAGAAAAAAAAATACTGTAGGTACAAGTTTGAGCACAAGATGGAAGAGTAACATTTGCAAGAGCATCTTTGTGTTTAAGAAGCATACAGACTATTTTTGAAGTGATGTGGGGTGTGGATATCTAAGATGATGCCTATGTTGAAGGAGCCATGCAGTGATACATCGCCTAACTACCTATGAAGCTGTTTGAATACCTTGAGGTAGTCTACTCTCAGCAGTCTAAGGTTTCATCTGTGTTAGCTTATTCGGCTTAGGATATCCAGAGCCAGTAGCTCCTAAGGGCCCAAGAATTTTTTAGAAATATTTCGAAGTTTAAAATGCATATGAATTATTAGGAAGCTGGTTTCAACATGGGTTTTGAAAAAAATCTTTCCCATAAATTTTTTCAGATCATTTTTAGGTAGTTAAGTAGATCTATAGATCTAAAAAACAGCCGATGAAAATGTAATGAAGTCAATCACCATGGGGCTAGATTCAGTGCAAAGCAGCTGCAGCAACAGAAAAGCAGTAGCCCTTTGTGTAAACATATAAAGTCGATTAGGAAAGCAGCGCATGCAGAAGACACTGGACATATTTTTCAGTGTGCTCAACCTCCTCAGGTTTGGCTGTATCAAACTGGAAGCTCCAATTCTTAGCCAGGCCTTACTTTGCACCATTCAGTTTGCTTCAGCCACATCCTCATGAGGTTTGAATCAGAAGAGCTCCACTGATTTCACTGGGGTCATGCCAATTCATGCAGCAATGAATCAGACTCAGACCCCTTATCAGCTTTAATTCAGCATCTTCACGTTTTTCCTGCAAATGTCAAAAATTTGAGTCACTGCTCTTTACTGAAGCTGCTGTTTCATATTCCTGTAATTCAATTTATATTACAGAGTTGAAAGATTTTATTTTGGCTCATCTTTTCTGCTCCCATTTCCTGTGAAATGCGAACATTTCCTGTATTTAGCCTTGCTCTTTTAAAAATGTTTGTGTGTCTTAATGGAAACTGGCAGGATACTAATTATATTTTTCAAGTATTTATATTACTATTGTTTATCATGTCCCTTTTGGATAGACAGGAGATGTTTGTTTTTGTTAGAAGACTGTTTATGTATTTGGTTTGTGGAAGAATTCACGAATAGTTACATAAATTAATACTTGCGTAATTGGAGATATGAAAATAATAGATCAGACTTGATCTTGAAGAAAGCTGTCCTTTTTTGTGACATCCAACTGGCTCGGAAAAGAAGCTCAGCTGATAGCTGACCTGACTTGTCTAAAGTCATCTGCAATGTAGGTGATAGAGCTAGTGAGATGGGGAAATGGCTAGAATTTCCCAAATTAATTTCCTAAATACTTAGGCACCTCAGCAGAGGAGAAGCCTGATTTTCAGGAATGCTTTCAGGAGCATGCTTTCCAGGAGTGCTTTTTTTCAGCTGATGAAAGAGTGTGGAGTGTGGTGCTAATAAAGGTATTATTGATGCTAGTGAAAAGAAATTGATGGTCCTGATCATACAATAGTTTAGGTTGCAAAACCCTTTGAGATCATCAAGTCCGACTGTTAACACTTTCTTTGTTCCAAAGGAAACATTGGGCAACTGGGAGGGAAGTTAAATAGGTGATGGAGCTGCATGTTGGGTTGACTTGAGAAGGACTACCTTGTACGTGCAAGTCATGGCAGAGAGAAGATTGAATACATGCTGGTTTTGGAGAGGAGTTCATTCTCTTGAGCTTGATTGTATGTGGGGGTTCTTATGGTCTGTTGGTGAATGAGATGGATCTTTACCTATGATTCACTACTGGGTATGGGCAAAGATAATTTCTTAGCTGTCATTTTAGACCAGTCAGCATTCTTTGAACAAGATGTTTATTGATTCAGCTGTATGGAGATCTGGTTTTATCAGTTCTTGCTGCTTAGAGATGAAGCATTCACATTAACAGCTTTTACGTTGTCATGGGCAGTGATACTCATTTTCTATGTGCTATTCTCTGTCTGGTTTGCCTCTGGAGAAGGTGCTGTGGATCTCATTGCCTTCACAGAAGTTTCTGAAAGCTTCTTTTCACATGCATCTCTGGCTCCATGGGCACATGGAAAACAGTTTAGACTGCATTTAACTATGCGATAAATTGTGCAATAGTGTGAACTTTAGGTTCATTGACCTTCAAGATGAATATAAATAAATTTTGAAGCTTTACACGTGTTCCAACAGTTAATATTTACTAAATAGCAGCTTTGCAGTTAAATGGTTTCTCTACTCCATACAAAGGCATTCTGTCTATGCCCAAAAAATAGAAATTATTTCTTTGTTTTAATGTATGTGCGAGCTACAGTCAGTCCTGGGTCCTTCACAGTTTAAGGCAGCACCAGCATTGCATTAACAATGAAGAGGAAAGTTCCATTTCCCTAAGATAGATATCCCTGTTACTTGATATTGGGTGAAGTATATTTATCATTTCTTATGCTGTGAAAGCTCATTTAAAATGCTTTGCTAAGGTTTCTTTCCACTAAGAAGTCTGAACTTCATCATCAAAGATGAATAGTTTATAGATAGTAGTCCCCTTAGTTTTAGGGAAGAGCAGAATATTCTTTACACAGAAGAACTAAAGAATTTGGCCAAAGTAGCTGCTATACAAAATAGATCTTATGTCATAGCTGGGTAAAAAAATACTTGTCAAGGTGTTTATTCACGCTAAGTTCACACTCTCTAGTATTCTCATATATTATTTCAGAGCTGTGAAGTCATATAATATAGGTCTAAAATACTAAATATATAGGATCTAAAATACTAAAGATAACAAAATCCACTTTGAGTATAGTGCTTGATTTGTAGTGTTTCTGTGCCTATTATGTAGAAAAATTACTTTAACATAAGTTTTCAGCAGTTCACTGAAATTAGAGGGAAGTTATATCATTGAATCACAGTGTCATCGTAGGCTCTTAGTCTACCTATAAACTTTTTAGTAGTCTGGATTAATATAGGATTTTGTATGTATATCTCTTGCTTCAAACAGAGAAAGCCTTCCATACACTGAAGGCGTTTATAATGTCTATGCTTCTACCATTCCTGTGGTAGCTGGTTTTAGAAATGGAATAAGACCACATTAACCAAAGGATGTGAAGTTACTAGTCCCTGGCCATTTTTCCTGCCACGTCTGTAAAATGGCATAATTATTGATGCTTAGGCCATGTCTAAAGAATGCTTAAGTGAGACTGACAGTATTGCACTATACTTATGATCTGTTTGTCCTTTTTCAGATGGTCAAGCCTGTCCTGTTATTCTCTGGGATTCCTCACTGAGTCCAACAGATAACAGTACCCATTCCTCGGTGAAATTAACCTGGGGGCGATATCAGCAGCTATTGAAGCAGAAATGCTGGCAAAATGGTAAAGTCCCCAAAGCTGAGTGGGGCTGTACCGAAATCCATCATCATGAGTGGTCCAAGATGGCACTCTTTGATTTTCTTCTGCAGGTAAGACGTTTACCAAATGCAACTGTCTACCTCAAAGGTCATGTGAGCACACATAGGACTCCTTTAGTTTATTTCCTTTTTCAAATGGGGAAGAGATGTATTTGCACAGTTTGAACTCATTTCTGGTTGTTTCTTATGATAAAAATATCTAAAAAGCAATTTATAATCAGGGAAAGAAATCAGGAACTTGACTGACTCATTTTCTAAAAGAGGAAGCAAAGGCTGTTGTCTTGCTTTACTTCACCTTGAGGCAGGCTTACTGTTTCTCCTCAACTCCTTGTTTCTCCAAACATAGTACTTGACTATGTTCACAACTGTAAATCTGGTTTTGGGTTTTTTCTTTGTTTGTTTTAATGTGTCATGCTTCCTGGACCTTATCGTGATCCAGATAACAATTCTAGTGGCTAATTTTCCTTCTTTTTAAAACCCTAGCCAGTCACTTAGTAAGGAAAGAGTAGGGCAGCAACTGATGAATGATATGGCTACTGCTTTTAAATTATTTATTGCACATAATCATTAGTTCTCCCAATAATGCCAAACTAGGGCTTTACCCAGTGGTATCCTGTATGGTTACAGTTACAGCAGTTATGTAGTAGAATATTAATATACTCCCTGTATTAATAAGGGCCAAACCGAACCACCTGGTTGGAAGCTAATTTTATGGCTTCCTGAGATATGGCACTACTTCCAATTGTCCTTACCTGCCAGACAGATCCAGGTGGCTGAGCCTCCTGCAGCACTTACTGGTTTATTTGAAACTGCAACAAGCACTAGTTTTATGCACTGTGTTTGGTTGTTCATATAATTCAGCTTTTTACGGAGCCACATTTTTGAAATATAAAAATCGTGACTTGGCTCATGCATTGCCTATCCGTGTTCTTTTCAGTCCTGTTCTAAGATGAATGGATGTTTCCAATTTTTTGGGGGGGGTTACATTTTTGGAGTCTTGTTATGTTAAACAGAACATTCAATTCCTCTCTAAAAATAGATTGTCGCTTGTCTAATGACTCCATCTTTAGTCCCACTATGAGCAAGTAATTCTTAGAAACTAGTATAAAGTCCTATGTGGATTATTTTAATGCTAAACATAGTAATGCCCCTATAGTAGTAGCACATACTGTGTCACAGTTAATGTTTTCATGCCATTGTCTTCTTGTTGAACAGTTAAAAAATTCTCCTGAGTTCTGTGTTGATTTCTAATTTTAAGGTCTTTTAAGACAAGTTTTTAGTCTTCATAATAGAACTCCTATTAGCCAGGAGGAGCAGTCAGTTAAAATAAGATGCAACAGGATTGAACTTTACATGACTCTTATAATAGTAGCTGGTATCAGAGTAATTTATACCTCCAGTTACACCAGCCAAGAACACGCATACCAGAAAGCGAGTGAAAGTGGGTCTTATGGTTCTTAAAGATTAAAATGTTATCTGGGTGCTCACAGACTTAACTTTATCAGCAGCAGACCATGACTTTAAAACAAAAAAAAGCCAAGAAGGGGTTCTGAGTTTAAAAAAATCCATGCTTCATGAGTCATTCAGAAATAAAGAATAATGGTGAAAAGTATTCTCTATTAAATATACTTCCTTCAGAAGAATGGGTTTAGTGCCCATAATAGATGTTCCTAATCTCCAGTTTCAAATGCTATAAAACATAGGAGCAGGCTGAAAAATGCTTATGGCTGACCTTCACTTGCCTTCTGCAAGAACTTGAGTAGAATAATGACATTAAATGTAAAATGGCTTCTTTAATTCTGGGGGTTTGGACCTCTCATGTACATAAATATATGACAAAAACCAATGCTAAACTATTAAGGTTGCAGCATCAATTTTGGAGTGTCCCATCATCCTGTCTTAATACTGGAATGATGCAAGATATTATGAAGAGGCTGTCTGTAAGAACAGGATCTCCTCGCCTGTTTAATGCATGTAATGAAGCTTGGTGCAGATGAATCAGGGCTATACATCAAAGGATTCTGTCTAGAAGGACTCTGCCTCACTTCTTGACAAAACTTTTAGATGAGGTGAGTGAGAGACCCCATGAGCTAGAACACTGCAAGCAAGAGGGACTCTAGTGCCTGCAGAAGAGACCAAATGCTGCTCATGAAAGGAGAAAGAAATCTAATCATTTCCTCAGGATTTTCACATTTGAAAACAAACACTGCCACCAAAACTGGTGGCAACAGTAATACATACTTGAGAAAAAGCAAAACAATTCTCAGACTTTCATCTGATGAACAAAATTAGGAGGCCTTTTCAACATGCAACATAGTCTACATCAGAAGAGGTCTAACAGTTCCTTTCACTGGGGCATCACAAAAATAGGATTGTAATTTTAGAAGGCTTATATGAACATTGATGCTTTTTGGCTTAGAGCAGTTTGAAGAGTTAGCAGTACACAACCAAAAAGGACAGGAAAAAATTATTTACCTTTGATAAGCTATTCATTAAGCCTTAGATGCACAAGACCAGACTTCCACTCTAACAGCTGCCAGCAGGAGGAGGGCTGCTCCCCAAAGAGATGAGCTGGAACCAAGGGCAACCCCCATGGCAGGCAGGGCCAGCAGCAGGAGAAGCAGCTCAGCAGGAAGGATGGTGGAAGCCACACATCCCATTGATAGCCCAGTCACCATCAAGCACAGACACAGCTCCACGGGCAACGAGCAGGAATCCGAAGCAGCAATCCAGGAGCAATAGGCAGCAGGACAAGCAGAAGACACCCTCTCCTCAAGAAAGGCTCAGAGGAGTACTGAGGTGCCACACTTGAGCTTAAGTAGGGCTCCTGGGTCCATGAGCAGAGGGAGTGTGGGTGGAGGTCCCAGGTGCAGGTGTTTAGAGCAACGAAGGCCTCTGTGCACTCAGGGCCCTGGCAATGTTGTGTATTTACTCTTATCATGTCAACAGGGGTGGAAGCACTTTCAAAGAGTGATTTATCCATCCCATATTAGATGGTTATCCTAAAATGGCATCCTTTGCTCTGGGGGTGCCTCGTCCTTGTCATTGTTTATGAAAGGGAACATAAACGACTAAGTCAGAAGAGATGCTTACCATTTACACCACTAAAGTTAGACCAGATGTGTTCCTTCCAGCTAAGTGCTGTGCAATGAATACGCGAGGGTTTGCATGGGAAAAAATAGCCTAGACCATCATGTCATTAAAGTACATACCAGAGTGCAACTCGGGGAGGCTGCTCTGTGATTGTAAATGCACTCTTCATTCTTGCATTTTGTAGCTTCTGTTGGTTTGCTGTTCCCCTTAATAATCTTTTCAATTATTTAGCACACTATTAGTCTAATAGGTCCCACAAAATAGAGACCCTCTGTGTGTGTCAAGCTGTGCTATTTCTATTGTTCTCCAGCAGGGAAAATATAAAAAACTGCAGCCGACTGGAAAAAATGGAGTTGTATTCACCATCTTATTATGTCAGTTACACAGTGCTATTGTTCCATTATTTTCAAAGAATTTCTACTGACATAACAAATCGTAGCTATAAAATGAATCAAATACACAGTCTTGGAAATTGCTTCTAACAGTACATGAAGTACGGAGACCAGGTCTTCAATGCTGTTTCACTGCTGTCTTTAATTATACTTGTCCTGAGCTTGCTTTCCTGACAGCTGTGTTAGTGAGCGATGTCGTACAGTGACACTCTGCCCCAAATATTTTGATGTTGTTTTCACTTGGCACTCTGCTGTACTTTGTTTTAGATCTATAATCGACTGGACAGAAACTGCTGTGGGTTCAAACCTCTCAAGGAAGATTCCTGTGTGCAGCAAGGATTGAAGCTGAAATGCAGTGATCAGGATGCCATTGACCTGACACACATAGTTCAGAGAAGGCACGACCGAAGGCACTTGGTCTTTATAGACAATAAGGGTTTCTTTGACAGAAATGAGGACAATCTTGACTTCAAAATACTACAAGGAATCAATGAGTAAGTTTCAAGTTATTAATTTTGTAAAAAGATTGATAATTTCTTCTCAGTTTGAGCATGAGACACTAAGTTACCGGCATAGGTATCATTGGCCCAAGACATTTACAGGATGTGTCTAAAAATGTATGAGTAATCCCACTGCTGTAAAAGATACAATTAACATGCATATGATTAGCCATGCGTAAACTTCCTTTGCTGAGTTGCAGTCTATATTCATAGAATTGATTGCTAAACCACACATCAATATAGCAATTCAGAGTGATGGCGAGGCTGATGAATTTCTTTGTGCTTTTCCAGATTCCCTGAATCTGCAGTTTCAGTGCTGAGGAGCCAGCGTTTACGTGAGAAGTTGCTCCAGTCTTTGTTCCTTGACAAAATATACTGGGAGAGCCAAGGAGGCAGAAAAGGAATTGAAAAGCTTATTGATGTAATAGAAAGGAGGTCCAAAATTCTTCTAACTTACATAAATGCACATGGAGCCAAAGTATTGCCCATGAATGAATGAAGCAGTCTTGTTTCTATCTAAGAGATAGTCTTTAAAAAAATCTGTATGAGAAAAACCTGACAGTAAAGTTGATTTAATTCATAGGCTTATTTAATTTTTTTTTTCAAAATTTCAAGTTTATTTTTAAGTAAGAAATTTACATGGTTTAAAAGCATCATTCAAGTATCAACACAGTACAGTCTCTTCTATGTCATCAATGAAACAAAAAGAAAAATAACCAAATGGTACAATAAACAATGTAGTAATATGTAGGTACCATGAACACTCCTTCTGTTAAACTGTTTGAAAATTAGCAACAGGATTTTCAGTACATTAGGCTGGATTACTCCCTTTCTTCCCTCATTCAAGTCAGTAAAAGTTTACTGCAAATTTGAATGGGAACAGAGAGTCATCGCATCTACCTGTTGAAACTTATCTAGTACAGGAATTTGTCTTTTTGACTATGAATACTGAAATGCAAACATTTCCAAAGGCTTATTTTGTTTTGATCTTTTGAAATCTGAGGTCTAAATTCAGTTCCTTTGAATGCAGGGGTGTTTGTACTGGACATGAAGGGAATTTAAAAACAGACTGAGGAGAACATGTCTTTATCAATATTAATTAACTTGACAAATACAGTTTTTACCTGTCCAGTGTGGAGTACAATTCATCATGAATCACTTGTTACAAATGTACTATTTTCAGTACAGGCTCTTTTGATGTGTGGGTGGATGATCTTTAGGATCCCTTCCAACTCTAACCATACTGTGATTCTATGATCTAATATTTTCTGTCTGTTAATTAACTGGGTGTTACTCACAGAATCATCCTTTGTTACCACTATTTTTAAAAAAGAAATTCAGATTTAGCTTTGTGTGAATATGCTGCTAAATAAGTGTACATGTTTTATTTTTGCAACATTGTAGACAAATTTTTTTTATAATATTATCAAAAACCATACCTACTAAGGACGTGAGTGTTGTTAAACTCAGCACAGGAAATGTTTGTACTGTGTGCTCAGGTCTAGTCAGCAATTCAGGCTTCGGTTTTCCGTTAAGACTGAATGACTGTGGGGTGATGATTCTAGCTCACGCCTCACCCCAAGCATTCCCAGGAAAGGATGTTAGAGAAGGTTGGATAAGCACTTTAGATTCTTAACCTTCATCTGTTCCAGAACTAAAATATCAACTGATACAGTCTATCATGACATATACCTTCTACCAATCTGTTTAGAAAGCCTGTTACCATCTTTCTAGAGAAAGGTCTATTATCTTCTTGCCATGAGGTAATGGTAGAAGTTGAGTATTTTCATAGCTACCCCGTCTTTGTGTACAGTAAAAAAATACAGGGAGTTTTAAATATTTTTGAACGTGCTTGTGAAATGGTGTCATTTGTCATTTTGAGAAACTAAAATGTTTTATGTCAATGTGAACGTGGGTGGGTGAATTTAATGTTTTAAATAATCATAATTCCACTGCAGCTAAACCAGATTTTCTTTCTTAGTATCAGAATAGCTATTAACAATAATTGCATTACTAGAAGAAATAGACTTCATTATAGGCGCGTTAAAGATACTTAGTAAAATTTAAGAGCTTGGCCATCTAAATAATCTTTTATTTTATTCTGTCAGCAAAGGGCAGATAAATTTGTAAAAACTTCCTAGAACTTAAGTATTGCCTTAAGAGGACATGTTTTCGAGTGCTTTGGACCTTTTAATAGCACCAAAGTAGAGTTTTATAGGATTTTCATATTATCTCTTTCTGAAAATATTTTAACTTATTAGCCAGTTAATTTCTATCACAGACACAAAAATATTACTGTAGCTTGCACTATGAACAGAGCCTAGAGAAAGAAATAATCCTTTGGATCCATTTCACATGGGATTCCTGTTGCAGTAAATTCCACTTTGGTGACTGCTACCATCAATTTGGCTTATTTTCTAGTCTAGCTCACAGCTTTATACTTGCTAGATACCTGTTCAAATGGATTGTCACTCACTGCTGGGAGTGAGAGAAAGGCACGACACTCACCTGCACTGAACTTAGAAGAGGGACAAGTGGAGATACAAGAGTATACCTGACCATGAAAAAAAGTCCTGTGAGTGTCTTCTGGGTTCTCCTCTTCTATCTTTAGACTGCACATCCTGATGCCAAGTCATTTCCTCACATTGCCCAGTTGTTTTTTCCAGAACTGACTCATTGCCCAAGGAGAGAAAGAAATCAGAAGTCAGGAAATTTATTTTTTATCTTTACATGTTAGGTAATTTATTTTTTTGGTGATAACGATGCATTCTTCTCCATTTCTTCTGAACATGGACTAGTGCTTCCTTGAGCATGATACATGCTTTTTTATTTGCTTAGCAGTTCAGTGCCAGCTCTTGAAGCAGCAACATAATTGCCAACTAGTAAGTAATTGCCCTGAAGCTGACCTGGAGCTGTTTCTCCCAGTAGTCCTTAGTTTAAGAGGTCCTAGTATCAATGATGCTGTCCAGTACTTAATAATTTGACCAAGCATGAAAAGCATAACTGTAAAGAGCAGATCTTCTGGAGACCTATCCTGCAAATGAATGTCCTTAGGAAATGGGGAGTGTTTTTTACTAGATATTTTTGGTGGCAGAAGATCAAGCTGTCATTAGAGCTAATCTGCAGGGCGAAACGATATGTAGACTTACGTAGAAAGTACAAGGGGACGGATAGGTGTATCTCCCTGTGCTCTGCTGTATGGACCAGACAGGTACATAGAGGCACTGTCTTCTCAGAACGGCTGTAGGGACCAGTGAGTCCAGAGCCAATGGCCAAGGCAGACTGAGCTGTGCCATCGCTGCACGCATTACACTTTCCGTGGGCAGATGGATACTTCTTTCTCTGAAATACTGAATTTGGGTCTGGGGCAGGGCATTCTGCATCCTGCTCTCACACCGGTGCCTTGGCATTGCACTATGCACCGCTGGCGGCCTTGCTTTCTATGCTTGTGTTCACGTGCCATATTTCTTACACTTACAAACACTCTCACAATCTTCAGGGAAGCCAGGAGAGGCTTTGTGAGATTGGGCAGTGGGACTGGACTGTAAATTACTTGTAATTCTCTAACGTTGAAACAAACTCCGGAAAGTGCCTTTTCTCTGTAATGTTTATCCTGTTGCTGTAGGCTTGATACTTGAATCTAGTATTGTTAATAATACAAAGTACGAGCGTGATAGTGCTTCTGAGTACATACTAGCCAAGTTCTAGGGTTTTTTTTACAAAAAATAAGAATTCTATACTTTTTGAGTGCATTTGCATACATGCGCCAGTAAAAAATACAAAAGAAGCACTTGGCAGAACTTGTTTATTCGCTGCTGCTACTACATGCAAGATATCCGCTCCGCCTTCAGTAACAGGAGTCAAGTTTATTGGGAAATCAGTCCGCTTCCTTTTAAAACAGTGTGACATTGGGACTGACGTTCCTGCCCTGTAATCTAAGTATTATTAACCAATAGGAAAAAAACAAAACAAAGAAGCCTTACTCTACCTGTGGTGGTGATCAACAGAAAGCCAAGAAACTGTGTTTTAGTCATCTTTGCTGGGCTGTCTTCCATCTATGGGCATATGGGATCAGGCAAAGTTTCATGTTGCACATTACTCGGAAGGGTGTAACCCACAGCAACAGTCCAAAACCTGTGGGTGGGAAAAGACGATTATGTCATTCTTGAATCTGCCTGAAAGCCAGAACCACATGAAATGGAATTACTAAGAAAGTCAAGAGAGTTTGCTGATTTCATAACATTGGAAGACAGAGCTTAAAATAAGTAGCACAGGCACGGATGCCTTAAAACTCCTGAGAAGCCTGCCAGCAAGTTAATAATCTTAAATGTTTCAGAAGCTGAGGACATGAAAACTTTTGTGGAGCACTGTGACAGCAGTTTCTTTCTTTTTTTGTGTGTATGTGTATTCTATAATGCACTCTATTGAAAACAGGTAAATTCCATGGCCTCAAAAGAGCAAATACAGATTCAGGGTACATTAAGGGACAAGCTTCCAGTAGCAATTCTGGGAACACTTTCATGCATGCGTGTGTATGCAAACACCAACATACGTATATACGTATATATACCTTGGCTTTTTTCTATAAAATGGTCCGTTTGTCTAATAAAGAGTTGTTTATGCCATTTGCTGTTTACATGTAGAATTGTATTTGTGAGTCTAAGTCCAGTTTTGGGTATACGCAAGTTGAAGTTTAAACAAAACATTATTATGGATGAAACTTTTGTTCTCAAAGTATTAACTCTCCCCTTGCCAACACATTTATATAATCTTAAAAGTTTTATACTTACAGTTGTAGAGAAAAACAGCAATATGTTTGTTTCTGAGCTAAACTGCCAGTTCAGCTGGCAATAAAAACATCAACTCAGATGTTTTTACTGAGCTTTATATTAGATATTTCATTTCCATTTTCTTTTGGAATTTGTGCATTTTAAAAGTCAATGTATTTGTCCTTTTATTAGTAACAGTAAAAGTATTATTACAAGTAATGAATTGCTTGACTCTGCTGCTATTGTCATATAATGTCCAGAAATATATAAAATAAAGTAACATCTTCCGTCAGATTTTAAGTTCAGATCTCTAAGTTGCAATAACAAAACTGTAACACATATTAATGTAATATGTGGATCATTAGATACTCTTTAGAAAGAACTGTGGCCTGAAACTGCATCTTCAGAGAACAATTCAAACCAGATTATGAAACTCTTCCTATTTTCTAGCTGTTTACTTATGAGACTTGTAACTCTTTCTTACTAACCTGATTCACTGTAGCTGTGGAGCTTCTGGTTACTGCAGCATTAGTATTTACTGCATTCTTTACCCATTCTGGCAATGCCTGCTTAAACAAACATTGAGCAGAAAAGGCCATGCCCATTTATGATGCCAGAACAGAAGTATTGGTCCATGACTGATAAAGTTTATAATAGACCACAAGCAAGTACAAGAATAGGAGAAAGAGACTGAAGTCTATGTGGAATAGAGACTCACACAGAGCTAAAGCGGCCTAAGAACTTTTAGTCTCTGAAGTTTCCATCTTTTCCATGATCCAAGAGAGACTAATGGGAAACACAGAAATGTTGAAACTTTTTTAAATAGTCTCTTTCCCACACAAAGTAATTTGATTTGTTTTATTAAAAACATTATTTATTTTTGCTCATTACTGTATACTTCAGTCTAAATTCTCTCAGATACATTTGTGTAAATTCACTACAATTTCACTGAATCATGCTATTTCCAGATAAGACAGTTTAAGTCAGATTGGTTAATCTGTATTCTCAGAGACTGGAGAAGTGAACCCTAAGGTCAAAAGGAGACCTTAGGAGAGTGACAATCACATATGAAGGAGACAGTTGCCTGAGATATAACATGAGTATAGAACTTGGCATGCAAGTTCTCCAAACTATCTGTGGGATCCAAGGAGGATCTACAAGTTTTCTTTGAAGACTACCAGGCTTTTCCACCTGTTTTTCCGTGGGAAGCCCTCAGCTAGCTAAGTAAAAGTGCTTGAAATAAAAAAAACCCAAACCAACAAAAACCAGTGCAGCAGTATCTTCACTTACATGAAATATATGAAGTCTATTTCAAAATGACATTATTAAAAAATAATTTTCCATCATATATGAAGCAAGCTTCATTTACAGATTGAAATCTGATTAAAAGATGGCAAGGAAAAGGTAGAGCTTTTCAGAATGGAATATAGTCAAGCAACTGGGTCCTCCAACGATGATTTTATCATCTTCATCACTGGCATAGAGAAGGCAGTGAACAGTGAAATTTCCAAGGTTGCAAATGATAGTAAGATTTTTTGGACAGTCATATGGCAGACTGATAGTGAAGGACTCTAGAAGAGCTTCACGAAACTGAGTAGGTCAAACCTGTCAAATGAGCTTCAGTATGGATTAATGTAAAGGCTTTACTTTGTTGCTACTTAAAACCTTACAGAGGTTTTAAATCTTGGACTGTGTGAAGCCTGGTCTCCACATCTCAAGAAGTATGAGCTGAAGTTATAGTCAGTAGAGAGAAGAGCAACTGAAGCGATCAAGGTGCTGGAACATCTATCTTGTAAGGAGAAGTTTCTTCAGTTTGAAGATGAGAAAGCTGGAGGGGATGATAATTCAGGCGTACAAAATCATGAAGACGATGGATGAAGTGAATGCAAAAAGTGTTATTCAGCAAATCCTGCAATACCAGAGGTGTGGAGCACCTAGTGAAACTAGTATCACTTTTAAGCAGATAAAACAAAGTTCTTCACACAGCAGATACTGAGCTTCTGGAACTTGCTGCCATGGGGAACTGTGGAAACTGATAGTATCAGAAAATTCAAAGGGGATTAGGCAAATTCAAGGAAAGCAAATTTATGTATGGACTTTATAGAAATAATCAGTCAAGCTTTCATCCTCTAACATTCCTAATACAACAATTCTGGATGTTGAGGAATATAGGGGGAAGGGGCCACAGATATTGACCCAGGTGCATGTGCTCACCTCAATTTGCCACAGTCTAAAATGTCCTAGGGTACATTGGTTACACACTACTGGGCTAGGTGACCCGCTGGTGTGACCCAAAAAAGAATTCCATGTGTTCTTATATTTGAAGGCTATTCAACCAACTGCAATGTTGTAAGGTGTTCAGGCCTTTTCCCTGTTTTTAAGACTATATAAAATTATCTTTGTTTGCAAGGATGGAGGTGCTTGGGTGTTGTGAGTTTGATTTGTCTTCAATGAAAGAAAAGAAAGCAAGCAGATGGCAACCTTCTAATGCCAGAGGATGGTTTTCCAAAAGCAATTCCATGGATTTTGTTCTTTTGGAAAAGAAGAAATACACACAAAATACAGAAACCTTTTCCCTTCTCTGTGATGCATTTTTCTGTCTGTATTTGGTGCTGGATATACCAATGACATTATATAACTGAACCAGGTCTTGAAATAGGTGGCTGACTTTCTCTAAAAATTAGTTCAGTCCCAGTAGTTATTTCCTTTTTAGCCTTCTGCAGTACACTTACTTCTTATTTAATCATTTCATTCCAGCATTCACTGTTCAGGAACATTATCTGTATTTCCTTCAATGGAAAAGCTGGCATGGCATTCCATGGAGGTCTGTTAAGCTGCACAAGCATGCCTTATCAGAGGTATTCTTCAGCTAGCTATGCGAAACACTTTGAGATTTGGATGGAATTTATTAACTGTTAAGGAAAATAGCAGTGGTGTGAAAGCCAGCCTTATGAAGTGTGAGAACTATGTCTGACAGACGGTAAAAGCTGGCAGTCCATCGAGCTGCTCTGTTCTGGGAATTCTAAAACAACAGCAGGTCGTACGTCTTAATTTTCAGATATACGTGGATATATCATATGCCTAAAACGGGGTCTTTTCTGGCCATCTAATTTTTTCCTACCTCAGATCTCCTGGAAAAGAAATATGCAGTCAAAATGTTTAAACGAGACGTGACTGAAGAATACTCTGAAGGCAGACGTGGCATAGGTGCAGTAAACTCGGGGGAACAGGTAATACCCAAACAGAAGCTAGAGCTGCCTTATAAAAGCATCATGCTGAAGGAAGATAAAAGGATTTTTCCTGTTAAATATGACAAGATCCAGCTTTAAAAATCTTACTGTGTGGGGAAAGTGTCTGAGGAATTTTATCTTAGATAGGATGCTCAGGCTCACATGGCTGTACCATCTCTGCCAAAACTCCTTTTCACTCATTTTGCTACCTCTTTTCATGGTCACATGGACAATTCCACCATCACAGCTGTCACTGGCATATAACATGAATGTTACCGAACCTAGATACTTCTCTAAATTTTAATACCCAGGATACACCTAAATCTTCCTGAATCTTTACATGTAATAGGTTTAACCTTTCCTCCCTCTGGTGCTGAGCCTCTTAAATGAAAAAACTGCCAACAGTACACCTGCAGCTTTTATTTTGCATCTGATCCTTACAAGATGCAAGTTTCTTTTACAGCTGATAAGTACCCATTTTCCTCTTGGTAATCTACAAAAATATGAAGCATCGGCACCAATAATCTCTCAGATTTCAAATACCAAGGTAACATCTTTTTTTTTCTTACCAGATGTTTTTCTTCTGTATATTATTCCTGTTATAGCAGGTATCACTGCTACTGCCCAGAATTGTAGTTGGGATACTTAAATAACTGGAGAGAATGTCCTCATTTATTTAATGGGTTTCATTATTAGAGTGTATCTAGCTGAACTTTTGAGAGGATGGCAAAGATAGAGAGATAGACTGTGATGAGAAATCCTAGAAACCTGTTGAGTTTTTTTGAAGTCTCTGATGTGAGGGAATGTGAGACCTGCTATCACATAGGTAATCCACAAACTACTGCTGGCCCCATCTTAACTGATCACTGCTGTGGAGGGCCTCAGCTAGCTCATTCCTTCTGCTGTGGGTTCCTTTTGTAGTCATTCAGTTCTTGTTGCACTTTTAACTAGGAGACTTCCATTGCTGGGCTGTTAGCTGAGCAGGCTTTGTAACAAAAAAAAGGAAATAAAAAATCCATATTATATACATTAAAAAGGCAGCACATTGTTTTCTTAATAATCAGACATGAAAAAGTAATTTTTATGAGATGCTACTGTTCTGTTCCAGTGCTATTCTGCCTTTTTTGGACCCTCTGCAGAGAAGATGCTGAGCAGACTTGGTGGGGCCCCCACACTTAGTGCACTGCCAGCTACCCCGGGGCGGTTGCTTTCCAAAGTTGCTCTCTACCAGAGGTATGAGGCTCTTTCCGACTCAGCTGCAGGAGTCACTGCACTTGGGCTTGCAGCTAGGGCCCAGGTTGACTCACAGGATTTCTGCTGCATTGGGGAGCACTTACAGTACCTGCTGCTAGACAGAGTGCAAAATACCATCAAGCCCTACACTTCTCGTTGCACTTGGATGCTTGCTTGGCTGTATCAGCATGAACTAAGCCAATAAGGCAATTCATGCGACAGAAGCGTTGATGTATTCTGAGAGCCACAATAGGTCAAAGAACAAAAGAGATTAAATCCCCATTAAAATCACAGCTTTCCACTTCATTTTGCTTTGTGTGCTCATGTGTTTAAACTTGAACTTGAAATGCTAGTTTGCAAGTAGCTATAATGTGCAAACACAGCTTTTGTCAACTTGTTAGTGTTTGCGTTCTGAAGCAAGAGACCTGAAAGGCAAAGAACAACAGACTAAAGCTTAGGCAGTGTCAACACCATACTGGGAAAGAACTCTTACACTCTATCACACTCTTATCTGAGTGATAATCTGCGTGGCCATGGAGAGCTGACATGTATTTTTTGTTACACTGTTGCCTTATTGCTAAGATTTCTTTGATTTTCTGCTGTCACCTTTACTACCCAGTGTAGATACCCTGAAGCTTTCACAATTGCTGCCTTTCCTGCTAAGAAGACAGAGTTTACATGTGTTTCAGTACTTCTTGGCACCACACCTCCAGCATATAGTTTAGGGTCAAGTTTTCAGCCTGTTCACTCTCCCTCATTTTAAGTATAGGTAATAGTGTAATTAGCAAGGAAAAATAAATAATTTTTCCTCTTTGGTGGGGGAGAAGTCCTGCCAAAAACTGTGTAAATATGCCTGGTAAGGAGGGACTGCAAGTCATAAGGGAAAAGCATACTACGTAAGCGTACTTCGTAAGCGCAGATCTGAAAATTTGATCTGATACTCATTCAGTTTGCAAAAACAGCTTGTGGGGCTCAATATCATGGCTATTCTACTTTTTAAGGACGGGATGAACGTTTAAGAAAACGAAGAGAATTTCCTCGAACAAAATTTTTTATAAGCTACCACCCTCCCTGCCACTGTATGATGACAAAAGCCTGGAAAAGCCCTGCACTTTGGATGACTTCCACTGTGGGGTCTGGATAAAGGGAGGCCACGCTTTCTCACGTAGCTGGCTCTAATCTTCTCTCCCCTAGACTCCATCCCAGGGGGCAACTCCAGCAGCTTCAAGTCTTGGAGCTGCAATAGGACAGTGTTGCAACACAGTGTATGATTAGTTTTGCTAGATTATGTCCCACTCTTGCATACGTTTCAACGCCATAACAAAGTTCTTATTGACATTAATGGAAGCAAAGGTTGTGTCCTCTAAGGCTCAAACCCCAACCTCCAGTTCCAGGAAAACATATGCAATTACACACCATATTCTCAAGCTTTGTTTCCCATTTCTCACCCTGAATTGCCAAAGTCTTTTCAAGAATTCTGGACTGAAATGAGACATGTATTATGCAACTTTGATATTTTTCAGTGGAGAAAAACTTTTCCTGCTTGCAGAAATTTCTGTAAACCTAAGTCTTTGGTCTTCATATTGAATTGTGCTTATAATCTATTAGAACTAGTATGTTTTTTCCTAGGGATGATGAACATAGTAGAGACCAGAGCTTGGTTCCTCTTTGCATTCTCATCTGCTCTGGCCTGAAAAGTTTTCTAGTAAATTTTATGAGTGCCAGTTCCACAGAAGAAATGCAGACATACCCATTTCAGAAAACTATTGTTTTACTGGTTCCTTCCCAACTCTCCTCTGTCGAGAAGTGGGTTGCCTACATTCAAATGTTATTTGGGTGCGGAGGATTTCAGTCCAGGTACTTTTCAATTCACAAGTCTGCTCTAACCACTAGGATCCTTTGGAAAAAGGCCACTTTGGCCAAGTTTGCAGGTGTTAATTCCCAATGGACATAGGTGATTTCCAGCCTGTGTGTAGACATCCAGCTTTCAGCATTTCCTTCTGGCTAATTCAGGAGATTGCCCAGTCAGTGTGCTGTGTTTTGTGGCATGTCCCTCACGTCATGAATCACGGGCAAAGAAGCAGCTAGCAATATAATTTGGAAAAAAAATAGCTAATGGAAGATTAGGTAATGTGAGGTTGTATTTAGGTTCTCTCTCAATTTACCAGCTCCTCCCTAAATACTAACAATGTTTAATAACACCCCTGGGCTTGATTTCACAAAATGGAAACTTTGAATTATCTACATTAGTTCTTTATGTATTCCTAACTGGGTTCTGATTCTCATTTATACTGGTGTTTTTTAATAGAGAATTCTTTACAGTACCTTTAGTGTAGGGCTGTTCAGCATGTTTAATGATGCCAAAATATATTCTATACTTGCTAAAATAAGTAATAACTTCAGAAGCACAGTAGATTACAGTGAATTGCTAGATTGGACATGGTGTGACACATCTTTCCATTAACTCCAGATAGAAAATCTACTTTCAGACACATCCTATGAATGCTCTCCAAGAATCTTGCAAGAACACAAGCAAATGAACACTATATACTCTTATCTGTACATGAAGTTTTCACCTGTGATTCATGTTATATTAACAGTACCTGTCATTAATAAACAATCCGAGTATTATTCCAGTCATTTTGCAAATGCAATTCAGAGTTGTTTTTCTCTTAGCTTCTTGTGTAGAAGGATATAATAGATTAAAAATTGCTAATGTAGTTCGTGAGGGAGGACATTAGTGCTTTCTGACAAACCATTCACCTTTGAATTAATGCAAATGTATAATATAATGAAATTTTTTCTGAGGAAAGCTCTCTACTTGTTCAGGTTTCATAATCAGTTTGAAAGCTGCTAAACTGTACATACTACATTTTAAATAATTCTGCAGTTTTGAGGTGCTAAGTAATATGGATTAAGTATAGCACAATATTTAAGTCTTAAAAAAAAAAGATCTTAAGCTAATTTCAGCTCAGACTGCATTTCCAGCTAAAACAGCATGTCTAAACTGTTTATATGCTGCCATTTTATCTAAAGGTCATTCCTCATTTAAAATGTGGTAGAACATTCCCTGAAGACCTCATGGCAGCAGTCCCAGGGAACAAGGTAACTGTTGGCTCAGGCTTGTGATACTGATGATATATGCTCACTCGAGAGTTAGGCTAATCTGTGCTTCCCAGCATGGTGTGTTAGATCTCTGATTTCCAAAGGTAGCAAAGGGCGGAAGTGAGCATTGACTCTGGTGCTGCCTCCTCATAATACCTTTTTCTGGGCTCATTCATATGGTTTCTTTGATCTCTCTTTCATTGAAGACATAGTCTAAGTTGTCATATCAAATAAAGTACAAAATTATACAATCAAACAGTTCTTAAAACAGACGTTCATTACTTACCATTTTCGATATATTTTAGTGAAAGTACAGCACACTGGAACAGTTGGACTTCTCGCTTTCTGAGGGTGATGTGTTTTTTTAAACTCTAGAAAATTTCGCACAAACCTAAAGTTACGAAGTGAAAAATATTGCCTAAAATTCTATGAGTTATG
Organism: Limnodromus scolopaceus; assembly: GCA_028565335.1. Lineage (NCBI taxonomy): Eukaryota > Metazoa > Chordata > Aves > Charadriiformes > Scolopacidae > Limnodromus > Limnodromus scolopaceus. Next base: position 35,970,212 of record JAOXNO010000033.1, on the reverse strand, counting down.
GCTGACTTTGGCTCTGATAACAGCTTTGAAAGCCAATCAACTGGATGATGACAGCAGCCCCATGTGACAATACAGCTTCAAATCACTTTTAAAACTATGGTCACAGGATGTCCAGGTGAATGCCTACAATTCCTGAAGCTGCAATCCAATTAGACAGCTTTAATTTGCTTTTAAAAATATGAAAATATTTCAATTCGTTCTCTGCGAGATGTGAAGCAGTTATTAATTTTTAGCAAAGAGTTTTAATCTTTAATTAGGTCATCCTGATTCAAAGCCAAGTTCTGGAACAGGTGACCCCTACCAGCTCGTTGTCTTGGGCAGGGGGTGTTGGCTTGTGAAGCAAAGCCCGCAAGGGACCAGAAGGTTGTTAATGAAGCCCCATGCACTTCTACTGGCTCTCGTTAACACATATTTCCTTTTCATCTTCTACTTTTCTGTGGGCTTCTTCTCCTGTATCTCTATGGGCAGCTGCTTTCTTGTAGTGATTATTTTTATTGCAGCTCTGAGTGCAGACAGAAGTGCATTTCAGGAGTTAGCAATACCAGTGTTAAGGCCCATCATCAGAGTTGTAGGCATTTTGTCTGTCAGATGGTTTATCTACAGCTACAGAGAAGTATCTCCTTTAAAAATGGCCTGTTTCCTGAAGCTTTGATATAGTTTAGAACTTAAATCCTATAAAATTTCTCATACATCCAAAACATTTCAGCTACATAAAAGAATACTCATGAAATTTGATGGACTGAACAGTCAGAGCACTCTAAAAATTACATGTAATTAGATGGATTTTATTTGAGTTTTGGAAACACTCCTTAACTTGGAAGCACTCAAATTAGGATAGTTATGTTTCTACAAAACGTATAAAACATTAACAGAAAGACCTGATTATATTGTGGGATTGTGGGAGTGGGTGATCAGTTCATGTACAAGGTCTCTCTTCCACTTAAGGTGCCCTGCATGTCTCTGTGCAAATAGCAAAAGCACAAATTTTTAAATGTAGTTAAGTGTTTAGTTATTATGAATATAATTTGGATAGCAATACCCTTATTGCTTTTAATATTTACTATGATTCACAGCTGGTAAAATGGTGACTCTTGCCTGATGTACTGGCCTGTGATAAGAATAACTACAGTAAAAATTGTAACAGAGGTACTATTGAATTTGGATTGATTAGGGTTCCGCGCCTGAAAACTTGCCTATATTTTCCAAGTGCATCAAATAATTTCTCAAAACTATCACCTATTTCTTTAAATTGCTTTGCTCAAAAATCAAGATGCTTATTACATTTAAGGGAGTCACACATCACATATATAGGCTTCTTTCTACATTCTGGTTGAACGTTTCCTTACCCTCTTACATCTTACCCTGATTGTGTTTTCAACAAATAAAGAGAGAGAGCTGGTAGAGGTTTTTAACACATATAATTTTGAGGATAAAATTAGTGATGTCCTTAAAAATCAAATGTTTGATAAACATACTTCAAAATTCATTGTTCAAAAGAGAGAGGTAAAATCCAAAATAGAGCAATACTTTGAAGATAGGCTTTAAAAATGAAAAGAAAAAAACCACAATAAAATACCACAGAAAACAAAAAAATCCGAAAGGACAGATAGATAAGTATAGTAGTTAGTTAGTTTATTATAGTTAGTTTTGTTTACTTTTCTATAATTCAGCCATGCAGAACTGATTGTTTGAGCTTTCCAGATGAGCTTTATAAACACTTTCAAGTTGATCTCAGTGAAAACAAAAAACTGGATTAAAACATTAAATGAAAATTAAATAAATCCTTAAATCAAATGTATTTTGACCACTCAACACAGAGAGATTACTTCTAAAAGTAATCCTTGGTGTAGAATAAATGTCTCATGCAGGTTGAACATCTCTGTTGAGATGTTGAACAGAAACCTTGCTTCTGTTTCAGCATTTGCAAAACAATGTGATGCTGCTGCAAACCTGGTCTTGCATCCCAGAAAACCATGTAAATAGTTGGTTTTAGTAGTTCTCCAGCATGAAACTGGAGAATATTAGGAAATCCTGTGTCTGTTTTGCATACTATTGTGCAAGCATTGCACATAGAAAACTCAGAGTAGTCCCCTGGAATCAGAATGGGTGACAACCACACAGTGGATGGTAAGTTATAGCATTTTTGAGGCCTGCTCTGCTTTCCCAAATACTCTGCAACAAAGTTTTTGTGATGAACTTTGAGACCATAAATTAATTAGGTTTCATAACAAAATGAGCTTTTTTATGTTTCCTCCAGATCAGGTCAGGGAAAGCTCAATTGCTTCTATTTTCAGGAGAATACAGGCAATTTTTATAGACAGGGACAAAACGTCACCAGAATCTATTAAAAGTAAAAAAGGCTGCTTTGTGCAAGCCCAGCTGCTTGGAACTGTGCCAGCACATACCCTATAGGAATTAATCTTGGTTTTGGGGGAGGATGGTGTCTAAATTACCATAAGACACAATTTTCCATTTCTGAGGCTTACTTAGTACACAAGAATGTCTTAATGGAGCATGGCGAGTCAAGTCAGCCACTGGAAAATGAATACCATAAAGCATCTCCTTGAAAACTTTTGCTCACTTTAGCAGAAGTGATCAGTAAAGCTTCTCCTGAGCCTCTTGATCTTCTGGAAAGTGAAGGACACAGTGAATGCAAGACTTCATAAATCTGCTGAACAATTTAGTCTAAATGAAGGAGACTTTGTGGGACAGTAAGTGTTCAGTTGTGAGACAAACAACGCTAGAGCCAAAATCTTCATGCAGAAGGACGTTCACACCATCTGTGTAACCATCCTGCCTCACAGGAACTGGGAAACAATTGTCTTTTTTCAGATGGGGATGATGTATGGGTTTGTTTATCTAGGCTGGGCTGCTTTTCATAAAGTTAGCTCAAAAGTGGAACCAAGCAGAAAAGATAAGAGCAAGATTACAAATACTTCAACACAACTCAGCTGAATTCATCGCATTGAAAGGCAGGTCCTCAGTACTGGCCATATGGAAAGAATTGCTCTTCTAAGAATAGGGGAAATGGGGAGGGGGAACACTGGAAGATTATTGTCCCCTTCTGTTTATCTCAGGGGCCTGCCAGAGCAGTGGCTGGCCCCAGGGGCAAGAGTGTTCTTCCCCCATCCCTGGCCAGGAGGTACAGAGTGGGTCCGCTGAAACCAAGTTCAGCCAACGGCATGTTGACCATCAGGCAAGGCCACGTAGTCAAAAGGCAGGTGTAAGGCAAGGCATGGCATATATACAGTATAGCATATGTACTATATAGCTCAGGCGAGGTCAAATTTCCTCCAGCAGGAAGTAGTTTAGGAAGGGAGAGAGTGAAAATACTCAAGTTACTGCTGGGAGATGACAGTGAAATGGAGGGGTGCTAAGGTTTGGTGCAGAGGAATGGAGGGGAGGCTCAAGGGTGTGGGCATCAGAGCAAGAGGGGCTACAGCTGCCTGTGTTTGGCAGTCACAGCTGCCTGTGGACTTGGAGGTGCAATTTTTTTTTTTTGTAAGGCAAAAGAATTGAGGAGGCAAAGCTTCGATTTCCCTCCTGGTCTTTCACTTGGGCCTTATTGTCTCCATCTCCACTTCCTCTTCAGCTGCCCTGTATAACGTGGTTTTCTTCCACACCCTGGCACTGCAGGGCTGGGATGTGAGATAAAGTTACGCTGGGAAAAGCCAGGAAAAGTCAGAAAAATACTAGAAGCAGCTGTAATTAAAAGGCTTCTAAAGTGAAGTCATGTTCTTGCTATAGAAGGATTTTCAATCATGATAGTAAACAAATAGTAAAGAGCATAATGATTTAAATATACTAGATGTCTGAAGGAATCTAGCAGCAGGCTAAGGAAAATCATAATGTATCTTTAATAATCATAATATATGTTTAATAAAATCCTTATAGAGATCAGTCATTCTTGATTAGAAGTTTGCACCAAATATACATTAATTCAGTAGCCTCTTATGCTCTTTGAAAATGCAGCAATGTATGAATTTTTCACTTTTGCATGCCACTTTTCACACCAAGAATATGTTCTTCTGGAAAAAATTCAAGATAAACTATAAAAAGAATCTGAAAGTTCAGCATTGTTTCAAACAGTTTCTCATTGTCTGTATTTTTTAAACTGGCTTGAAACATCAAGCCTCTGGTTTGTTTTGACTGGGCTCTGCCTGATACCATCTCACGGGTTTCTTGCCAGCAACTAAAGTTTAATGAAGATCTTAATCTTTTCCCTCAAATCCTCACAGACAGCTCGTCCATCATGGTGGACAACATCAAAAGCTGGCTTGTCACTTAGGCCTGCAACTTCGCTGTCAAATTCTGCTTTGCAATTCTTCTGTGCAGCTTCTGTGGGATACAGCCTGCTCTCTCCCAGCCATGCTAAAGTTTTGTACAAGCTCTCATGTCGTGCCTGGAGTCCTGAAACACCCTTTCCCCCAGGGTGTACTTGCTAATTGCAATGCTGCCCTAAATGCAGCCATTCATAATAACACTAGCCAATGTTATGACCGTAGCAGCTCTCATTTGGATCTTGGTAAGATCCAAGCAGCCTTCAATTCCCTATCACACCAAATGCAATCATTATCTCCCCTTTCAAGAACTTTTATGACATATTCCTGTGACAAATCCTACTGTGTGTTAGTGCCAAAATCAACCAGCCCGTGACGCCAGGTCCATTGCCAGACTAGAAATGGTGTCACTGGCATTTTGTTATTCTTGTCACTGAGGGTTGCCTCTTATACAGGTCCGCAGATACCCCTAATTTTATACTGTACAAAGAGGCAAAATATATTTGACACTTAGCAGGCGGTACCGAAAGAACAAGGCCCAATGTTGCATTTAAAAGGTTGGATCAGTGGATTCAGTATTCTACAGGTTGGAGGGGTTTGCACACCCAGCAGTAAATCTTCACAAGATAAAACAGAATGACAGTGATTTTTTGCTGCAAGGCTAATTTAGAAAGGCTTTTCCAGTGCCAGTGGAAATGAAGTTAACTTTTTGGGTAATATGTAATTTCTTCAGAATTACTACAGAGTTATGAAGGATTGTACAACTTTGTTTTGTTTTTTAACTCTAACTAGACAAATGGAATGAGTTAAAATGCAAAAAGACACAAAAAGTAGGTGTAATCCAGTCCATAATATGCATTAAAACCTGGATGGAATGCAAAAAGAGAAACTAATCCATTTTCATGATTAATGAACACTAATTATAAATTGCTAGAATATTCCCACGGTTCATACTAAATGTATAGCTAAATCTCTAAGATATAGTCATCAGTCTTTTGCTCTGTACGTGAGACAGCTACTGGCAGAATTTGCTCCTTATGTTTTATAAAATAGCCCCCAGACACCAGATTTCTGAGACAAAAAATATTTTAAGAAGTATTGAGTTTTCTTAATTGCTTAATTTTGCAAACAAACTGTAGAAGTTAAGATCTCTGTGGTACTACAGTGATATGTTAGGACTAAAGATCATTATATCCCAAGAGGAATTTTGTGAATTAGACAACAGCAGCATTGTTTCGAGCAAAGGGAAAAGGTGACTGAGATTTATAAAGTTAACTTGTTCTTGCGATGCCTTGGTATTTTGTTGCGTGTGTAGGAGGATTTGCAAATTCAGTCAACAACAGCCCATATGGCAGAGCCTTGACCAGAGCTGAATGAACCATTGAGAACATTCCTTTGAATAATAGCTTTCTAATACATCATGAAATTCAGTAAACATATTATTTGCTGAATGCATTTGACAGACTCTCTGGTTCTAGAGGGAGTAAAATCTGAAACACAGCTACAATGAGACCCGTAATTTTAAAGAAATGTGCCAGAAAGGTTATTCTGCGCATATTAATCAACAAGCTCTCAGCCTAATGTCAGATGGTGGCTGAGTGCTTTGGCGAGCACCAATAAAGCATTATTTTCTGTGGGAAAAAGCTCGTAATCTTTACATACTGCAGGTACTGCTTCACAACCTCCTGCTCGCCAGGTCAACTTCTTCCTGGCTTCTGCACGTCAGTGTTTGAATTCACCCATATGCATCTAATCTTTTTCTTGACGTGTTTTAAGCTCAGTAGAGTCTAATGGCAATGAGTTCCATGGGTTATCAGTTCACGGAAATTTTTAAGTGTGCAGCCTTTTAAAGAACATTGTTTCCTCAGTCTTCTGTGAGTTCCGAGTAGGAATTTGTACCTGACAGTCACCACTCACTGCAATTGCCTTTGCAACGTGTCTTTCTCCCCTTAGAATAAGCAGTTCTGATCTTCTTGCTGCTCTTTCTTAATGTCTTGGTTTTGGAGATGGTAAGGTCAGACCGACCGTGCTGTTCCTGTCAAGTGAGCGCAAAGCCTGGGAGCTCGGTGGTGGGAGCTTTGAGCAGGCAGAGGGATTGCAAGGAGCATTTGCTAGTTCAGTAATGCCAGACTCGGGTGCCTAAAAAACCATGACTTCACCTGTGGAAATGAGTTCAGATGGAAAATAGTCGGTTCAAAAATATGACAAATAAACGTTAACTTCTTTTCTGCAGCCCCATTTTCTGCACCCCAACTAGCCCTTTTTTTTTTTCCTTTTCCTTTTTTTTTCCCTTAGCCAAAAGATCTAGAAATATGCTTTAAAAAAGAGAAAAAAAAAAAAAAGTCTCCCTTCCCTGAGATTCTTTTGTTGGTCCGCAAGTTGGGAAATAGCACCCAAAAGGGCAAAACTAATGCTAAAACTGTAAGCTCTGGCAGCATTGTTGCTGCCTATGACTCATAAATTTGCATTTTCTTCTGAAATGTGATGTATTGAGATGTCAGTGTTCTCACGGCACTTGTTGTGGGGCCAGAGAGGGAGCACCAACCCAGGGATTTTGATGGCAGTATCGAGATGGTCAGTGCAGCTGTTGTGCAGCACAGCGAGGAGAAATATTTCCATCAAATTTCTACTGTCTGGGGTGCAAGTGGGAACATTTAAACCTTGTGTTTAGCTCCCAGATGCACAAACCACATGTCTGAGCTGACACACAGGGAAGTATTGTTCATCAGTTAAAAATTGGCATCAATTATTTCCTCCCTTTGGGCCAAATGGGGAACCATATTGTGAGTCCTTAGCTGCTGTGGCAACAAAATTACATGCTGCCCCACACTGAAGAATTAATTATTAGTTGAAAGGAAAGAACTATGCAATACAACAGAAATTGGAGTATGAAATGCAATTGGATGAGATAGGTGACATGAGGTATACATACCCATATAACTTCAAACTGTGGTATATTAAGGGAATCAGTGCACGTGCCACTGCCATATGCATGTCGCGTCTTTCCCCCACCTCCTTGATTTTTAATAAATATTTGAAAAAATACAGAACGAAATCAAAAACTTCAACCAGCAAAGAGAACTGTTGGTGTTTACAAGACCCCAGCTGGAGTGTGGTCAGAGCAGTCACTTTGACTTTGCTGATGTTATTTCCCAGGCTAACTCCCCCATGTAAACCACAGCTGCGAGCAGGTGGCAGTGCATGTTCATGTGTGCTCCATGTAGGGGAGCGGCCTCGCTTTGTATCTTGTGCATTTTTTCATGTTCAGCTGAAAATATAATTTGCAATGGCAGGCAGATGTTAATAAGAATTTCACAAGATAAAAGCAAAATGTTTAGTCCAAAACTCCTAGTGTTTTGGTTTCCTTTCATGGTTATACTTGATATTTAAATATACTTTACAATGCAATACATCTTTAAAGAAGAGGTCAGACTGGGTGAATACATAAGCTGATTTCTTCTTCTTCACATGAAAATGGATTTTTTTTTTTTTTTTTTTTAATTGGAAAAAGGTCAAGCCTCTCCCCTGTTGCTACATTTTTTTTCCATGGAGAATTGACTTGATTGTTCTCCAAACATTGTTTCCTGTTCTTCACAGAGAGGAAATGTTTGTTCCTTGTTCCTAGTAATCAGACATACTGTAATGACTTGCTCACAGAGAAGAAAAAAATACAGGAAAGTTAAGACTGATGATTAACTTTTTCTTTATGCTGAAATTTTAAGAGCAGTAGAGCAGTGGCTGGTCTAGTGAAATATGTATAATACATTGAAAAGCCTTCATAAGCTGAAAGACGTAAATCAAATGGATAGCAAGAGTACACAGAGGCATTTATTTGCCAGAGAAAATGGAGAGAAAGGGGTTTTTTTTGCGTCACTGCTCAGACAAGCAGGCACAAATCTTTTGGTGTCTGTAAGAAGGGTTCAACTGCAAAATTGGAAGGCCATCACACCAATGCTATTCACGTAATTATTTTGGTTTGATTGGAATGATGACAATGCATCATTCACGTGGTAATTTAATATGTCCCAGCAGATAGTTTAAAATGCTGTTCAGGCAAGATTTGTTGGGGTGACTGTTTCAGGATGTTGCTGAAGCCATAGCTATTCCCCCTGCATCAGATTTAGGAAAACTAAAGTTTTGCCTGCAAAAAAAGTTTGTCAGTTATACTAGTATAATTACCACTGGAGCCAAGGTGCACAGCTGTGCATACTAAAACTCCTCTTAAAATGACATAGGGTAAGCCAAAACAAAATATGGCAGTTAAAACCACAAGCCGCATGGTTTTCCTGCCTTAATTTTTGACATAAAGTAATATCATAGCTTATACTGAAAAAACTTTCCCACACAGGAAAGACCAAATATTATATTTTAACTTTTCCACTTCCATTCAAGGAGAGATTCAAGGCATGAAAAATTACGCTAGGATAACCAGGTTATTTGTTGTTTTCTAATTAAAAGAAATGCATCAAATTATTAATGCTTTTAATGACCTGTAGTGTTCACGGTGTGCTCACTTCAGCATAGATTAATTGTTGTAGTGTAAATGGTGGGCTACGGAGTTGATGGGATATCTCAGCATCAGTTCCCCATCTTTGAGTGTCCTTTTGAGCCATGGGAAACAATAAATATATATGAATGTCTAGTATTCTCATTCTAGTCATCCCCTTATTTCCTACTGCCAAAACTTACACGGAACAGTGCTGCTCCCAAGGGAAAAAAGTCTCTTTTTCTGAATCTCATTCTCCTTCTAGTGGCTCACCTGGAATGTTCACCTCCATTTTCTGCTACAGGTTTAGAATAAGAGTTGTTACTATCCCAAAAGCCAGGTTATTAGTTACTATTAAGGCATAGGAAAAGACTGAAAACAATTTTGTTTAATCCTTTGGGAATTTTTCCTGCGGGTTTTTTTTTCACAAATTTCAAATATCTCAAGAACAAATCCAGAGATAATACATTTAAAGTGATGTGTATTCCTGTTCATAAAAGTCCTTGCTTTAAGAATTCTTTTCTCAGTTTTCCCCTTTTGAAACTGTAAGACAAATGAGGAGATAATTTATAAGTGCTTTATATTCTTCCCAGATGTTTCTATTCAGGAATTTAATGTTAATTCTCAAATGCAATGGATTCTCTAATGGTTGATCTGAATTAAGATATAAAATTAAATTAATTAATTAAAATGTAAATAACTATTGAAAGCAATGAAAACAGCAATAAAGAGAAGGAAAACGCAAAAAGAATCTAAGACTAACAGGCATCAATGAAAATAATGCTACAGTGTGGAAAAGAAGTAGACTTATGTATTTATAAAAGTTATGAAATTTTGAAGTCAAATCTCTGGAGGAAAGAGGAGTTTTGTAAGGATTTTATATATGTATAAAACATAAGAAAAGAATTACGTTAATGAGAAGTGAAGAAAAAAGCTTAAATCTGAGGGAGAACACCGAAGTCGAACTGAGTTTGCAGAACACTATGGCTGCTACAAAAGATAGTTGAAATCTTTTCTGATGTGCTTATATCAGAATTACAGCTGATAAAACAAGAGGAGGTCTGTATTTTTCCATGTTAATCTAATTTCACCACATTTAAAGAATTACACTGTGCACTGCATTAGAGGGAAAACATTGATAAGCTGAAAAGGTTTCAGTAAAAAGCAGCAAAAGTGAGTGGAGGGGTAGGGTGTGAAGGTAGAGAGAGAAAAAAGAAAAAAAAGAGCCCAGAGCAGCATTCCTTAGTTAAACACAGTGAGGACAGGATTAGTGGCCATAGTCTATGAACTCTGGGGGACAGTGAACCTATATTATCATAAGAACGTAACTAGGAATAATAGGATGTCCCCAGTGGTGGTTGTGGAGTAAATAATAAAAAAAAATACCAGACAGTGAAAGTCAGTGCTTCTCATGTCACAGTACACCTTACCACATTAGCTTGGTATGTGACACAAACTAGTCCCACGTCCCAACTTCTGCCACTGCCCAAACAAAACTGAAGCAGGAGCCAGCACTGTCCTCCATCAAGTGCCAAAGCTGTGCCTGGGAGCTATTTCACATTATTTCCAGGCCCCATCACAGCGGGAAGTTGGGGCCCAGATCTTGGGTCCCATGACATGCATGTCCAGGTGGAGGCAGGTGGCACCCCTGTGGTACACAGCCAATGCCACCCCCCTGCCTTCTTCCAGCACAGGATCCTCAGGTAGGAAATGTGTTTAGACCAAGAATTTGGGTAGAGAAGGACAGAGGGCAGAAATTCCATTCGATCAATTTTTAGTATATATTGCAGCATTAGATCGTATGTCTAGATTGTACAGTAGAGGAGGGAAAAATAGAATCAAGACCATGGTCAGACACAGAGTCAGGAGGGACTACAGAAACTGCTGAAGCTTGAGGCACCATTTCTCCAACTGCTGTGGATTATGCGACCACATAGTAAACTCTAAATTCTCATAAAGCAGGTCTAAATCTGTCGCAGAGACAATGGTTAAACTATGTATATATTTCATCTCTTGCTGCTATGATTGTACAATAAGAACATTGACAAATATTGATGTGTAAAATTCTCTATTATTTCAAGCTCCAGGATTACTTCAGCATATGTGAACACCTCAAAGAAACACTAGTTGTAATTAGAGACATTCCGTAGATGTACTGACCATTGAGTTATATGTGATTTGAGTTTAAAGGAAAACAGCAACCTAAATTAGAAAAACAGTGATTACAATGAGGAGGACGGGAACACAAGAGTCAGGTGAATTGCAAATGCGTGACCAGTCTTAAAACAGCAACATTTAAGCCTGAGCTGAAATAATCATGTGAAATTTTATTATCATGTACTAAAAAGGTGATGCCTTGAGTAAGCAGCTGTGAATGTCTGAAATCCCTGCTAAGCCACGAGAAATAATTAGATCACTTGACTCAGATACAACAGCACTATTATTCACTGACTGGGCTTACTTGTGACACTGAAAAGATCTAAATTTTTACAGGTTTATGGGGCTGAAAATGAGACTGTCTTACAAGATACCACAGCCCTAAAAATGACCACTAATGGGTCAGAATCTGGTGATAAAATGTAATGTGAGGATTTGGTCATTAACTAGTACCTGCATCCTATTCCTTTAGGATTTTGCTTCCTGCATGCTTCCATTTGGCTTGTGTGCACCTCAGCAGGGAGTCCTAAATCCTGCTGTTTGTGTGCTTACAGCAGCACATCCCTTGATTCACTGGCCTTTGATATCTTCTCTCTGGCTGCCACGCACTCTGTGTATGCAGGAGATATACCAGCTGTGAAGTCAAGCTGGCAGAGAGCAAAGACTGAAGGCTAGCAAAACTGCGTAGCTCCCAGTTCTCACATCAGTTAAATGCTCCTGTGTCTCTCCAGTAGCTCTGGTCAGCTTTAGCTCTGCCTCGCTGTAAAGCAGTTCCTTACGGCACTCACCTTCCCTTTCATTGTCCTCGGTCTCCTCTTCTGTGCCCAGCTAGCAGACAAGTAACAAGAAGGGTTAGATGCACTCATGTAGGCTGGGCTCCTTGGGAGACTGTGGTCTGGATGCTGATTCTCACTCAAGAAGACTGTAAATCACTGGCGTTTGGAAAACAGACGGGTATACTGAGATTATCTTAGATATAACTGGTTTCTATACTTTTTCCCTAAGGATCAAGTACAGGCAAGTGAAGTTGTGGGATTACATTAGGTGGATATACTTTATGGATCAGTAAGGCATTTTTTGAAGGGAATATATTTTAAAGAACTTCTGACATTATAGTAACTCCCTGAAATTTCTTAGAGCGGTTGGCTGGAAAATGTAGCTGTCTTCTGAAGAAGATTTTAAGGGATTATCATTATAAGACTGAGTTTGGCAAACATATGCTTTATTTCTGTATACCAGCTCAGAAATCTGTGTTTCAGATTTTGAATGAGTGGTCCACGGCTGATGGATACTTTTTCATGATATGAATTACCTATTTTACATTGAAAGAACAGGCTTTAAAAAACAGGAGAATTTAGCTTTTTTCAACTTCAAATTTACCTAACGAAAGAATTCTTCTGTGGTTCATTGGAAGGTGCTCTTAGAAGTTAGAATATAAACTTTTCCTTGGCAGTAAGAATGGCCAAAAGAATACTCTTTTGACCTTAAACCACTGCATAATTCATATGGAAATATAAATTTCAACCTGTAGGTGTAAGATGGTTGCTGATGATACCTGCCTGTCTGCTGATGATTTGTTTTATACCCATGCAATGTAAATGAGAGCTTTTCCCAAAGTCCACTAGGAACTAAAGAACATAAAATAATAAAGTGTCTATTGCGTATGCCAAAGAAAACTTCGGGAATACTCATTGCTGCAGGAAGAGGTGAAAGGGGCAAAGTGACACACAAGAGCTAAGTGGTGGTGGTGTTATAATCTACTTTTGATTAAAGGGCTACTTGTCATGACTGTTCATTTACTGAACATTCAAACAAACGGCCATTGGGGAACGCTTCACCAGAACTGCAGTGATGAGGTTTTGAAGACAAATGTGTATTTTACCTATCCTAACACAGCTGCTGGAAAATTAGTGCTAATGAAGAAAAAGTCTTTTGGGATATTAGGAAGCTGCAGAGTTAGAAATGTGGTGTTTGTTTACTCTCTGTAGAGGAAAGCTATCTCAATGCTTTTTCTGTCACTGCAGTTTTAAGATATTTGGATTTATAAGTCCCTAGGTTCTGAATAACACACGCCTAAAATAACTCCTACTCATTAAGAGAAAAATTGCCATGTAAAACAGAGCTGGAATCTATTTGCTCATGGTTTATTATACTACATGCACAAGTACCTCAATCTAGTTCAGTCTTCTTGCTAGGTAGGTTTTCAGAACATCCTGCGAGGGTTCTTCAAGCGGTTTAAAGTCCATTGCATTAGAAGTGCAACGGCTGGTGGAAATATATTGCAAAAACTCATTTAAAACAACAACAATCTTTAAAAAGCAATGAATATTACTCATCAACATCAAATAGGAGTTGAGAAAAAAAAAGATTTTAAAATAGAATTCACTTAATGAATTATATTCTTGCTATAAAACTGGATGCTTGGAAAGCATCTGGCCTGATTGTTTTTCATCATAATTGTGGAGAGAACCTTTTTTTAAAAAAGGAGGGGCCTAAAATAAGGTTTTAAAAGAGAGGGGCCTAAATTAGTCTCCTAAATTCTTTTCAGGCACCTAGCTACACGGCTTCTCTCTCTTTTTTTGTAGGTACTATACAGCTTCCCCTGACCCTTCTTTCATTTGTTCCCTGAATTTGAAAGTTTCTATACTTCTAAATGTTTCAAAAATTTGACTTCTTAAATTAGAACACTAAATATAGGCTATGAGTTCAGTTATAAATGGACATTAAAAACTAACAAAAGAGGAAAGCTGGCTCAGCTTCATATCCACACCCAGAAGAAAACGTTATAGCAGCATTGGAGACTATATTAAGAAGGATTTATAGGTTTTCATGAGCAAGTGTTCAAATACTGTTAACCCTTTACAACTATGAAGACATGGGTTTTCTTAATAAATTTTGGAAATGTGCAGAAATCAAAAGGAATCTTCATAAATTTGGGGTGGTTTCAAAAATCCTTATATGAAGGATTTTCCACAACTGAAATGCCTTCCGTTCAAGCTATGACCTGAGTAGTTGCATAGAAAACACAAAAGCTTTCTTAGCTGCTATAATTAAAATAACTGAGGTATTACAATAGAAACATTTGTGTTTCACAGTGTTTTTTCAAAGCTGTTAGCTAAGAGCTTGCTGTAGTCTTCTGGTGTATATAGAAATGAGACTCTATTAGGTCAGTGTGCCTATTTCCCTTGTAATTCTGGATTCTTTCATGGAAAATACTAGTATTTGCTGAAGTCAGCAGCTGACTGCCAATAAGAATTCCATTTCCTAAATGCTTCTTTTTAAATTTTCTGCTGTAAACATTGGAAAAAGGATTGTCTTTTCAAGTAAACCAAGTGCTATCAAATGCTATGAAAAGCATTTTGAAATTCAACTGCATTGAACTATGAAATCTTGCATTTGATTGAGAAAGGTTATAAAGTCTTTCAATTGTGGATGGGCACTGACTTCTTACTCTATTGTAACTTTTCTTCATTGGCAGAACAGTCTATAGTGACATATTGCAAAGTGTCTTGTGGTTTATGCTGTGGGCTGCCTGACCAGACTAACTAGTCTGAATTCATAGGGAAGATTCAAAATTTTAAACTCTCATTTTTCTGTTGGGAAAGAAGTTGGCAATTTTATCCTAACATAGAAATGGAAGCATTAAGACAATAAGCTTTTCCTAAGTAAAATGTTTGTTACTGTGCAAAAGCAAAAGCTGAGCTCAGAAGACCACATGGACACTGAAAGATTCAGTCTCTGTCAGCTAACATGGATTCCAAATCCCATGGATGGATCTTATGCTTAAAGTCTAAGTTAAGGTTGACACATAAGTTAACTTTGTTCAGTTTCAGATGTCCAAAATACTTTGCACTTGGGATATGACCCTCCTGAAGATATGACACTTGAGGTGAACTGAAGGTTCTGGTGTTGGGCTAGATGGTAGGTGCTGGAGATGGGGCTCTGCCTGCCAGACAGCAGCCCTGGCTGCAGTGGAAACAGCCCCAGGAAGAGAAGTCCCAGGAGAAAGAGAGAAGAACCACCTGTTACCTCAAAGACTATACCTTCCTGTAAAGAAAGGCTTGAGGGATGGGGTAAAATAGGGCTATCTGGGTTATACAAAATATTAGAGGATTTAGTACTCCTTGCCTGTTTCATGAGAAGGAGTTTCTCCCCAGTCAGTTCTGCATTTAACTAAACAAAGTAGCTGCTTCCCTGGCTCCACTCCTATGAATAGCAAGTTATTTTTGTTATCAAGCCGCTCCTTTACAGAAGTGGAAATAACTTTTAATGTTAGTAAGTATTTTTAGAGCAGGTCAAGTGAGGAACCAGTGACTTTATAGGCACTTATTAGTGGTTACTCATCTAGATCCATTCCTGCTGTATGCTTCCTTTTTTTTTTTTTCTTATTTGCTTTATAAAAACCACATAGCCATTTCTGTTGTCATCCTGATGTAACCTCCGGGTCAATCTGCAGGAAGAAAGGGAAGATGATGAGGAATGACTAGGGAGTGCCAATTTTAAGTTGAGAAAAATATTTAATCTTCTAGGTTTTGATTGGAGGACACAGAATTGAGTATATAAGATAAAAATTTATGATGCTTTCAGAGGGAGATTGAATGTCACTCTTCATTGGCCTTTATCAGGCTAAAAATCACAAGAATAATATTTATATAAGCATTGCACTGGTTGAAATATGTTAAAGGAATGATCTGTGCACAAAGCACACTTTCGAGTATCACTTCTACCTATGAGAAAACAAAGATGGAGGTGGGAGTAGGAATTTGCCTATTATCTTTTAAATCCATACTAAATTCAGTAAGGTAGTTTTAGAGTTACAACTGTTCAAATGAACCTGGAAGTTAACATGAACTCATCGTTTCTCATCCTTCCCTCTCTCCATGATGCAAAGTACAGTACCAAACTGCAGATAACTAGCTAAATAATTTTTTTCTTTTTTATATCCTTGTTTGTGCATTTCATTTGCTACATGTGCTACATTGTTTGATTTACCATACCATAACAATTTTTAAGATCACTTCCACCTAAACAAGGAGGATCTAGACTTCTGTGACAACTAGGACACATTTTAAGTTAGGATTACTTTCATTTTGCTTGGATTTTCCTAATTAAAGATAGATCAAGTCAGGAAAGAAACAGTGAAATCAAGGCACTGAATTCTTGTCTCTGGCTCATACAAATTAGAAATCATTTTGTTGAATTAACTGTAGTTATGTCATTTTCATAATGTTTTGGATTCAGTATTTAGGAGTGGACAATTTAGCATAGAATTTGTCAGCAGATATGTCCACTCATGAAGGTTAAAAACCTCTTGTCTTTGACAGAGACAATGATAAGGAGTGGACCCTTCTCCTTGATATTCACATAAGGAAGTACCACAAAAGGTGGCAGGAACAGAAAATTTCAACATAGGCAAAATAAATAAACACCTGAAATGTGTTGTGCAATTTAATATTAATGTCATTTTCAGAACTGTGTTGGGTGAAAATGAAAGTTCTCAAACTTCTCTCAAAGGTTCACCTTGAAAACACAGATCAAAGACAAACATTATTAGTCCACTCTGATCTCACTTCAGTGTTCTTTCTCCTGGGAATGTGCCCATCAGATTGCATCATTGTTTTTCATTTTTTTAGTTTAATATTTGTCTGAATAGGTGCTAAATTCTTTGATCTATTTTTATTGGACTCACAAGAAAACTTTGAAACCTCTGTCAATGAGAAAGAGAGAAACAACGTGTTTCTGCTTGACTTTTTTTGTCCCCATTTGGTTATCAGGGACCCTGTGTCTAGAGACTCTGGTGTAGTTGCCACTGTGTGTTGCCATCCCTGCCACAAGATTAAGGCTTTTGTGACTTCACCTTTGAGATTTACTTCTGTTTCAACATTTAAGATCTAGGATCCATTTTTTTTGCTCTTTGTATGTCTACCTTCAAATAGCCAATTTAAAGAAAAACATAGAAAAGAAGTTTACAGCATTTGAAAATAACTGCTAGCTATATGTGTTGCTAGTTATGCTGAGATCAGATTTGGGACAGGAACTCAACAGAAGGAGACAAATGAGCTATGCAAATATATTGAATAATTCTGAAAAGATGATCTCATACAAAATATATTCACTTCTCTGACCCTACCACACTTATTGCAGGTAACGTTTTGGTTCTGAAAAGTCATTACAGTCATGTGAATAAACTAGCTAGAGGGCTGCCTTAGGCCAGTTCCATCTCTAATGCTTTCTGATGTGTAAACGCACAGAGCTCTTTATTTCTTAAACTGTCGTGGATTACTTGTAAGGTTTGTGCAGGTACAAGCCTAGTGTTACAAATCTAGCTAATTCCTTAATTCAAGGGTTGGATAGAGCATATGAAAGGCAAGGCTTTTCATCTGAGCAAACATAACATAGAAATCAGGAAAGTTTTATTAATTCCCTGATCTGAGATATTTGGAGTTCCAGTTAGTAAATAAGTTTAGCTTTGAATAATGTTCCCCAAGAGTATCTTTATCATTTCTATCAGTGATGGTCTTCTGAAGATGTCAAATTGGAACCCTTTTAGATATTTGGATAGTTTAGCAACCATTTGGTAAATGTCAAAGGGTGAAGGCTGCAACCGGGTCAGCAGGGCAGAGAGCCGACAGTGCAGAACAGAAAACAATGTAATACTTGTAACTTCACCCCCAAGTCCCCTCTCCAAATAGAGACGTTTTTCTTTGAAATGTCTGCATCAAATCCAATAATTCCTTTGCTGCTCTTGTGTTCTACCAAAATGTATAATGGTTTGTGCTGTTGACAACTCCAGTCAAAACAGTATTTAAAAGAAAAATATGAGCAACTCTTCATACAGAGGTCACATTCTGTATGAAAAAATATGGAGCATTAGAAAAGTTCAAAATACAAATGAGTTTCACAAGTCAAACTGTTCCTGTGTGTGGCTGGGCACATCTGTTATGAATAAGAAGTTTCATAAATCATTGAAGACAGAAAAAAAGAACATTCTCAGAGCTCTCAAAAAATGCAGATCTCTCAAAAAAATCTCTTTTCATTCAGTGAAAGATGTAAATTTTCAAAATTCAGGGTCACTACCTCTGCATTGATCCATATAAAAATCTACAATGGCTCCTTGTGTTTGTGGCTTTCAAATGTATGTTATCTACTGACACTTATAAGGAGCTCAATTACTTGGTAGAAAAATTTTAAACAAGAGGGAGGGATGAGAATGAGACAGAATACTACAGAATTGACACAGAGGAGTCTTTCTGATATTGATAATGTGCTGGCATCTGCTTCTGCCTTTTATTTTTACAAAGTGGAAAACAAATTAACCAACAGCATGAGATACATACGTGAGTTTATAGAAACGATACAGATTGAAAACTTGGTTATTATAGTGGTTAGCTTGTGTGCTACTTAGAGAAGAGCTTTTGTGACCATTTTGACCTGAAATACTTAAAGGTAGCTATGCAGAAACTCCCGATTTATTCCAGTTCAAGGAGTATTTATAAGTACTTTTTATCTTATCACAATTGTTGTGGCTATCTATCCTTCCCAGAAGCTAGCTGTGCACACTGAAGAGAAGCAGAAGCTTTTAAGCCAGGCTGAAATTTTTGAGGGTAAACACTAGCTCTTGGTCAAATCCCATTCTGACTTACTGTAGCCTATAAGCACTGTTGTAAATTATATGGGTGACATAGGAAATTTTGCTGTAGCAGCTCACTGTCACACTGAGTAGCGGCAATTCCTAAGGCACTGAGACCAGTGTGATCAGGCAGAAAGGAATTAAATCAGTTCTCTGCAGTGAATCCTAGGTGCAAACACAAGCTGTTGCATGAAGACCTGCTCAAAAACCTGTCAAGGCTGACAGAAAGAGTTGGGCATTCAGCAAGCCCTGCTGAGGGCCACTGAGACTACAGGAAATCTTCCCTTCTTGCTTTAGCTTTGAACCATTCTGGAGGACGTAACCTGGCCTGTGAAAAAAGTCTGGCTGCTCTGCAGGGTGTCAGGCAGTATATCCAGTCAGTCTGCTCTTGGCACTACAGGGGTCCCAGAAGTGTCGTCCATAAACAGCATTGCTAATGTTCTCAAATCACTTCATGAAACCAAACTTGTCTAAAAATGAGAAATTTCTTCTCCCTGTTTCTTTCATCAATCTGTTCAATAAGCATTAGAGAAATCATCTACCTCTTTCTAAAAGAACTGTATTTCATTCACTCATCCCATAACCGAACAGAATGGCAAAGCCATGAAGTTTTTGCTTAAATCATGACCTGCTGTACGAATCATGAACAATAGCTCTACCTTGTAACAGTCTGTTCGTCCTGAGAGTTACTGACTTGCTGAGATAGTACTGAAATAAAAATCCTGGATACGACTCCTTGCTTGAAACTGGTTTCTAAAAACACATTGACCTCTCTCCTTTGATCTATAGCTCTGTTAAGGAAATGACAGACAAAGAGGGAAACTTTTGGAAAAGTTCATTATCACAAATTCTGGCCTAATAGAGATATTATTATAGCATTTCTGTGAGTATTGCCCACAGAGTAGGCTTCAAAAGTTGCTAGCAATCCTATTTTTTTTTTTTTCAGGCATGGAAAGTTCAAGGTAGAGGTATTGCCTGGATGCATTTATCGAGGCTCAGCAGTTTATCTGCTGTGCAGAACTCTAGTCCCACAGGATCTTAAAGTAACATATACTTGGTGCAATCGTGATGTCAAGAGACTTGTAGAAGGAAAATGCTCAGAACCTGGTGAGAAAAACAGGTGTTTAGGGCAAGGCTGTTGCAAGAATCAGGAGGAATTTAATATATTTTATATTTAATATATCTAGTATATGAAAGTCTCTCCCTTCCCATCTGCCACCAAAAAACCTCACACCAATCAACCAGTGGTAGAGGTTGCCTCCACATGCAACATTAGCACTGTATTTAAAGGCTGAAGAATGTAGGCACAGACCACAAGAAAGGACCAAGCAAAGTACTGGCTCTCCCAGGCATGAGTGAATCTGAGCTATTTACTGCAGGCTGTTTAATTTCCTTGAACTATCTTCCTGTTCCAACACAAGTCCTACATATTTAACCTTTGTAGTTCACTTGGATGTTGAAAGTTTAAAACAAATAATACTATGCTTTGTCAGACACCATTAAAAAATGTCAGCAGTCATCACTGAAACACTTATTTCTTAAATATCTTCAGTCTACATATAAAGCATGCAGTGAACTTTACTTGCTCAATGTTTCATAGCTTTTGGTATCTAAAGGTGATATTTAAAACTGTATATTGATCCTGAACCAAATATTTTTAGAATTCAGTGCCTCAGAATGAGCTCTCTGGGACTGTGAACATGTCATCAAGTGCAAGTTTTGACTGGAGGACAGAAATGTGTTCCAGAAAAAGAGTGAACTTGCTTTTCACTGATGGATGAATAATAATTGCTACTGATACTTCTGTGATTTATGTGTAAGTTCACTAGTTGCTGACAGTAAACTCTCAACACAAAATACCGTTCAAAAGATGTAGATACTGGAAATTATTTTATAATTGCTTCAAAAATAAAACTTTAAGGCATTCATTTTAGAGAAATGTGAAAATAAAGAAAATGACAAGATGGCTTCTGAAGAAGTAATCAAAGAATACCAGTGTTATCTACAGGTAATTTATCTTGATATGACAATAAAGTACATGCTTTTACTTCCCAAGATTTCATAAATGACCTTATACATCTTGGTTGAGATTGAGATTTATGTAATGCTAATAATATACTACCTTCTCTCTCAGCTGAAGAAATGAAAATTGGCAGATGAAGATGTTTTGCCCTGTGGCCACTGATGTCTTTAATCAGAGATTTATCAAAATGTTTCTCAGCTTCATGACTGCACAAGAGAGAAGGGAATAATCTATTATTCTGAAGACATCAGGAAAGCTACAATAGGAACATTTGACAAAGGTAGGAAGAGTACTACATCGTATTGTTTGAACTCTTAAATGTTAGCTCTTTGACAGCAATTTGTTTACAAATGAATGGAAAATGAAAGTGACTACCTATCCATAATGATAATGTGCTCCATTTTGAATTGCCAATGTTGAATAATATAGCAAAAATATATTACAGATTATGAAATAAAATTTTCCAACTCAAAGAGTCTCAGAACGCAGGGACTACGATTATATTGATGTTTAATATAGATACTGAGTGTTTGTAGACTTCCTTCCTTTGCAGTTTTTTACAATAGGAATAATTCCACTGAAAACAGTTAATGCTTAGAGAGATCCAACTTATTCTTAACATTTTGATGTTAGAAACAATGGTTTCTGGATCTTGAGCAGAAGACTACACAGATGACCATTAACTTTAATAAAAGACAAGTCATGTGGTTTCCATTATTAGAGTGAAAGAGCAATTAATCTTACATTTATGTTCTGCAATGTTTGCAAAATAGATAAGAAGGAAGCTTTATCATATATCTTCATCAGAAGGTGGTGAGGTTAGATTCTTCAGTAATATGTCAGAGAAACTGCCAGAAATTAGGCAAGTGGCCAATGTCAGGTCTGTGTTTAGTCAGGTGGCGTTAAGATCAAAGTGGTGTTACCGCAGAACAGTACTGTATCAGTTCTAGACCAGTAAATCTGCTTGGAAAATTTTCAGGAAGATAAAGTTACGAAACCTGTATTAACTACATCTTGCAAGCATTTTATTGAGACATACCCAATCGGCCAGTAAACGAATTGGGACCATTTATGGTAAACAAACTACTGCCTTAATTATGAACACTATTGCAGCATTTCCTACTCATGTGTGGTTGGCAAGACACAGAGAAGACAGGAAGCACGCTTGGATACTAACACCCATACGAAAAATGAGTGTATGGCCAGTCACACGCATGTGCAGACACACAAAATTGAAGCCCTGGCTTTTCTGTTTCATTACTACTGTTTCATGATCACTGTTAATTGAATGGACACTGGGAAAATACTCTGAAAGCAGTTCAGACTATAGGAATAGACACCTGTGAAAGAAAAGGCAGAAACCAAGCTACTTTTATTCACTCTGTCCCCTTCATTGTCACCTCCAGAACAGCAGTGCTTAAGATTTTACCTTTTTGGGAAGAAAAAAAGGCATTTTTTTTAGAAGTCTCATTGTTATTTGCTGACACTCATGACAGGACTACTTAAAATTATACAAACATTTTTCCCCCTTCAGCTAGCACTGAGAGACAATTCAAGAAATTGCTTTCATGTACCATTGTCTGGCTCAGCAGGAGTCCTAGTTGTTGAGCAACCATCTTCCTTATTAGCTGTAATTCACCTTTTAACTACTAAAAGAACTGCTGATGGATTGACCAGACAAGAAAAAGCAAAAGAGCAGGAACTACTAAATACTGAATCGAACAACTATAATATTAATCCATTTTGACAGACAAGTAGTGAAAATTTACTTCCTTATGAATTGTATCTTAAAAGCTCACCTGCCTTGGAAAACGATGTATTGTTTCATCAGTGTGCTTATGAAGCTTTCATAATACTGCTTTGTCAGGTTAGAACACTGCTTGAGAAAAAAAAAATGATAATTGGGCAAATTACATAGAAGTTTAAATATGTTGAACCCGCATACAAGCTGTTAGTGAATGTAGGGTAATACTGATACTTATTAATTATATTGCAATTGCCTTTAGAGGCCTCCTCAGAACCTTCTAAGGCACCTGTGAGGAGAGGAATGGGGAACCTGTGATGCTACATCAGCACTGCTCTGAATCTACCAGAGGTGTTTGCAGGGGTAAAATTAGCATCTGCCTAGGGCAATTAGTTGCTGCAACCCTCCTGACTGCTTTGCTTTCCTGAAGCTATGGGAAATGACAAGGCTGGAGAATCCCAGATTTTGGCGTGTTTGCATCTTGATGGATAAGCTTCTTGTCCAAGGAATCTACAAAAGCAATGACTTTGCAAAAAGGGAAAATCTCTCTGTATAGAGAGCTCTCCTCTGTGAAAAAAATCATACCAAGAACATGGGAAGAGAAATAAAGGACATAAAGAATGGAAATATTTTATGTGATTGTCAGAGCTGGCACCAGCTTCTCTTCACCTCAAACATCACCTACAGGTATCCTTCCCTAGATTTGCCAGTAATGGTGAATAAAGACACAGTCTTATTGTCTATAAGCATATAGTTAATACAGCAGCAGTATTGGTACTGGATGAAATGCTAAAAATTGAATGGATCAAGAAAGCATTTTTTTTCTGTTCAGCATATGAGCCTTGTTGAGCCGAATCCATGACCCTGCCTCCCAGAGACACATAAATTTAGATGTCTGACAACAGCTTGCTATTTTACTGTCAGGCAGTTCCCAGGGTGTGGCACACCCTTAATATAGGGCACAGCTTTGTGATCTCAGCTCCATGGGCTGATGTAGCCTCTTCAAGCATGCATAAGGAAGAGAAAATTTAGTTTTGCAAGATCCCAAGACCATCTATGTTTAGTTGCTGAATGACAGCTGTTGTCATACAACTTATTCATTGACTGCAAGCAATGACTGAGAAGACAAATCTGGAAATAATAGTTTACTCATGGAAACACAGAATGACCTTCTAAAAAAGGTATCCTAGTGTGGTGGTGACAATTTAAGCCTTAATTGTCATTGTGGCCACTACTGAGTACAAGTGTCACAAACCCTCACACACTGAAGGCAATTTACAAACTAAATGTGGTAATTCTTAGATTGGTTTAGCAGCTTAATAAGTGCTTCTGTTCTTTACTCTTCATCAGTCTGTGGACAGTACAGAAATTGTTGAATAGTCACTGAACAGCCATCAGAAGAGATGTTCTGAATCTGTGATAAGGTTGTTATTCCATTCAGATTAAATTAATTTGGATTTCTGGTGGTAATTCACCAATTTACATTAGTTTCCTTTCCTCTGAGAGCAAGGGAATTTCCAATCAGTTGCATTATTTTTTCTATTTGCTGGTTGCCAGCACAGATAAGAACTGCAGGTTATTTTTTTATTAAACTAAACACAAGCCATTTTGGATAAAAAAAAACAGTCACCTTGAAATTTGTGGTTGCAAGTGGGTGTGTAAACTAGAAAAATAGCAGACTTGTGTCACAAAAGCTTAGTAAGTAGGAGTGTTCCATGAGGTGTCTTAATCAGGCTTTTTTACTGGGAACAGAAGCTGAAGGAGACTAAAATCATAAAATATTTTTTTCTCTGAAAAAATGGAGTTACATCTTTGATCATTTTGATACCCATATTTATCAGCTGAACTTGGCTACTAGAAGCCAGGCTTCAGGGCTAACATGAATACTGCTAAAAAAGATAAAAAAAAAATTGCTTATGGTTATTGCAAGATATTTTTATTACCTGTTACTTGGATAACTTGTGCAAGGCCATAACTGCTTTACATATCACTGAGGACTTAATCTTGAAACTACTGTATGGAATTAGAGCAGCATGAATTGAATTACATTTTTATTTGCCATCTTACTAAGCAGGAATAGGTCAGTGTGTCATATAAAAACATTAATTGTGGGTAAAAACACTTACTCAAAAAATATTGATTACTAAAAAAAAAAAAATCTAAGACCTGTCTTATGTGGTGATACTTACAGCACCATTTCTTTCATGAAATTGGAGTCTGTGGACTGAACAGAGGAAAAATGCTGAACTTCTGATAGTTAAAAATATTGGGCTCTTAACATATACAAAACCCACCATGATACTGAAGAGAATATTAAACTTAAGGAAAAGGAAACATCGTGTTCATCATTCACATCCCTCCTAAGGAAGCTGTGCTATAATTGCACTTCACACTAGAGTTAAGCCCAAAATAGTAATAACAATTGAAGCTTCCACCAAGTGTCACTTTTTCCCTTAAGCATGCAAAGGCTCGAATGCCACATAAAGCAGGGCACTGAAAAAGTAAACTTTAACCATGGGATTTTGTGAGCTTTCATCTATTCCTGTTTTGCTCTTGGCAAAACTTTAAAGAGCTGGCTAGCTTATATCTACATTTAAATGTGGGTTAATAGGAAAAATGTGCAGAGACATTGATAACATAATTACAAAATAAATTAAAGTGCATCTTATCAGTAAAATACTCTGTCTGTGCACATTTTGGAGTGGACAAGGTACAGTATGAAGTCCTGTTTGAAAAGAGTCAAATACTTGCTAAAGTTTTGTACTTGTGTATGCACACTTATATCATGCATTGCATTATTGATTTACTATACAGAATGTGGAGATAAGAAAGTTCAGCTTTAATACAACATGTGATGTGATCTGTAGGAATTTGATAGTCAAAAGCACTTCATAGACCATCCTTTTTTGAGGCAGAAAAAAAGGGACAGCCTCTGAGAGTTTTCCAACATATTGTTGGAAGCTCCTTCATTGGATGTGTCCTTAACCACTGCCCTGGGAAAAACTATGAAAGTACAATACACCAAACCTGTCCTCTTCATCCTCTGAACAAATATTACTGTGCTATGAGTTATCAGTACCCCATTAATACCGATAATGAACCTGAAGTTTCAAGATCACTTGAAAGCATAAGTCCTTCCTGATGTAGGCTTTCACATCTTGGAAAACAGTGATGACACTGAAGATGGCATGAACAACTGAGTGTTATGGAAGGTATCTATGAGCACATGCAGGTCTTCATTCATGCCTTGGCCTCATCTCAAATACATCTCCTTGTCAGCAAGATGGCAGAGAGGATACTGCAATAGGAATATCTCGCTTACATGGAAATTTGTTCCTGAAGTAGAAGAGCAAACAGAAGTAGGCTGGAGAAAGCATAAGGACCAGCTCATTGCTGAGAAGATGAATTAGGTCAGAAAAAAATGAAAAAGTTTTTAGCATCTAAACTTAAACTAATGTTTTCTGACACTTGCTGAAAATTAGAGAATTATAAAGGCAGCTTGTGTTTTGTTAAAAACTGTGTTGCCCAAGAAAACAGTGTAATTGTCAGAATGTTCATATGGATTCAAACCATGTTTTTACTGGATAGTATCAAGGAATAAAACTAAGGTCTCCAAGCAGAAATCACATTTTTAATAATGGAAGTAATTTCCCAAGAAATATTCGTTTTAGAACATTAATAATTGTAAAAATCCTTCTAATTACATAAGTACCTAACTAATGAGACAGTTACTTTGAAAGTCAGAAAGAAAAGATGAGCATCTGCTATTAATTTTCTCAAGTGTATTTTAAAAGCTGATACAAAAGGGAGTTCTAAAAGGGAAATGTCTTTAAAATTCTTGCTAAAGCATAATATTGTCATAAAAAATCCTAGCAAAAAGGCTTTGCTTTTTATATTGAATGTATTCCTTGTTCACACTGTTCACACAGAGTTTTAACTCTGACCAACATGGGAATCACCTACAGAATTGCTTGATTAAAAATGCTCTTACCAATATTTAAATATTTTAATAAGAACAAATTTTGCATTTAACTGTTTCAGAATTCTGTAAGTTTTGGCTTTTCATTAAGTCAATAGAGCAGAAAAACACCTAATTCATAAGCCTCAGTTTATATGCTTTTCTGTTTTTGAATAAAAGTAGACAGTAGTAGAAAATAAATATATAACGAGGCAATGCATTTCTTAGCTGTTTCAGGCCTTCTTGCGCATTTCCATGACACAATGTCTGCAAATACAATGGCATAATGCCCACTGGGGAAAAGACTGGAATGCTATTTGTTCCCAAAACTGCATTTCCTTGTAAGGGAACAAGCTTGACTTGGCAAACAGTTTCCAACCTTTCACTACATTTTTAGATAAAAATCAAGGTTGTCTATTCTAATTATTTTTTTTTTTTTTTTTATAAAGATCAGAGGATTAGGGAAGGAGAAATAAACATCTTTTTGTGGTTGGTAATACTGAACACAAAGAAGATTCTTCCTTTCACAGATCCTAAGAAGTTCATTCTTAGTGGTTAATAAGCAAGACACGTCAAGAGTTATTTCTTAATTTATATAAATAGTTACATATTTAAACCTAACAATTACTTCAATGCCTCCTAAATAAAATGCTTCCTGAAGCTGCATTGGTACAGAGCTGTAGCACAGAGCTGCAGTGATAAGAAAAAGCATACAGTCTGCGAATGGGCACTGCTCTATAAACATTTATAGGATAATAAAAATACACTTAATTGCATGGTATGACAAAAGTATTATTTAATTTGCTGCAGCTGAATAGTATTTCTTCCAGAACAGCAGCAATTCCAGAAATGGCCTTGTAAGAAAGAGCTGAAAAGTTGTATACTACAATGATACTGCCTCTGAATTTAGATCCAAAGTAACTGTTCAAGCATTTAGTAAATGTTTGACATTATGCCTAGGATAAAGCCATAACATCTCATGAAACATTTAGTTTCTTTAGAGGTTAGCATTTTCAGTAATTTTACTTCAAAAATAATTTAGACTTTGTTTAAAACATATACCACACCCCCCTTTTTTTATGTGGCACTGTTTTTATAGCAAAGGGAATATTTTGAAGATGGATAAGATTCCAGGGAGGAGGAAAGAAAAATGATGAAAAATGTTTCAAGTTTCTAGAGCAACAGCATGTCAGAAAACTGGATTAACCCAGAAGGGAGCTGTGCTAAGGAGAAGAATCAAAACCCATGAAAAAAAACCTGTGACTGGAAGACTGGAAAATAAATTTGGGCAGTAAAATGGAATGGGAGAAAAGTCTTTGACAATGAATTGGGCTAAACAATGAAAAGGTGAAGCTTCAGCTGCCAGAGACATGGATGGTACTCCTGTGGAGCAGAAAAATAAGCCATTGGTCTCACACCAAACCTCCTGGCTCAGGTGTTACTCTTGACATACAGTCTTTCTTCCTTCATAGGCTTGCACTTTCTTCAAGCCTATTGTAAGTGAGCTAAAGGGTCTCCAGTTTTGCCTGGAGAGAAGACATTCAACCCATGACTGATGAAATAAGAATCATGGAGACACAGAAGCCTGGAAAAAGTTGGTATTTCCTTGAATTTACCTGTCATCATTGGTGAAAGCTGGGCCTGAGCCCTTTCTGCATATACCTTAAACATAACAGAAAGGCAGTGGGCTGCAAGGAGACAATGTGCCACATTTAAACTGAATATGTACAAATTTTAAAGTTTTCTGTGGAATTGGGGAGTTCGCATGACCTTTCAGTGCTGCTTTAATGTCTGCTTGTACACTAAAGCATAAAATTCATCTTCATGAAGCAAGCAAATAGAAAGCTCTCAAGCATCTCAAGGTATGTAAATATTCAGTCATATACCTTGCACATCCTTAGTTTACAGCTGCACGTATACAAAAATAGCCCTTGAAAAGTTTGCCTAATGAATCAGTTCAGTGAAAGAACACTTCACAAAGGGGTATACAAAACCTATATTATCCATTTTTTCCTAATAAGGGAAAAACAAATCTTTAGGAAACATCTGGCTTCCCAGAATCTGTAGGAAGTCTATGGTTAACTCCCTCTACAGCAGCTTAAGAAGTGTTTATTAGCTTGAATAGGAGTATTTTAATAAAGCAGTAGACATACTCTTGCTCAGCAAAATTGCAGTGATGGGTAAGACACTCATGAAAAATGGACATGTTTACTAAAGCTGCTGCAGCAGGGAAAATAGAATGCTAAACAAGCATGATGGCACTGAACGGTGTGAGCTGATACTCAGTACAATAACGCTGAACTTCAACAGGGCAAGTAGCCCAAGTCACCACGTCTGTTTACAGCTCAGTCTTTTTAAAGACAAGATTTGAACTCAGTACTGCTCAGTTATATATCATTAATACAAAATTAAGTATAGGTGTTTGGGGGCAGGGTTAGTGGTGGGAAGAGATGGGATGCTGAAAAGAATAATTTCCCGTTTTCATCCAGAAAGCAGTACCAGCAAACTCCGACTTTAAACTGTATTTCAGAAGCTTGAGAAAACACCGTTTTTTTGGCAAGACAATCTTTTAACAGCTGAACCATAGAAGAAGTCCCAAGAGGCTTTTCACAGCTGGAAGGCTACCTACACCAATTAGATTCAGACCAGACTACAACTAGAAATCAGTTTTAAGATGTTTGCTGCCATCTAGTGTCTTTATTTCTGTTTCCAACCGTTAAAAAGTGGCCATCTTAGTTGACAAATTACTTCAGAGGATAAAGTAGGTATCAGTACACTATCCTGCAGCTGACACTGCAGAGGAAAACTCAACGGTGTTTTACATAAACTCAGGGGCTTGCTTGGTGTAGATTCAGGATGGAAGGTCCTTTAAAAGTGGTAGCTACAATGCCCTGCTAACAAGTCTTGATTCATTTCAGCACAGTAACAAGAAATATCCTTTCATGTAGACTGGAAAGGGATATTAGAACATAGCATTCAATTTTATTATTTTCAAATTGTTATTGGAAAAAAAACCTCCTAAATTATGTGCCAGTTGGGAGCATCCTAAGATTTGGGGACATGCAAATAAACAAACACCTGAAAATACCGCCTACTAGCTAAGTTGAAATGAGGCTGTCTTGTCAAAAAAATAAAGTTTCAACTTCGACAACTGTGATTATTACTTTAAATAAAAAAATTGAGGTACAGCTGGCATTTAGCCTACAGATAACACATGACCTAAGGAACATTAATAATTTGCTAGTTATGCAGTAAGAGTACCTAAGAGTATAAGCAGATAGGTTCATTGCTATTTGTTAGTCCTGTTTGCACCATTAAAGAAACACATCCTTTAAAACAGTTTGTAGCCTCCGGAAATATTTTCATTTTTACTGACTCTGGGGAAATGCAACATTTTAATAAGAGCTAATAGGCTGTTGTCAAAGTATTTGTCAGCTTCAGAGTCAAGGATCCACCACTACATGGAATGTGATACAGGAGTCTCTCAACCAGGGGAAATTGGAAGTATTAAAATCTGTATGTAAGCATGTAGCCTTTATAGCACTTAAATGAGTAAAATACTGATTCTGAACTCAAATGGGTCATGTTCTGTTGATCTGGAGGCTAGTGGTTGCAAAGAAGATATAACTCACTGCATCCTCTGCTCCAAACAAGTTCAGCATCCTGGGAAAAAGATGTGCTGTCAAAATCTTCTCCCCTTTCTGGTCCCTTCTCCCAATTTTCTTCTATCAAAGACTTATTTCCCCCTCATACACCTCCTGAGTCTCTTCCCTCTATCCCTTGTTGTTCATTCTCATTTATTGCTGTGCGCCGAAGCCAGAATTCTCACCCCCTCCCTCCGTTGCAGTGTGAAGCAGCACAGAACTTTCCTCTTCCAGTTCTGCTGCCCAGCACCGCACTGGACTTGAGAAAAACCTGCGTGCAGTAACTCTGGGGAAAATTTGGCCTATTCCTGTCATTGTGGACTGCAGTGTGCTGTCTCTTCCTGCTGACTGAACACAAGCCACCCAGTCACACCAAAGAGCTTTGAGGGGATGGAAGACACCTGATAGTTTTCTTCCTGTGTAACCAGTTCAGCATTTGACAGTCACTTCTGAAAATGTATTAACAACCAACTTGGGAGAGTAAACCCAGGTATGTGGAAGAGAACACCTTTAACCTCTGGACAAGTTTTTATTTTGGGTCTCTACTTCAAAGAATGCAGTAGAGATGTCTAGTGAAACAATACAAAGAATTGTTTTTGTTAGGTGGAAGAAATATCTGAACTCATTTTTAAGAATGTTTGACTATCTTTGCACAAATGAGGCAAATGAATATAATTTTTCAGTTACAGTAGCAGTAAAAATTCAGTAAGTGCTTTCCTGCTTCAGTGCAAGATCAGAATCTATGGCCAAAAATTATAATTTTACTTTTTTAAGAACTTAGAATTCCTAAATCCTTCCAGCCTTGAATTTAAATATAAAACTCTTGCTATAGCAACTGTTAAGTCTAATCTGAAAACTGTCTTTATAAGTGTAGCAATACACATCATCCATATCAACAGTGCAAAACTGTAAAATACTTGGACTAAGAGCTTTCTGTACTTCTGTATTTTTGGTACCTTATAAAGTGACTGATAATATAAGATTATTATGGCAAGAAGATTTTCTGAAGAATCACTAAAATAATCTCAGTTTAAATTGAATATTTTTGAAGGGAGAACAAAAATATCTGTAACATGGTGCCCAGGCATGTATGTGACTATAATAAACATAAAAAAATCAGAACTGATTCTTCAAGGATAAGTCTGGGACACAAAGTACTCAAAAAAGATGTTTGCAACAGGAGAATAACTGTCCCAAACTGCCTATCCGTGATATGGGAGAGTACACATGTGAGCCTTGGAGGGCTATGGTTAACGTGTGCTACTGCTTCAGCATACTTCTTCAACAGAGACCAGTCATCAACGAGGGCCAGTAAAAAACAACTTTTCTTTGACAGTGTAATAGGATGTGTGCTCATATTTGACATAGAAGAAACAGGGCCAGAGCCATAAAAACTGAAGTGTCTACCTCAGCTACCTGATGTAGTTATGGCAGACTAAGCAATAAAAGCAGTCTTGCTGAATAGAAGTAATTTGTCCTAAATCCAATGATCACTGTTACATTGCATTATTAATGCAGTTAATGTCTGTTCTTGCATAGAGCATGTTAACGTAGGTTTAAAATTAGAGATTAATTGCTTGTATTATAGATTTCTATTTTTGTAAGTCAAAGCTGTTCTAGAGTAATGACATGCAAAAATACAAATCACATTAATTTGGATTCATTTGCAAATGCTAGGTTTTTTTAATGAAAAAAAAAAGGACTGTGTACTTTACTTCAAATTATCAGCTAACAATTTATGCATTTCCTTTTATGGTTTGATTAAGATGGTTAACTATCAAAAGCTATATTCACAAGTGTTGTTGTAGCCTAAACTCTATTTAAGAGGCACTAAGGCTTGCACGTGCTTCATGTACACTTCTGAAGCTTTATTACCCATGGCCTTGGAAAATGCTTTAGCTTGCCAGTTTAACCTCAAAATTAATCTCAAATTCTAAGAGAGTACCCTTGCAATGGGCCAGCTCTGTCTGTGGAATTTATCTATATAATATTCTACTGAAAGAATGAGTGTAGCCTTTATTTGTACTTCTATTCAAGCTCATTTGAAACATTTGGAATAATACCACTTTTGGGGGGCAGTCTTTCCTACTGACATCCATGCCACTTCTATTTGTGCCTCACCAACAATTTTGAACCAGGACTTGGAGCGCTATAGATCTAAACTTGTCCTTGCAGGTTTGGATTAGGGCAGGCTTTGCTTTAAGTTGGTCAGGAACCTTGCTGGTCCACAGAGTGTGTGCATGAACAATAAGAGTACTTTAAAACTGTAGCCAGAGCATGTTCTGCAAACTTCCATTAATTCTGTCAAAATTAGGCATCTCTGTACTCGGAATCATGATACCCAGTGCTGGTGCAAGTGTCCAGCACAAGTGGTGAGGACACACTTACAGGAGAGGGTTATATTTTGGAGGCAGTAAGTAGATCCTGTTAGAGGTCAGATTTTACAGCTTTTTTTTTGATTTATAAACAAGAAAAAGAATGAAGCTCAAGTTTTCTAGCATAACCACTAGCTAAATACAGTTCATTATGATTCTCAAGCATTTGTTCCTAATCGGCTGTTAAGACCAACATGCCCCTTTATGCTAGGATCTCTGCTAGTATATTTAGAAAGTCTGCTGAAAAAAGGGCCTTGAAAGCCTTGAAAGGGACTTCTTCCTAGGAGGAGATTCACACTTAAACGCTGGGGAAAATACAGTCTCTCAATTACAAAATCTACCACCACTGATTATCAATACTCAACTTCACATTTTTGCTTTCAACCTCTGTGGTACATCACTTGCAGAGAGATAAATAATTTTTAAATATTTCCACTCAAGACTATGCTGTTACATTACTGGCTTATAATATTACAAAATGATATTGTGAATCCAAAGAGAATGAAGGCCATAATTTCAAAATGCAAGGCATTTGATGATGGGAGAGATAAAGAAAGGATAAGGGGCCTCATCTCCTACTTATCCTTATGTCCTTGTGTATACTTCTTTCTCTGCGCCCCTGCCCCTCACCCCCAACCCCTTTTCTTTGCCAGGTGTTTGTTTTGACCTGCCCTGAACTCCCAGATTCTCACATTTTTAATATAGGAAAGCACTTACAATGTTTTAGGTGGAAGTTGTTAAACCTCTGCACTAGAGATATAGAATGGCAAAAATGCAACTCGCAAAGGAAACTTAGACTCATGCTATGCCTATCTCTCTCATCCTTAACCAGGATTTTTCATTAAAATAACCCTCAACCTCAAGTGTCCAGGAAAACTTTACTACTCTGAAGACTTGAACTGCTGCCCTTATGCTGCTGCCAGTACTTTTGATAGAGGAGCATTTTAACCACTTTTGGGATATGACTCACTAAGGTGCTAATCGTTCACCTCAGGCAGCTTATTTATTGTGGAAAGTATTTCAAGTATCAAAAGAGATGCCCTGGGGAAGAAAATCCATTGCAAGCTGGGGGTCACAGCCCTGCGGTAGGCATGAGTCCCAAGTTGCAGAGACAGCCACACTCATTCAGCAGGCAGAGAGCCCCAGATGGCAGTGCAGGTGGATTCTCAGACCCCCTGACTAGTGTCCTGCAGCTTCTGGGCAGGTTTGTAACCAGGAGGCAGCTTTCTGAGGGTAGTTCCTCTGGCTTGATCAGGGTGACAGAGGGCACTGGGAAGAGGTAGCTAAGTATAACTACTGTACTGCCTTTATGCTTTGGAAAGCAAGTAAGAGAGTCATCTGAAACACCATGAAGAATTCAGTCTTACAATAAGGTATAAAATGGTGTCTGTCTTTTAGATTCCTGATAATGGAAGCCAAACCATTTTCTCTCAGCACTGGGGGGCACTGCAGCACTGAGGAAGAAACATGCTTCAAAAGGACATTCCAGAAAATAATGAATGTTTGCAGATACGAGGAGGGGCTGGGGGTATCAGAAGACAGCAGAACACCAATCATTCATTACTGATCTGGCACGCTCAGTCCCCCTTCAGCTGGAAGTGTTACAGCTTTATATAGTCCTACAAAGGTCTCAGCAAATCTCTACATAGGCAGGCTCTGTAGGCTCAGATATGTGCTTAATGTTTCCTTTTCAAGTGCTCTCATTTTCCTTGAGCACCTGAATTGATTTTTTTTTTTCATGTATTACATTATGTTTGAGATTTTAGTGAACAAAATACACAGCTAATTCTGCCCATCCAAAATATAGAGCCATGTAGGCAGGGGAAGAGGCCTCCGTTCTGCAGCTTGAGTGTGTTATTCAGTCTGTTCACAATATAAACCTCAATTAGGTAATTCTTTGTCTCAATAATGTTTTCCCAAAAAACAAGATCAGATGCCACACTACTTTTTCCTTCCTTCTCCAGCCAAGTGTTTTTGCTCTGAGCAGCTCCATCTCTCTGCATTTAAGGGAAGGAGAAAATCTCAGTAGAGGTGATGGCTCTCCACTGCTTAAGAAACCAGCAAAGAAAGAGAAAACAAAAAAGCTTCTCTATAGTCAAAATGGGAAAAGGAGCAATTAAGGGGATATTTAAGATTAGCTTAAGAGAAATTCTTCCTGTGAATCTCAGAAGCAAATAAGAGACACAGTGCGTAGGTGTGATGGCATTCCTACCTTTACACAGTCAGAACATGTTTCAAAAATATAGCTCCTTACTTTTTTTTGCATTTCCTCCCCCTCACAGCATTTACACTCCTTTTCAATTCCAGTTGTCAATTATCCTCCACTCAGACATTTTAATATGTTGCTACTCTGTCACTTCCCATGCTATCGCTCTGTTAAGTCTTGTTACATCTTAGTCCCCTCACATTACAGTTCTGTCCCTTTGTCTTCCATTTTGTTAGGAAGTCCTCCCTCATCATTTTGCTTGCCGGTCTCCCACTCTGTGTCTTACCTTCCATTCCCAGCCCCCCAGCTACATCTCAAGGCACTTCTTTTGGTTTCATCTGTGAGCACCTCCCCTCACACACAGACTTTTCTCTTTGCTGCAGGTTCTCAAGGTCAGAACCTTCTTCCTGCTTGGTTCAGAGATGCCTGGCTGCAGCCGTCCTCTGGTAACTCTGCTGAGGTCTCTCACCAGTTGTTAGGGAAGGGAAGGCTGACAGCAAAAGAAGTAATCTTTGAGAGAGGAGTGAGACTGTGGTGCCAAACAGGTTGCAGTGCTAATGGGAGACACGGGCAGCTAGATCTCCCGGGGTTTCTGTGAAATCACTCCCAAACTCCAATTTCATCCAAAGTAGCAAGATTGTTTTTTACCTCTCAGGTTGCAACAACCTCAGGGCACGCACATCACGGATTCTTAGGTCTCTGTCTCAGGGTGGCAAGCAGTGATTTTACTGAGCAGAAAGCTTTGCCACCTTGTGAGAAAAAAGGATGGCAAATACAATTGCTTACAGCAGACAGTGTTAGCTCCCAGGGCCTGGAACGAGGTATCAGGAAATAAATGTATTTGTCTTACAAGCCTATGATCGTCAGTCCCATCCACACTGGGTTGTGTACGAAGGTAAGAAAGCAGAGCTAGATGTGCTTTAAGCTTGTGGCAAAGACCAAACCAAGCTCTTGCTGTGGCTGTAAATCACATTCTGTGCCAGGATTCAGCAATATAAACTAGTTAGGCAGAACTGCACATGAAAAGAAAGTGTTATTTTCAGCAAGAAAGTAAGAAAGAAGTTATTTTCAGTAACGTTTATATCAGTGTGAATTAAAATTTTGTATTTTAAGCTGCATGTATAAACGAAGCTTTCAACAATACCAGAATGGATTCTCTATTTGAACCTCATCCTCACAGGGTTTAGTTTCTCTGGGTCTTACACTTGGTTACTTTTATTATAGAATTAGGTATCTTCCCAGCCAATAAAAAATAATGTACTCAAGCTTATAAAATCTAAACCCCCCCCAGATTACTTGCTGTCTGTCTACTAATGTCTGCGCTAATCAGCGATGGGAGGAGAGAAGAGGCATAGCTATTTTTGTGCTTGGCATCAACAACTCTGTCTTGTGATAACATTATGCTGGAACCATTCATTCATTGCCCAGTCAAATTTGTTTAGATTAAAAAGGTCAATTAAAAAATGCAGAACAAAGACTTCCTTGTTCTGAAGTGAAGAGATGTAGCAGCTGGAAAATGTAAAGTTCGACTCACACAAAATACAGTTTTCAAGAAGATAGCAAATCTGAACAGTGTGCTACAAATTGAATAATTTGGTCTGACATTGTTTTGATATAAAATTAAGAAGCTTTTCATGCTCTAACTTGTTTAACTGTGCGGGGGCTAAAGAAGACCTATGCCACCTTCTTCATACTGGGGTGAATAACTGAATACTGCTGGGCATGGAAAGAGCAGGAGATATAGCCTTCGGAACGGTGATGCTCCTCACATGCATGTAAGTATGACAGGTTGGGGAGAAGCCTGTGCCTTGCTTCCACCCCTGAAATACGTTGCAGTAAACGCAGTTTGACAGTACAAGTTTCCCCTTTAGAGCAAGGCAGTCCTAAGGATTATAGGTGGTGCTATGGACTGGTTTTTATATGTGTTTTCTCAATTTTTATGACAAGTGCTCATCTCCTGCCTAGGAGAGTGTCATGTTTGCACCAGCAGGCAGTTCTCTCTGTGTTAGATACCTAAGGTAGCTCCAAACTGCCTGGTTGTCTGTGCTAGTGAGTACAAATGCTCAGAGATGGTGTCTACCTTTTCTTTAGTCTCTTTGAGGGGCCAGGTTAATGAATCCATTCAGTTTGATGATCGTGCCTGTTTCTGGAGCTGGTTTGTTTGCTACTAAGCTGAGCATTTCTACTTTGCTTTGGGGGCACAGAATGCTTTTGAAGGAGCTGAGAAAAGTTTCCAATTAAAAATGATGCCAATATACATAAAATATTTGTAATTGTCTTCAACGTATAGTGTTAATGCTGCAGATAGCATAGCATGCTGATTTGATTATCTCCAGCGTTATTCAGCAAGGGAAATGCATTCACTCAATGTTGCTAGGCTACCAGCCTTATTTACAGATAGTTAGAAGCTTCCAGGGCAGAGAGCTGAAAAGCTTCAAGAGCAGATGTAAGAAGGGGAAATAATAAATGGCACTGATGATGCATTAGAATTCATTTTAGTCTGTGTTGTACTGTGGGATCCCAGTGAGAGAACAGGCAAGCAGCAAACACCTCAGCACTTCACTAACCCATCATACCGCAGGCACTAGAGTTCAAGAAAACCGGGAGAGCAAGAGGAAAAGAAACTGCTGGTACTGCATGGTAGTTAAGCAAGTTGACTAATTTCACGTAGATTTTCAATTTTGGAAGTCAGCAGCTGAAAAATATGTCACCAAGAAAGTATATAAGACCAAGAAAACGCACTGATGGGGGAGGCTATTAAGATAAAATTTCACCGTTAACAGATGGTTAGTTGGGCTACCCTAATGAAATTTAGTTTTCTTATTTGCATTCTGTTGTCACTATTTCAGCTGTACACAGACCTAGCCTGGGGAACTCCTTGTTTAGCAAAGAAAAAGTCTTGCCTCCAACAAGCTTCACGCAGCTCATTTTGGAGGCTTGACAAACATTAGCAGTGTTACAATTACAAAGTCAACGTACCTGCAGCACTTCATAGCTTGTCCCCAGGGTCCTTCACCAGTTTTGTCCTTGCAAGGTCCACCTGCTTCTTATAGACAGGAGCTGAGGGCCCTCACCACAGCACTGTCCCACAGATCTGGACACGGCATGTAGAGCCAAGGGTTGCATCATGGTCCACCAACAGCCGCAGGCAAGCAGGAGGGACCAGCCAGACACAGCAGAAGATTGGCTAGAGACAGGGCTATAACAGAGGTCCAAAGTCCAGCCAGGAGACAAGCTACCAGCAACAGAGGTCTGCACCCCAGCCAGGAGGAAAGCTGGAGACAAGCACACCTGCACCATAGATTAGGGAATGAATGAGGCACAGGCCAGAGCTTAAATGGTGCCCAGAGGCTGTGTGGGTAGGGGTCCCAGGTGAGTCTGCTCAGGGTAACTAGGGCCTCTTGGTGCCCTCTGGGCCTTGACATTTTTTATCCATTTTATGGGTTTCTCAACAAATAAAATGATGATGTGTGTGGGAGAACGAGTGCACTCAAGCCTAGGTCTGAGTGACTGTAAGTTGGGGGTGTCATCTACATTCACAGCTTCCCCATGCTCCTAGTTTAAGCATGCCAATTTTTTTTTTTTTTTTACTATTTTAACAACTTACCTACACAGAAAACAGTCTGATTTATGGAACATGGCACCGTCAGATACATGGCAGAAAATAGATTTTTGCCAAGATAGCTCTGACGGCTCAAGTCCTGTCCTGTGAGGAAACAGGTATCCGCATATCCAAAAGAAATCACTTCCACAAATGTGACAGCTTCAGATCTAACGGGTTTAGAAGCACGTTTCTCTTGAGGTTGCTGTTGAAAGGTATGTAAATGTAGAGGCGTTTGCACACAAGCAGTCTTAATGAAAAAAAACCTTACAGATACACAAGAATGGCTTGTTCCAGCTGAAGGAGTAGCAGAGGAAATTTGCAGTGGTTGGGATGCTGCAGCCAGGGTGCAAACCAAGGCTGCACTGTAAGCCTGGTGACTAAAACTTGCTGAACACCATGAGTCACATCAGGCTCTACCTCCCCGGCCCTGACTGGCTGGGCCCGCTCGTGTCAGTGTGATACAGCGCTGGGGAGGCGAGAGGATCTCAGCTGAGGAAGAGAGCACATTAAAAAACAAAGAGAGAAACAAGTAAAATGTGTTTACAGCCTGCTCTGTTGGTTTGCAGCTGGCACGCACTAACATCCATCACTTAAATGTTTAAGGCTCTATTACTCAAGCAGACGAGTGGCAGTAGCTGCAGGCACAGAAGCACATTTTACTCTATTAACCCTCAAATACCACCTGGAGTAACTTCTCTTCTCCTCTGGAGTTCCTTAGTTTTGTCCTAGCGTATCAGAGGACAGAGTTTGACTCATCTAATTCAGACACAGCAGGAAAGAGAAAAAAGAGGCAAAACGTGTAGGTGGTGTCAAATGCAGGGAACCCATTAGTACCTTCCAGGCTCCCGCAAGCACGTCTGTGAACAGCACACCCAGCAGCCCCTCAGCTATGGCTGATCATTGCCAGAGTCGCACGGCCTCTCAGAGCCCAGGGCGCCCAGACACCTGCTGACACCCAGCCTCTCTGCCAGGGGAGGGGGCCAGCAGTGTGTCTGCTGCGGCATCTCGCCAAGCTGCCCTCCAGCAGCAGCGGGCACACTGGTTGTCTCAGGTCACTCTCTGCAAGGAGGCACACGGGCATTGGCACCTGAGCCAGCTGGGAGCCGGAGAGAGGGGCTGCTCTTCCACCACAGGGTGGACTTAAACCACGTCCCCTATCAGTACTGTAGCTTACGTGGCTCCTGTGAAGGTCAGTTTGCTCTACACAATGAGTCTTCTTCTGTGGGACCTCATCTTTTCTGCGTACAGAGATGGAAAGCAGGTACCTACTCAGGGTCATAGATGTTGTCAGGTGCTGCAAAAGTGTGCTGAGGAACACTGAAAGGTACAGGGTCCTTCCAGATCCGCATCGATTAAAGATTCTTTTGTTTTAAAAATACCACTAATCACTTGAGGCACATTTAGTGTCTGATCCAAAAAACTTGGTTCAGTGACTTTTAGAGATGATTTAGAGCTTATCTGTGTTAATACAGACCTTAGTTTCTCTGGTTGTTTTTACCGTGGTGACTAATAGCACCCCCTGGCAGTGAACACGGATGTTTCTATTAGATATGCATTCTCTTTATGCAAGTCTAATGCTTGATACCAGAT
Organism: Limnodromus scolopaceus; assembly: GCA_028565335.1. Taxonomy (NCBI): domain Eukaryota; kingdom Metazoa; phylum Chordata; class Aves; order Charadriiformes; family Scolopacidae; genus Limnodromus; species Limnodromus scolopaceus. Next base: position 35,930,515 of record JAOXNO010000033.1, on the reverse strand, counting down.
GCTTGGGGGAAAAGAACGGTCTTTTCTGGACACTTATACAGAATCTTTGCAGTATTGTAATTATTATGGCATTTAAAATTTGGTCTGTGATGAAAAATATGGGAAGGAAATTAATGTATCAACCTTTAAGTTTTCCATATGTATGGATTGAATGTCCCCAAAGAATCTCAATTTCCATGATGAGACCTCGAGATTTTTTCCTCTTTTTTTTTTTCTTTCCAAAAATCAACTCAGCATTTTTTCCCTTAACCAACTAGGACTGAAATATTTAGCAAAATTGGAGGATTTCTAAGTTTATTTAGAAGAATTGAGTTGCAATTTTTTCTAGCCAAATATGTGTGATTAGGAATTCATTACTTCCTAGGCCTTTTATTACAGAAAAATCTAGAATTTTTGCATCATACGTTTTTTTTAGTTTAGTTTGTTTTTTTTTTTAAAGTAACTGCTTTCTTTAAGATAGATCTCATTTTAAGTGACAAAACAGAAAAAAAGCCTGAAACCCTCTCTTCTTACTAAAGGTTAAATTTTTATTTGATGTAGTTTTAAGGGAGGATCTGTTCTCTTGATTAAGAAGGGTTGATTTATCAATTTAATTAGGTTTTGATCAAACCCAAAACAATTCATAGCTTTTAATATTCATGGAGGGAAACATCCAGCCTGGCCTTGATCCATCGCTTGAACAAAGAAGAAAAATGCCTTGAATTGTCAGAGGGTGTGATCTGGGAACTACCTGAAGCCCTGAAAGACTTAGGGAATGTACTCTTTATAGCTTATTCCCCCTAGAGTCTCAGGCCCTTGTACCGTACAATCCATATTCTCATTGCATCCACTGGTCATCTGAAAGTGATTCCTGCAACACCCCCTGTCTTGGGACTGAAAAATTGACAGATCACTGTGAAAAAAATAATGACAATTTACAACACTACAACCTGGGAATATTTCCTATGTTCCCTTTCAGTAATTAGGTCTCAGTGTTTTGAAGAAAACTTTAGCTATTCATATGGCCTTCTTGAAGAAAAACTGGCACGAGGAGATAAATCCTATTTGTACTAGGCATTCAATGCAGCCTGAAATAATTTCAGACTGCCAACTTTCAGGTTGTTCCTATTTGCACTTACAATTTCTGAAGTTTCTAGTTTTATCAAAGTTTTCCCAGAAAGTTCCGGTTTTGTTTTCTTAGGCTCAGCACAGATAAACTCTTGGAGTGAGAGAAGAAATTGAGGTCCTGCAGAAATTCCAGAATACAGGTAAACTTCCTCAGATATTTCAATGAAGGCTTTTATTCTCCTTTGGTGTATTTTTTTGCTGCCTTCATCTGGAATAATTTTCCAGGAAAGAGATTCCCTTTTCCTACTCAGTTCTTTTTCTTTTAAGATTGTTTTTTTTGCTTTGTACTATTTTGGAAAAGTAATAAGATGCAAGTAGGCTACCCTTATCTAAAGTGGCTTTATAAGTAGGACAAAGTCTGAATCTCTTAGCACAAACTTGCACAAAAGTACAGACCCCTTTTTTTTTTTCCAAGTTTTACTGGTATTTGCATTATATAATACACAATACACAGCTAAATTTAAACACAACTTCAAATAAAAGTAGCATTAATTCTTTTATACCTCACCTGATTTTAAAATAAACAATTGTGAGGTTTGATTCTCTCTTTTTTTTCAAATGTTCTCAACCCTTTGACTTTGTAATACATATGGAAGTATCATCGGAACAGACTTTCTTGTTATGACAACAGAAGTGTCTTATTAAAAGCAGACTGTCTTAAGGTGTCATTTCTACTTTGCTGCTGTTCAGGAACAGCAGACACCGATTGGATGCACAGCTGTATAGGTACACAGCAGTAGGGAGAGCAAGTAGTTAATTGAAATTTTAACCCCCGAGAATGTTTGGGCTCTATTTTCTAGATGCAAGCAACCCCATAAGGTTAGGTGCCTTCCCTGTCTTCCCTAGATGGCTTTTCCTGCTCAGTCTGATGTCTCACTAGAGATATCAATCTCTTCTGTAAGAGAGAAACCCTCTTATTTTCCTTATGCTTTTGTTGTAGCTCTAGGCTACAGCAGAGTAGAGCTCTCGCTTGTCCCACTTTTTCCCACAACCTTGTGCCAGTGATTAACAACATCTTTGCTGTCAAAAAGCCACAGTTTAGTGGGAAAGCATGTGACGCAACCGGGTCAAAAGGGGGAGAGGTGATTTAAACAGAGCACTATGACAGATCTCCATCTGTGCAGTTCAGCTGTCACATGTGGCCTCCCGGATGGGAACTGAAAGTGTGCTAATAGGCTGTGACTTTTCTAAGGTGTACAAACAGCAAACACTTCTCTGATGTATGACTTGCAAGATATAGTAATAGCCTTAAAAATGTCACAACATGACAAACAAAGAGAAGTTCTATGTAAATATGAGGGGAAAGTGTTGAAGGGAAATGGAGGGAGCCTAAAAGGAAAAAAAAGGAGGTGCCAAATTTGTCAGCCATCAAAGTTGCAGATGACTGGGAAACATAGCAAATCAGATCCGATAGTTACATCTTACTAAGTATCATCTAGAATTTCATTTTGTTGTCTTATTTTTCTGTTTTGCAATCTTGTCATCAGGAACCTTGTACTTTGGTAAAGGAAGGTACATTTAAGCCTGTCGGGTTTCAGCTCGAGCCAAACGAAAATGGATCTACTAGAGGTACATCCTACCTCAGGACTTTGAAGCCAAGCAAAACTTTTGTGTTTGGTTACCTCTGGGACCTGAGACGTATTTAGGGAACCCTGAAGCTGCTGTTCATGTCCTGCCAAGCCCAAAGGACCAGGAGAAATTTTGTATCATTGTGTATGGTGGGCATGAAACAGAACTTCCTTTCTCTAGGAATGCAGAAAATGAAAATTGTCTTATAAGAAGTGTTTTTAAAAGTGAGTTAAACATTTCTCTAGCTAACCTAAAGCAACTTTTCTATAGCATGTGGTTTAAGCAGAGCAATGTCCACAGCATACTGTCAATGGAGCTACTGAACTCTCATAGCTTCTGTTCGGCATCAAAACTGATTCTCTAATCTATTAAGGGAGTTGAAATGTCATATTTGGCCATGCTCCTACATGAGGCCTTCATGAGGACTGAGAAAGCAAGTGGAAGTCACTGGAATGTGAAACACACTGTTTTGCTTTTGAAGTACAATGCTGAATTAAAGTATTTATTAATGCTTAGGAGAGAGAAGATCTCATTGTTTCAGAAGCTACCTAAACATAGCTTTATTTGTTTAATTTTCAAGACACAGATTATATTGTTTAATATTTGCTCAACTGTGAGAACACTACTATAAATTACTTGAGAAATAGCATAAGCAATTCATTCTTAGAAGAAGGAAACTGCAGCTGATTTGGCAAGATTGGTGTCTGAATCTGAGATGTAAAGTTGCTCCTAATGAGGCACACTATCTATCTTGTGCATGCATCACCAACAGTACAGCTGCAGGCAGAATGGGCTTCAAAAGGCAATAGGAAATGGCTCATGTTTTTCTAGTAGCATTTTTGACAGCTATTAAGGCAGCTAAACTGCATTTTTAGAAGAGATCACATTTTATTTAGGTTTTATTTAGCTGTTTCTTTATGCAAGTAAACAACTATTGTATTGCCAGAGTTGCTTAAACATTCCTCTGATGATAGAATGACTTATGAAAATCTATGAGCCAGGCAAGATCCTGCAAAGATTTGCAATGACTCTCAGCATTTATATATCTCATGCTTACTAACAAGGAGAGACTGATCTATTTTTCAACACTGTTGAAACTTGTACAAATATATGTTTTTACACCCTGCTAATGAAATGCCCCGTAATAGCCACATTAAAGTCATCGCAATGTGTGACCCATGCTATTTAACTGTGGACAAGGAAATCCCTTCTCTAAGGCAATGGTTTTTTGTCTCAGCCTGTTCCAGAAAAAAGAGGAAAAAAATCCCTAAACTCAAAAAACTTGCTCCAATACTGAAAATGATATCTCCAAGTGAACAATTAAGTATTCATTCTATAAAAGGGAACGATAGCAAATTATCCTAATCAGAAGTTGGATATACAACAAATTGTATAGTTTACTATAACAAAATACGCAGATCCAAAATTTTGGGCAGTCTGGCAACATTTCTTTGCACTCCTTATGTTTCATAAATGATTGAATGATACAGCAGTAACTTACTGCGCTGAATTTGTTACGCATGGTTAAAATGTTTTCCCTCTCTAGTCCAAGAAAATGAAGTAGCATTTTAATAATTGCTTAAGCTATAAAATGGATTATTCATTTAAAAGCAATTAGTATTAATGGGGCGCTCCTCCATGAATATCAGGTCCTTTTTTAAAAAAACCACCTATATTATAAGGAAGTGAAAGTTGTAAAGAGCTATAAATTGTTTCTGACATAAAAAAAGAGAGCTGAAAGTCTGCTGCTATATTTCCAACTACATATATAAGTACATTCAGAGAAAAACAGAGAAAAGTAAATTGAAAGTGGGGCAAAATTCTTTGTATGACAATGCAAACAGTAGAGAATGAAATTAGAGCATGCCGTAAACCAGCAGAAAAATGACTGGGCCTGCGGTTTCTTTCTGCAGAGTACAGCGACAGCTACAAGGAGCCCTTCTTACTGATCCTGAACTTTACCTCTCTGTCTCTCCTCCTCTTTGAACTCTGGAAAGCAGGAGACTTCTCCCACATTGACTGTCACATAATGATAAGCAAGGGAGAGCTGCCCTCTTAGCTTAGATACAGCCCTGATGGAACGGAGCTACCATTCGGTGCACAGCAACACTCAAATTTGTCCAGTCCACAGCACAGAAGAAAATGGTCACTAGCTGCCAGAAAAACATCAGGTTTTGTTTCTCTGCAGCATGACTTGTTTGCAATTGTGAAATTGGACCAATATGAAGAAAGGTGTCACAAATTCATGTTATCCATGGAAATAGGGAGTTTGTTTCTGCTCAGCTGAGCAAAGTGTGCAAAAACTGACTTGACAGCAGGGTATGTCAAGAGATGTAGTATTACTTCTTTTGTATCCTTTTATGTCGTATTTTTGATCAGCAATTTGCACTGCTTCTAGGATCTTTTCCCCAATTTGCTTTTCTATATTATGTCTTTAGCTGTCATTACCCTAATAAAGCTTTAGAAACTTTTAAAAAAGACACTTGTGCAAACTCCTGGTGCCTGTGCCTGTGTGGAAGCCTTGTGCTGCAGCAGGTTGGCTGCCTGGTTCATGCAGGATGATGCGCAATTGCCCAAAAGTTCTTCACCTTTCTCTCAAGAAGTAGGGCTTGATCCAAAGCATAAGTGGGTTGTCAGTGGTGAATAAGCTGTGCTCTGAGCTGTCCTGGTGTTCTGAGTCAGGTTATGTTCATGAAGCACTGCATTCTCTTATACTTCATCTGTCACTTAAAATCTTTGGAGGATTGAAAAATGATGGTTTAAATAAAATTATTGAAACTGGTTTAAGTGAAATATAATGACCTATGGACGATATGTCAAATAAGATGAATAAATTTTTTTTCTGGCCTTCTTGTGAAGCTACCAAGCAAGTAGCATATGCAGTCTGACATTGTTGTGTGCATCATGATAATTGTTGGATCTATATTCCCCCATGTGTCACCCTTCATGCTTTAGTCACTAAAACCACTTACCTCAAATCTAAATTCTATTAAAAATTCACTACATAGCTTTTTTAGCCTGATCCCAGGCTAACTTAAGCAAACTGTCTCAGGATTGATTGTGAATCCAAAATGTGCTTCTCACCCATTACAGAGGCATGAGTTAGAGAGGTGCTGGCAGAAAAGTTACTCATTTTTGCACAGTCAGAGGAGTCACAGCAGCCTCTGCACCCACTTGAGCTGGCAACAAGAGGCTGCATCCCTAGATTGTTTTTATCTCTTGGGTGGGGGAGTAGGCATTTCTTTCTGCACAGCAACTTTCAAACTAAAGAATTTTTCTGGACTGTGTAAAAGTATATAATTTATTATGGCTAAAAAGAAGCATGTCAATGAGACATTCTGGAGGACTGTTGCAAGCTGAGCGCTTTCATACAAAGTAGAAAATTATACAAGTAGAGTCCACTCTTCCCCTCAGGTTACCATATATTACTATCATCTCTGTATCAGAAATGCAAGTGACCAGTCACACTGTAAAAACTCTGTTCAGTCTCTCTGAAAACTCTAGTAGACAGTTTTGCATACAACATTTTAAATAATGGAAACAAAGGTTTTGGATAAAGTAAATGTGCTGTTTACACATTGTACTTTGTACCATGGAACAATGCTTCTAACTGGAGACAAGTAGGTCTTTACATCAGCATAACCAGTGTTGCAAAATCTAGAGTTTTCTCAAAAGTCTCACCTCCTGAAATTGTAATTGCACAAGAACCTCAGTTTTCTAGGCCAGTGTTGCAGAGAGAAAAGAGAAAACACATTGTGAACATATTCCTGGAGGCAGTTTCCCATTACTTTCAAACCAGCACAGCACCCTTGCCTTTATAATTTTTGAACAATTCACTTTGTTAACCTTTGTTAATCAATACACTATTTGGAGGCCCCACCAATAGAGGAGCATATTTGTGCTAGACCGAAGTGTGAATGGCTTTAAATTGTTAGAACAACTTTCCAATCTCAATATATTCAGCTGAAGCCAACTGCAGCTGGGACAGAATAAATCATGACTGAAATAGTTACTTAACGCATTAAATAATCCAAATAGTTTTTGATTTCAGTCAAACTGGAACAGAAACTCAGCCAGTTTTTGAAAATTCTATTGAACCTACCAGGCCCTCCCAAAAGCAGATTTCTTCTAGTTGGAAAACATTCTTCACACAAACCTACAGGTTGGTGTAGGAGGAACACATGGAACCAAGAGATATTCCCAGACTATTTAAAGCCTTTATAAATTGTGAACTTCTACAAGCCTCTCCTCGTAGAGCAGTTGCAAACATAGTGTCCAGATTAGTATTACATTTGAGACCCTTGGTTTGTGGTGACGGGTTTAGTTACAGGTCTTGAAATTGAGACACTATGTAGCAGCTGCGTTTCAAGCAGAGTGATGCAATCCTCCTTTTCGCATTACCTGTATGGTAGAGAGATGTGTTCAAATAATGCCTTAATTCAATTTACATGTGTTGATTAGGTATGGCTTTAACCGAGCACCAGTTTGTAAAGTACGTAGTCACCACCGCAGGCCTGGTGTTGGCATTGAGAACTAACCACTTGGAGACACAAAAAGACAGGCCTGTTGATCATGTGTGCTTTTTGTAGCTTGGATGTCGGAAATGGTACACAAGGAAGGCGTCTCTGTCCGCTTGAGATCTATATCCCAGAGCCCTCCCCAAAAAGTAGCTATGCTTTCCCAGAGATAGGAGATGCTGAAGCTGTTTGGTCCCACAGTTTCTTCTGTCTTAAGTGCTTTCCTTGGGATTCACATGAGTTTTGCAGTCCTCTGTATGCAGTGGAACAAATTCCAGAGGATGAAGGTGGGCAACAGAGAACAGGCAATGTGTCAAAAAATCATCTGCTTTCTGTTCAGACCACTTCTGTCCTTTTGCCTTTCTTCAGAATTAATATCAGCTTCTAGGCTAAAAGGCTGCTCTTTCTCTGTTTGTTTACTAAAAAAAAAAATCCACTCCACAACATTATGTAAAAAATGAGTAAGGAATCTGTCTCAGTCCCCAGCTTCCATTACTTAGTGTTGAACTGAGTTGAGTCAGGAATAAAACTGTGGATGTGAACGTGTTTTAGAGCTTGAAACTTGAAATTAATGCTGTAGTTACATTCTTATCCACAATTCATCCAGTTTGCATGACAAAAAGCTAGACTAAGGATGATTTATTTAAAAACACAAATGCCCTAAACTCTGCAGAACCATTTACTGAAGTGAAGACAGGATCAAAGACAGCTTCGCACTTGGGCAGGTTAAGAACCTTCCTGTAGGGGAAAGAAGCAATTTTAATTTCTAAGAAAGTGTCTCTGGATCAAAAGTATTCTTCACAATAGTGGTCTAATAGGAAATCAGAACTGTTGTAGGAAAGTTATAAATGGAAAATGCTAGGTTTTATCCCTCATTTTGGCACAAACAGGCACCTGGTGAAGCAGCAGACTATCAGAAAGCATTCTTCCTTGGGTAGTCTGAAGAGATATTACAACCTCTTTCCTCTAGTAATGTTACAGCTACCACACTTCTGTTTGTTTTCCCCTGAAATTACTCTTTTTTTTTTTTTTTCTGCTTATCATAAGATCTTATGTGAGTATATTTGAATGAAAAGTTATTTGAGATTTTTAATGTGTGAACAGTTCTTCCATATTGGGAATTTTGGCCTGACTGTATAGGTGCCTCTTGGCAAGGCAAAATGAACAGAGAAGTGCCTAAAAATTAGGCTGACCTCAGAAATCAAATATGCTAGCCTTGTATTTTCAAAGCTATACTGTTTTGAATTCTGTAGACCAATACAATTTTGAGTGTAGTCCTGCTCTTCTGTAAGTGAACAACAAGAAGGAAATCTCTTTAGGTTAGAGATCGTTGATACAGTTTTACATATATATGTGCTATAGTACCAATAAGCTATGTGTATTTGTCTCTCCTCTTTTCAAAAATACTGTGCTGAACAGTCAAAATATGTTGTGTTTTAAGTGGAATATTATTTTTCTCATCATGATGAACTGAGGTGACTAATCTAACTTAACATGGATTTATAGTATCATTTCAAGGGAAAAAAATGAGAACCTTCACTCATTTTTTCCCCTTTTCTGAAGATCTTAAATTCTTTGAATTTTTTTTTCCATTTGACATTTTACATTTAATAATGCAATATACTTTTGAATTTTCCATTCTGGTATAAATACTGTTGATTAATGCTGAAAGACTGCCAGAGAAGCTTGCAGTAGGAGGACTGCACAATATTTAAATGCTCTGCATAAATCTTCCTGACATGGGACCCATTCTTCCTCAGCACATCTTCCACTGAAGCTGCTGAACAAGGGAAGTGCTGGCCATCTGTGATGCTAATGTCAGAAGTGTATTGCTATGTGTTCTAAGAAATATAATTATCCTTTTAAAGAATTTGGCCTGATATAACTTGGAATTTTTGATAAGGAACTGCACAACAGATATCAGTGTGATATTTTTGGAGTGTACAGAACTTATGGTCTTAATTCACCACTACTGTTAAAAGGGTGATAATTGCTAAATGTCTTCTATCGCTTCCTTCCTTTCCTCTTATTAGCTAGCTTTGATTTAAACACAGTCCCAGTGATCTCTTGGCTGAAAATTGTGTAAAATATGATAAATGGGTATTCTGAATCAAATGGGTTTGTTTTCCTCAAGATCATTAATGTATCTCCTGGCACATTCAAGGATTAGCTAAACCCATTAAAAGAACTGACATACTTTTATAACATTTTGGTTGAAAATACATTTACTCAGTGCAAAGATCAGGAGACAGAAGAAGCTATGCAAAGTATTAAATTAATAAATCCATCTGTTTTGTAATTCCTGTGTGACTGTTATTTTACAAGCCAATCTTGCAAATTTTGTCCCTTAATTTCAACAAAGTCAGTCTCGATCAGGAACATTAACTGATGGATCTATATAAGTCCTTGTAAGGGCAGCATGACTCTGAAATGAAAATATTTCCATGTCCATTTCTATTCTTTTCAGCTCATTGCACAAAAGCAGGAGCTGTTTCCAGGAAAAAGTAATTAACAGGGTGTAAGTAAGAACCTAATGTGATTGCATAAATATTGTACTTCAAACCTCCAGACTTTTCATTCTTGCCATCAGATGTCTGCAGAGTCTTAACCAAGTGCTGTGAGTAGGAAGTGAGAAAACAACAGTTAAAATACCAATGGCCAATATTGCTTTTCAGCAATATAGCCCTAGCCCATGTTTTCATTTGTGAAAACAGCATAGCCGACAATAATCATAGGAACTTTCATGAAAAATCTAAGGTAGACAAAGTACTCGATTGCTGTTCCTTGTGAAAAACTCTACAGCCACCTTACTCATTCCTCACACTCTCTACTTCTTAGTTTGCCCCTCTTTTAGGGATAGGCTTAGCCTGTCAATGATTCATATAAGGGCACCGTGAGGAATGAAGAAGTAACGTGGCAGGAATTGCACAGGTAATGTTCCAGATGCCTTTGAGGAGGTTTTCTGTCCTCTGCATAAACAGTAGAAAATGCTGTAGCAGCTACAATAGACCAGATGTTGAAGAGTACCCGGCATTTGTTCAGGCACAGCAGTTTGTGCCCAAGCTTCAGGGGACTCTCAAAGGGTGTCTTCTCTCTATCAGCTACTCCCAGGGCTGGGTCTTCTGTACAAATAAGCTACAAAGAGGAAAGTGAGTATTAGAATTTGGGGAAGGTCTACATTTGTTAAAAATGTATGTTAACTGCAACCTAGGGATTCAGGAAACCAGAGGTTTATGCTTCTGGCTTTTTTCATATTTGCAGCATGAATATGAACCCGGTTGTCCATAACCAAATATACTGCACAAAAGATAGGCTGCTGAATGTTATAGGGACTGTACACCTCCTCACAGCGGGATGCCAGAAGGTTGGATACTAAAATGCTGATGTCTCTCTGTCATCTTAACCCTGTGCTCTACAAACTTAATCTGTTTGGGTCCCCAAATAAAGAGCTAAATTCAGGGCTAAGGTATCTAAACTATGGAACTGCATTAAGACTGGTCCTGGCAGTGAAGACATAACAACTCTTGGACCTATCTCATACTGCAAGTGGTAGAAAGAAGGGTCACTTAGTGGTTTTGTCTAAAGACCACGTCTCTTTGCGAATTCTTAATTTATAAAACATTTAAAAATTTAAAGGCCCATTTTTTTAAATAAAAAATTTGTAAAAGAGTTCAATATAAGACAAATTCTTCTGAAACTTACATCCTCATCTCTTTTTCTCTATCCCTTTTTCTTGCTTAAATAACTCTTTGCTAAATTCGTGTATTATCTTGATCAATTTGAAATTAATTTTTCAGTACATAAATTGTCTGAAAATGTCACTCAGCTCTGGTAGCACTAACTTCTTAATAAAGTTAAAACATAAAACATAATGAAGTTCTATTTCTTAGAGTTCTGCCTTCCCACCGTGCCACCTACTGCTAGTGATCCAGTGGTGAGCTCAGTGTAGGTACCTAGAGGGGAACTTGCATGGTGGTTAGTAGTATGGCCTTAGTAGTTAACAGCTACGCCAGTGAAAGACTCTTTTTGTTCCCTAGGCACTATTAAGCAACCAAAGAACAACAACAAAATCCCCAAAGTCAAAATACTGCATTGTATGCAAGAAACCAGTAGGTTCTTGAATTATGTTTGTGTGTATGTCAATAGGAACAGTTACTGTAGTATGTAACATTACATAATCTACACCTAAGATAAATTAGTGGTAGCCCATGATTGCAAAATTAACAAAAATTGCTTTACAGCAGCACATATTTAGTGACACTGAGTCTGGCTTAGGTCCAAAATCAAGAAACTTCTCAGTGGAAGTTTGCATTTAAATCACATTTTGGGGCAGTGTCTTATGAAAGTTCCTGACTAGAAGGTGTTTGCACTTGTGTAAGCGACTACTAAATTAAAGCAACGTTTACTAGATCCTAATTTCTATCCATTCTGAATTACCCTTTCCATGCTAGACATTTTGTAGGAGTAATGTTCTGTCACAGTCTCTACTGTTTGCTTACATGTGTAAGCAAAACTATCAAAGGGAAAGCGAATGGACTATATGAATGCAAGCTGGAGAGGCATGAAGTATCTCTGATACGTGCTGAGCACCCCAAAACAACCCTGAATAGGAAAGCTGCTGAAGCTGAAGTGGTTTCAAGTAGCTGCAGTATCAAGCATTCTTAAGCATGATTTAAACTATTCTCAAGGGAAAATTTTAACTGTGCTGTTCAAGCAGTTTGCCCCATGACATCTATTAATATTGGCAGAAGATACACTAATGCATGCCTAACACTGAGCATATCCTATCGCTCCATGCCACCACTAGGAACTGCTATCCATTGGTATGTTATCAAACAGTGTCTTCTGACACATCCTGTTAGTGGAAAAAGTTTTACTGTTATCACAATGAGAGAGTCACTGTAATGTTTTGGCTGTAAGGATAAGACAGCAAAGTGCTATTCAAATGATACAGAACAGCTAAGTGCTCAAACTTGTCTTTCTAAGGACAACTGGACAGACTTTAGCCATTAATATTGGAAAATGGAGCACCAAGTCATTTTAATGTGAGAGATAAAAAAGCAGTGACTTCATTGGAAATGCAATAGGAGTTATTAAAGATGTCTAATGCCTTCTGAAAAGCATGATTATCATGTCCCAAGTAGGAACTGCACAAACTGCTCTGGAATCAGACCTGGTTTTAGGACTGATGCAAGTAGTTGGTTGAAGTGGCAATTGCAGGACACTATTGAATCAATCTTGTCTATGAGTGAGGACTGGAAGCATTAGTTCTTAACACAGATTGGAAAACACTTTGTTTTGTTTTGCAGGGAAAAAAATAATTTTGAAGCTCTTAAAAGATTTTATTGAGAAAATTTACAAATGAAAGTAAATTTGGGAACTCACCGCTGTGATACTGGACACCTGCCTGCCTTGGGAGAGAGAGGAGGGGAGAGGGGATTAAAGTGATCCTTGACCCTTTAAAGAGGAAGGAATTATTGCCACGTTGATCTCAGTTTGAGGCCTTTAAAATTAGTAGAAAAATGTGTGAATCTCTGTATTAATAAAAGGGGTAAGACAAAAGCAGTTAATCTGACCAGAATATAGAAAAAAATAATCTTTTTGAAAAGTTTTATTTGCCAGACAAGTAGATCTTTGAGGATGTATATTCTTATAACATGTGTCCTGTACCTCTCAAAAAGGTGTCTGTATCTGATCCAAGCTTTCATATCATTATCCTTCTGGGTTAATTCAGATGAACCATACTTAACTCTGCATTTAGGTTATTTAATATAATTCAAGGTTGGGTGACTATGTGTGTAACACATAATCAGCACCTAATAAATAGGCAGCTTGCTTTTACTGGAGAGATTCCCAGGGTACAGATCAGTGGCAGGCATTTCACTGCCTTTAAAGCCTATTTAGGATCAAATAAAATTCATTCTTGCATAAAGGTCCTGCACAGATACTCTTGTGACAGCTATGTCTCTTTAGACCCCAGAGCAGTAACAAAAGGGTACACAAACTCGCTATGTGTTAAACATCCTTCACCTTCTGTTCACCCGCTGTTCCAGGCTGAGTGCTTGGTGCTAATCAGTTGCTTGGGAAAGGAACTCCAGAGTTTCCATTCTTCTGCAAAAGAAAAAAATGTCTTAAATTGTATAGTAGATGGATTATAAGAAACCATTTCAAATGTGTCAAAACCACGACAGTGATGCAGATTTTCAAACAGCTAAAACACTTGTGCCTCCTAGTTGAGTTTTCCTCACTAATTTTCAGAACCTGTACTTTGAGGTAAAGCAACTTTGAGACACTGTGGATGGCTTTGATGTAAGACGGAAAAAAGGTGACAAAAAAGTACATCCATTTTAAGAGAATGAGATTTAGCTTTACTGTGCACACAATCCATTTTATAGAAGCCTTCTATAAGGCCTTTTATAGAAGCTCCTCTTCTTCTTCATCAGTTTTATGTAATGTTTTCTTTTGAAAACAAATTTTTTTAAAATGACAAGTGAGTATAAAGGGCCTTAGCCCTGAAGATAGCTCCACTTTCTTCCTACCCTTGTAACTGTGATGTGTGAATTCCATAGTATCAAGTATCCCTGCTGTTGTAGCAGTGTGTCTTACATTGCTAACAATTTAGACATGAGTATCTACTTTGCATATTTGGAAAATGACTTTGAAATGCCTCCAGAAAGCATTCAGAAACACTAGATTCCTCTGAAATGAAGCTACAGTTACTGACATTTTTCTGACTGACATTTTTCATTTTTGCTGGAAGGCAAAAATTCCTTTGGGTTTGGGGTTTTTTTGTTTGGTTTTGGTGTTGGTTTTTTTTGGTTGGTTTTTAAGAATGCTGTAAAATCTCTGTCTCTATAAATACGTCTGTCACTAAAATAACCACACATTTTTTCTTAAAAGTTTCATAAATTAAATTCTTAGTGGGCATAGTTTATTAGCAAATGTTTCCACCTAGATAACTGAAGATTTAGTATGTTTCCTTCTTGTTTTAATTCAGTTACTAGCAGTGGACCACAATGAATATTACTATAATGTGCAGGCAAATATTGTGTCTTCCACAAACAAATTTGCCAGTGTATTTAAAAAACCCATTGACCTCAGTTTTCCAGTGTGGTTGAAACATGAGATTGTGTAAAAGCACTTCTCTTGTCCGTTTCCACCTAAGGTTTCTGGGACTAACCTGGTCACATTGTCCTTTTCCACTCCATACTTTAGACTTCATACATGCAGTCTCTTCTGGATATTACCCGCCCTGCTTGTCTTTGGGAAAGTCACTGGTGAAAAATATTAAAACAGCTTGCTGATGAGCCCTTTGAACTGCTGAAGCCAGCTTTTAATACACCTGGCAAAATTTCTCCTAAATAAAAGGTGCGGAAAGCAGTAATACTGGCTAAGAATGGAGAGGATGACCTGAGTAGCTGTAGGATGTTTAATTTGATATGAAGGTCAAGGAAAATAATTATAAATACTGCTGTGGGATGTGAGGATCATTAGCCGAAGAACGTAAGCACAATTAATGCCAGTCAATGTGCTTGTTTCTTTTAATTGAGAACCACTCATGTCAAATAAACCAGTCTATCAAATAATCATGAGTCCACTAGGAGACAGAATAACCCCCTTCGTCTAACAAAAGGTCTTGCACTGTGTATTGTAACTACAAATAGGTGAATCTTAGCTTCATGAGGTCATTAAAAAGTATTGCACCTCAGCTTCACAGTGATCTATTATCCCGTGTGGTGATTAGCTTGCAGGTAGCTTGTGTGTTAGCCTTTCAGCTAACAGATGTCAATGTCACTTTCTGAATACCTTATTTTAAAATATAAAGGTCTCTCATGCCAGCTAGCCTACAGGTACACAGAGATCTACCGCGCTTGTGTGATCTCTTGTCTTTGTACCCTCTGCAATTTCCACTATCAATATAATAACCCCTAACCATTGCTCCAAAACACTAATGGTGATCTCCTTCCCATCTATGAGGCTGAACAGAACTTTTGTTCTTCCTGTAACATGGAAATGGAGATTTTGTAATTTTAAGTAAAGAATCAGGAGAACCCTGCAAGGTGACTGCTAGTCAAGATGCATCTACATTTGTGTGCAGAAGGGAGAGAGAAGAGAAGGGAATTTCCTGATCATCCCCATTTATTGATTTTTGGTTCTCACTGTGGAATGATTTTGGAGTGTATAAGACAGATTCTTTCCTGGTGAAAAGAAACTGAAAGGATGCACTCTGACCACTAATGTGCATTCAGCCCAGAGCGGATGTCAGATTGCCAGCATCAGCTACTTTGCACTGCAAACCTACTGCACTGATGCAGTCATAGCCTCCAAAATTTCTCAAAATCATGTTTTATGCTATTAAAAATTAGTTCATGCATAGATCATCATGGCTGCATTTTTCTCATGTTACAGTTTAAGATATATGTGGTGGCTTCAATCCAACAAATTAGCTGATAAGGGAGCTGGGTATGAAGGTATAGCATTATCTGAAAAGGACAGTTAGATTAATAGATTTGTTAATAAGAGAGACCATACAGAAGATAACAAATTAACCAAGGAAAGGAAAAGCTGGGTGACCTTGGTGGCAACTAAAGGCCCATTTCAGAAAATGAGATCTATGAAGAATTCATAGGACTATTTACACCTTTGTCTGTGTGGATGGACCACAGGAGGAAAAAATATTTGCATATGTCCCCTGAAATAATGGTGAGTGCATATCCCTGACTAGGTGTAAATGACTTTGGTTGTTAGTCTAAGAGTATTTATTTCTTAGCAGGCAAACCCTGCATGAGGGATTATGGGCATTCAAAAAATAACTGTTGCAAATGGTTTCTTATTTTGAGCCAGAGTCTCATCTTTAATCTCTTAGAAATGAACAGTCCTTTGGGGATTTCAGGAGTCATATATTATTTTTTTTTCCCAATGAATTTTGATAATCTAATTTGAGGAGTACTGGTAGACTTTTTCGCAAAATATTTAATATTTTTTCTTATTGCTCTGTGCATGTTGATGTTTATGCCAAGAAAAGTAGTATTTTGAATTGGAGATTTTCAACTGAAGAAGTTTGCAGAGAGCTTCCCATAATGGAGTGACCTGGCTCATTTTAATAAAGCAATATTTGCATCAGCTGTAAGCCTGGCCATTCATCTTTGTGATGAAATCCGTAAAGACCTTCAGATTTCTGGAGTGTCCATTTCTGCCTCGTCATGATGCCAGAGATTTTTTCTGGCTATTGAGAGTCCACTTCTTCCTGAACTCCTGACCAACAGCTCTCAAATCAGCTTGTGGAGTTTCAGTGGAGATTTATCCTATGACTCTTCAGAAATTCTGGAAGAAATTATTGCTTTTCCAATAATGTCTGTTAGGAATCTCCATGCTTATATAAATGGCTTTGTTGAATTATATCACCAAGAGCTCAAGTCTAAGATAGAGTTAAATGAAAATGGTGCTTAAAAACGTAGTTTTGCAGTAACAGAGAAACATGGCAAGAAGGTAAACACAAAGTTAATTATTAACATCATACTTACCAGAGAAGATTCCCTTTAGCTGCCCTAGCAGCCCAGCTGTTTGAAGCTGCCTAATGGCTTCTGTGACTTTATTTCAATCTAGCTCCTGACCAGTTGCTTCTTTTGTAGCACAATGAGCTCTGCTGCTCTGCATTTCTGTTTACTTGCTCCTTTTTCCTGGGATTAGAGCTCTGAGCACTTCTGCTCATGGCAGAAGTAGGAGACTACGCAATTTTCTTCTTTTCTGGGGTTGTTTCATCACCTTCTCTCCATTACTCAATATTTATTCAGTTTCAGAATTTTCTTTCGTTCTTATTTCCTCCGTACAGTGGGTGGTGATACAAGTTTTCAGAGGAGTGTTTCTACTGTAGGCTCCTTTGGATTTTTATGAACTTTGCTATGATCTATGCTATGATCTTTGCACAAAGTTTATGAATGACAGCAAAGGACAGTTTTGGGGTTCCACCATGCTCTTTTAGAAACAAGTAACTGGTTTTGCTGGCTCCGCTTTTTTGTTTACATGTTCTGGCTCATTGTACAAATGCTTTTCTGTGGTAGTAAGTGGGTCTCCAGAGGTCTTAAATACATCTTTCTTTAGATATATTTAAGTCGATAAATGCCCAATCCTAAAACTATTTTTGAATAGAGCTTTCATTTCCCAAACTGTTTTGATATTTTGTTTCTTTACTCAAAGTAGCAAAAAAGGTCGAAACCCATCCTGCTTTATTCAAATAAATCTTATCTGAGATTTAAGTGTATCTAAATATATTATATTCTTGTTTACCTAAAATAATGTTTTTGAAAAACCCAATGAACCAAAAAAATTTGTTGCTTACATGAGACTTGTGTCCGGTATGCTAGACTGGTAAATTAATGTCATTTGAAATGCTTTGATCTTTAAGTTTTTCCAGAAGCTGGGTTTTTAGTAGATAGCTATTGCCTCATGTAATTTAATCTCCTTGGCCATCCTGGAATCCAAATTTTGTTTGTGGGGGTGTGGCTTTGGTTTGTACTTTTTCTTTTAGTTAGTTGCACAACCCATCAGCATACCTGGATAGTGCAGCTTTTAAATCGGTTCCTGCCTACAATTCCACTGGTATCTGTCTTTTTAATGACAGCAGTGCTGCTTTATCTAATAGAGATCTTGGGGGGTCTAGTATGCAATTTGTATTTGTAGTTTTATTCTATGAAATTCACAGTAATAGGTTTGAAATAGATTATCAATCTACAGAATTAATACAAAAATAATCAGAAGTTTTCTGTGAGTTCTACAAGGCATTTTATACTCTCTACGGGTGATGAAATATAATCATTACCAGCTTTCAAAAGCTGCCAGTTACACAGGTGTTTAAAGGATTTCTGATTTACAGAATATGCTCTCTAATACAGGTGACTACAGAAAACAGAGGCAGTGCTACTAAAGTGCCTTCTTGCAATCTTCTGTCTTTACATTTGTATTTTTGTTTTCCATTTATCCTCTCCTTCTTCCCCAATCAGCATAATACAGCAAAAATCACATAGCAAAAGCTATACGATCAGAAGAATAGTGAGCTTAAAGCTCCATTGGCAGAGGTACTACAAGTCCAAAAAGCATAATAAATAGGCTAGCTAATTAAAGGATCTTCAGAGAAGAACTTAAGAACAATTCCTTGCAAGAATTCATACATTTAATTCTCTTCTTCCCAGAAGGTTGAGTTTTGCATTCAAGAATTTGACATTAAAAGTCTGTGGTGTGATTCTCAACACATTTCTTCTTTAATTATGTCCTGTAACATATTCTGTGTCCTTTGGGGTACAACCTCATTTTCAGGCAAGTTAAAAAAAAGGAATCTTTAAGCTTAGAGCCTTCTTCAAGGTTATTTCTGTTCCCCTGGATGTTACATGTAGAGTTGGGTTAACCTTATCCCTAGCCTCTGGAGATTACATTTATCAAGGACAAAGTTACTATTGCCTATGGTGAAAATCATTCCTCCTTAATTGTCCAAGTGCCGACTGGAGCAGACAGGTCTTGTATCATAGTAACTATTCCACTCTTAACATAATTTATTTTTGTTTCTCTCTTTCTGTGCTACTGTTTACTAGACATCATATATAGTGTAAGTGGGTATTCATTTATGTAAATTGATCATACCTTCATAAAAAGTAGCCCTCCCAAAACAAATAAAATACAAGTAATCAAAATAGGATTCTGGCATCCACCCAACAGCACTACCATAGCAGCAAAGGCATACAATAAAAATGTAATAATCATAATAAGTATTGTAAAGTGAAGTACAACACACGCAGTATGGAAAAAGCCTGCTAGTGCTGTATGTATAATAAGTGATTGTGCCATGATGTTAGCTGAGCTCAAGCATTCCCCTTTAGGGATATGAATTCCATAGCTGCCTAAGCTAGACATGGTAAATACTCTGAGAAGTAGCTGATTCTTTATTTCCACTGGAGATGGGAAAGGGCAGTTGCAACAGAGGTTAAAAGATTAATTTTTCCTACCGGATGTTAAAAAATTGCTGAATCTCTGTGCACTAACAGAGAATGTCATTGGTATTGGACCTTGAAAAGGTCATAATAGCAAGTTCAACAGAACATACTAGAACATCAACAAACAATTTGGTAGTTGCATATTTTAATTAACCATTTGACCACTTCTGAATAGACTATGTATTTTTAGCAGTGTATCTTGAATCCTGGCAAGTCAAACTTACCTGATATGTTACAGATATGAACCACTGATTTCAGGCAATTGTTTTACCTTAAAATGGCAGTGAAGGACTTGGGATAATTTGGAGAGAGTTACCAACTCTTCATGTATTTCATTTTCCTGGTGTCAAATCTGATGATTTAAAAGGCTCTCTGCAATACAGAAACGCTTCTGCTGAACCTTGAAGTGGTCAGATCATTAATTCTGCATCTCATTTTGAGCTTTGACAGGTTTCCCACCAGTTAGAGAAAGATCTATTTCTCTGTAGTGGCAACTCGTTGTGTCCAGAATAAGCAGAGTCAAAACATTACTTTTTTGCATGTGGCAATACCTGCCCTCACAAAAATTTAAGCAAATCAGTCCCGGGGGTTCTTTTCCTGCTAAATAATGGTATCAGCTGCACAGCCATTGAGTTTCAGGTTTAAAGGCAGTTTCTATATTTCTCCTCCAGCTTCACAGATTCAGGTCTTGCAAGTACTTATGCAGAAGCAGAACTTGGCATGGAGTCAGCACAATTTCAGATTGGCACATTGCCTGCATTACTGAGGAAATCAGTGGTCTGCCAATGCAGCAGTGAGTCCAGTGAGTCATTTAGGCTCTGGGGTGCCCCCCATCCCGTTCCTTAGCATGTTACCTTCAGTCAGGAACAAAGGAGAGAACATCCTGTGCTGTTGTGTAGCAGGGTAGTGCTCTTCTCTGGCATGGACAAATTCTGGTCACCAGTTCAGTGAGGAACAAAGGCTTGTCTTCAGGATCTCCAAGGGATTTAGTTCAAACCTGGTTTGGAATCACAAAAAGCTGTTGTATTTGACTTTTGAATTCTGCTCATTAGGACGCTCTTATTCCCTCTGCAGTAACTTCCTATTCATGTGGTCAACACAATGAAATTCTCAGTGTGGCCAGCTAAATTTAGAAGTATGCATTTCATTTGTCACGTGAAATAATAATGTTTACAACAGCAGATTTGGGGGG
>JAOXNO010000033.1:35889435-35910046 GCA_028565335.1 Limnodromus scolopaceus | reverse complement strand
ACGTTAAATAATAATTTTTACAACAGCAGTTTTCCCCCCCCCCCCCCTGTTTTTCCCCTATAAATGCAGCTCAGAAAACTCAGTCTTGGCTATTAGAAACTCTTGGCTTTTTTCCATGTTGCACATTATCCCTTGTCATAAAAACGCTGCAAGTGAAATGATGCCCTTTTGTTAGGTCCATGATGCAATTACCTTAGTGTATTTGGCACTGAAATGATTAAATAGATTAAACACCTCCATTGATATAGGATAGAAGATGGTACTGCAGCTCATTCAGACTTGATTGTGTTGGTTTTGCCAAGGCTATACAGTATAAAACTTTTCACCGACATGAACTGACATGATTCACGGAGCACAGCAGGACTGGTTTTAGTGCACTGGCACAGACAGTCAGTTTGCAGAGCAGAGTTGCATATTAGAGTCTGCTTCTTGCATCTGTTAGATCATATTTATGTAGAAATGGATTTTGAGAGAATATACATCTCTGTCCTTATGAAAACTGCTGAGCCTCTCGGCTCTTTATCCTTGCCAAACCTGTCAGTCCATGCAGCTTCCTTCAAAGGGTCAGCAGGGCTTTTCTTCTCAATTGCATAAAGTGAATGTAAAGAACCCCATCACACTCAAACAAGCATTGCATGTAATTCACAGTGCAGAGCTTGGGTACATATAGAAGCCTTGTTTTTTAAAATCCAAATGTTGGTATACGAAAGAATTCAGCAAAGTGGATGGAAAGAGCAAGGTTTTGCTATTCTCCCTCCAACGAGCTGAGTAGTTCACCTTTCTGCTCTCAGGAGGAGAACAGCTTGTTCCTGCTCCTCACAGCCCCAGGCCACAGACTGCCTCCCAGAAGGTCTGTCTGGGGATTCAGAGGAGGAGAGAAAAATGTCAGGCAGGTTCCTTCCTCCCATTGCTGTCTGCAGATCAATACTGGTTTTCTAGCATTTTACCTGCCAATGTTCCCATCCTTTTATCTCAAAAGAGGTGCTAGTTGGCTTAGGACAGGGGATAGAGGTCAAACACAGTCAAACTCAGACTATGTGTGGATGTTTTTTGTTTAGTTTTTTTTTTTCTTGTATCCCAAGTTTATTCCACACTATCTTTAAGACGCTGTTACAGTGCCAGCAATTGTTCTCCTACTCCGTATTTTTGACTACTCTGTCCAGTCTGAATTTAAAATGAGTGGTGGGATGGAGTTTTCATTCAGAGGAAACTGAATTCTTTAGGAGACTCTCCACTGAAAAAAAATCCACAACGCTGCTCCCTGATCTACGTGAAATTTGCTTCCTTTGTGATAAAATAATGCCCTTTCCGGTCACCTTTGAGCTGAAAAAAAAGGAGGTATTTCAACTAATTATATCTACCCAACAATGGGTAGAAATCTAGAGCAAAAAATTTTTATTTTAATTTATGCTGATCATGTTTGCATACAAGCCATTGAAACTCTGGCAGTGTAGCCTACAAGGCAAAGGTTCATAGTTAAATCAACCATTCTTTGGGCATCACAGTTAGATATGCATTAGGACTAAATATTGAGAAAAGTGTTGGGGTGTAGACTGAGTCTTCAATTAGGTATAATACAGTCAAAAGACAGTTGTGGTTAAAAATGCTTTAGATTTTAAAATGTGCCTTCAGTTTAAGTGCAGGAGGATAGAATTTTCTGCCATTAGGCAGCATACATATTCAGTTAACAGAAATGGAGGAGGCAATTTTTTAAAACTGATTTTCTAGGTACTGTCAAAACTTTAGCAGAACAAAATAAGAAATAAAAATTGTTTGCAAGGATGGATGGAATATTATCTTGATAATTAAAAAATTTAAAGGAACAACACAAGATCTGTTTATAATTTAACTTATGCCAATGGCTGCAGAAGGCTACCTGACCCATTTGTGATCTCTCTCTAACCATAATTACAGCTGTGGTTGTTCTCTGCTGAGTTACCTAGAAGCTCTTTTTTGCAAGACTTTCTTGAGCTTGGTTATTGAACTTCCGACACTACAATTGCCTTTGATTGAGATGGATGCAGCTGAAGAGTACTGAAAAGGATGTTAGTTGCCTGAGGTTAAAACAGGAAGAGAGACTGAAACCACAAAAATCCACAGGAATTTGCACTAGCAGGTAAATCTTGGTGAGGAATAAAAGACGGAAAACTCCGGAAATTCTTTTGGAGATCAAGTTCTTGCAAAGGGATCTCTAAAACATTCTGAATATGAAAAAACCACATTTTCTTCCTGTCAGACATGAAACTTATTCCGGATTACTCTACTATAATAATCCAGGGTAGGTGATACCATGTACAGTCTAGGCGCTCACAGCTATGATCAGATAGCACTGTAACAGCGCATTAATTAATGATGTACTATGGTAGAATTCTTGATGAAGGAAACACACTTGAATATCCATATTACTTTAAGTGAATTAGCTATGATTAACACTATAAAGGCAATTTAAGAAAAAGTGCATGTTTATATTCTCCAGAAACATTTAAAGTAGAAACTTCAATATTTTGTGTAATATTTGGTTGAAACACCAGAAAAGGTAAAGTAGCATGAATATGGAATGAAGTGTTCAAATGCGAATATATCCAGAACTGTTTTCAGAGCCAATACCTATGACTTGATTTCTTGGGTGACCCTTATACTGTTCTCATAATTGTTTTTATAACTGTACCAAAATTATGTTTTGCAGCACCAGCAGATTGTGTATTTCAAATTGATTTAAATATCAGCTTATGATCTTGGTTATTTTCCTAAAAGGAGAAAATAGGGGAAAAAACAGATTTGGGGCAATGATATTATAATTGGAAAGAATGCTGTTTACCTTTCTGTAATGGTTCCTCTAAGGCTAGAATTTTTCCTGTGTTCTTTGAAACATCTTTCAGAAAGATCAGCCCTGAGTAAGAGCTCAAACATTCAGATAAATACTTGAGGTTGTTCAAATGAATCAAGTTGCACATACTCACCAATGCTTTCAGGACTGGAATTTTCATTAAGAATAGACTGAGATAGCGTATAATATTGGCAGCAATGGGTTCTTGCCCATTCATTTCTTGTATTGAAGGTGATTTGGAATACTACAATGGCTAAATTGCTAGTCAAAACTGCATACTGACACTACATATTCTTTAGAAATGAAAAAAACTGAAAAAACAAAAGCAATTTTAGTTGCTCTGTAACATTCATTCTGGAGGAAGTGACAAAATGATCATACACTATTAGAGGATTATAAGAAGCCATGACTTTCAGTGTTCTATTTAAATATATTTATTCCTTGTTTATCCTTTCCTAGCTCATCATTACTCAAACATTCAATTTGTATGACTTGCAATAGTGGCTATATTTTATCTTACTCCTTGCAAAAACTTATCTCTTACGAGATATGTTTGATCATATACAATGCATAAATTGAGTACCTACTTTAAAACATGTTCCTGCTACATCTTTTATAACTATCTTTTCTAGTGAAAAAAATTATAATCAATTTCTTCTGACCCTGCAAATACTACACTCCTCCAAGGTTTTATGACGGAGCAGACAAGCCAGTTTAACTGTTCAAGGCTGAAGAAACAGGATGCATTCCAGGAAGTCATGACACACATACTGCCTACCTGTTATAAAGAAAATCACATTATCTTTGAAAACGCTTTCATATACTGCAACATACTTTATTACGTCAACGCAATATTTAGAGCTGAGACGGCACTTGTATCACACCCTGATTTCAGTTGCTTCAAGGCACTTTAATTTTAGGGTGGAAAGTCTCATTCTTATTATATAGTATGTGGTAAATTTTTTGGGAGAGTTTTGGTAAAACTGCATTTAGGTTATGATGTTTTTGCAGTACTCTTGTCTTGGCAATTCTTTAATACAAATATAGTAATAATGAAACAGGTGTCTCTATAAGGTACAACCTTTCTAAATAAAAACAAAAAACCACTGTAGATCAAGTCTGTGAGTCACCACTGTTAAGAAAGGCATCTGGACTACATGTAAATGAATCTGAAATGGTAAATGAGTTACATGTGTTTATTTTGTTTATTTTTGTATTTATATTTGTTTATTTTTGAATTCTACATATATAGATAAAACTACATGCACTTCTTGTAATTTTGGATAGAAACACATAGTTTTGAGGAAATATTTGTGTTCTGGTCTTGCTGCTGTCAAAATGAGTGACAATGACAGAACTATCATTGTTCATTTGTTTGCCGTGTTTCTTTCAAAGGCAATCTAAGCAACTCAATTTCACATTTAAATTTCAGTAATCTATACATTTTAAAAAAGAATGAAGCAAAAAACTTTTGATATGTGTTTCTCTCTTTCTTTTAATGCCTACCTGAATGTCAAAAAATAGCTAATAAAACAACTAGTTTCCATTTGCAAGAGATGAAAAATGTAAATACCAAGAAAAGGCAAAGACAGACAAACTTTGTTAATGTTGATTTCCAGGCATTTGGACATATTTACTTTTGGACTTGTATTTAGGTGAGGTAAGGGAAGTGTTTTGTTTGGAAATGTATGGAGCCTGGACTCCTACACCTGGCTTGTATTCCTTCCTTGAAAGAACAATATAATGAGTAATAATCGGAATTAATAAACTTGTGGTTTCAAGGGATACTGGTCTCAATATTAAAAAAAAGTGACTAGAGAAGAGGAAAAGAGAGCTTTTCAGTACTGTAAATGCAATTCTGTAGTCACAGAGCTCTAAGTTTGTTTCTAGAACAATAGATTAAAAAGTCCACTGTCTTTCAATGTAAATGCCAGAAATACTAAGACTGGTATCCAAGCAATTTTAATAAGCCCTATCTTGTCATGGAATCTGGACTTAGGTTTTTCATTGGCTTTGAAAGCACTATAAGGAGTTTCTCAACATCTCTGGTTTTCTAACCTTTCAATTTATAGGCTTCCCTGGAAAAGCCTTTTGAAAGTAGTGTTTAGGTTTCTTAAGGTGTTGCCTGTAGAGGGATAGACTGCAAAGGCTGTTATACACCAGCTTCTCATGTGGATGATTTCACTCCATGCCATGAACTCTGTGTGATTCAGTTTGCTCCTTTTGCTACTTACTTAAGCTAATCTACAGAATGGGTGCTCTTGTTATGGAATAACAGTGTTCATACAGAGAACTGACATGCATTCGTTGTTGTACAAGAAATGTTTGCTTTAGTGTATTTAATGAAGACCTCCCTGCACAGAAGAAAACATTCGTGAGCTAGCTACTTAAACATTACCACCTCTTCCAAAGCAGAAGCAGATCTGTAATTTCCCAATGCTATACCATGGCTTATATAAATATTTGCCTCTATAAACTATCACAAGACTACATGTGTTAAGTGGCAGTAGAACCAAAACTTCAACCTTTTTTTCTGCTTAGCTGTTTTTGAAAGGAATGCAATACCTCTTTATTGTCTGACAAATTAATCTAAACCATTTCGATTTGGATAGAAGATTACAACTAAAGCCTGTTTGATTATTGTTTCTTTTTCAAAAGGCAGAGAACTTTGTAATAAAATTAAGACCTGATAAAAACTCCTCCATGCTGCCTCCTTCATTGCTTCTAATCATTGGTATTATCTTTTGCCAGCCATTAGGAATTGTTGGTCCTGAATCCAAAAGCAAATTGATTTGTTGTCAGTACACAGCACGTACTGGACAGATCTATTTTATCTTGAGAATACAGAATCTCCTTTCACTCCATTTTTCTTAGACTGGCTGCATTTCCCCAAAAAACCCTCACAAACTCAGCACCCTGCTGAATAACTGAAATTTTACAGAGCAGTTGGCATATAATTTATAAATGAAGAATAAGAATATCTCAGCAGCAGAGTGGTAATCACTATTTCCACTGGGGCCATGACTTAAAGATGTTGGGTTTTTATTTATACACCCACATCCTTCCTTCATTTCTGCTACCAATGCTAATCAAAAAGTCAGTATTGTTCAGAGCTCAAAAAAATACATCTGAAGTATTAGTCATGGCCAATTTATTATGTACTACCTTTTAATTTCGATTTTCTCTCTTCTGTAACGGCTCTGCCCAAAAGGAAATCTCTGTCAGACATGCAATTTCTTCTGTCCCCATCTACAGTAATTTTTAACATGATTTTGAGAAACCCCACGTGAAGATGATCAGAATCAGCTTCTATTTATTTTTTTTTGGTATAGTTGAATAGGCATAAAACATATTTTTACTGAGATTATCAACTCAAATACAGGCAGGATATCCCTTAGCAGAGGCACTGGAAAATTAGCCATAAACAGTCCTACATAAACCTCTCTGAAAATCCCTGGCACTACTTAGATGCCTTCTGTGTAGCTCATTATTCACAATTTGGATGATGCGCCAGCAATACTGTGGAGGAAGGAAGCCCCCTCACAACATTTATGCCATGGTGTTTAAACTGTGAGCTTAGGTTATGAGAGCTTAAGCTTAACATTTATCCATGTAGTAAGAGAAGGGAGGATTTACTAAGTGGTTTTTATCCTGTGTATTTAGGTTCCTTATCATTCTCAGGAATAGTCCTGGGAATCCTAATTTCTGCAGTAAGAGAATTTTGCAGCAATGTGTTCTGCTGTGTCCTGCTCACAAACGCCTGAACAAAAGTGTATTTTGATAATGCTTTCTTTGGCAAGTTAGCGTGAAATAGTGCTTGATTTAGTGTGTCAAGGCTGATTCAATGGCATAATGAATAGTAAAACATGAGACACTGATATAAGAGAAAAAGTAACGTCAGGTCTCTTCAATGTAATGCTTTCTTCTGGACACCAGTATCAGAGGCAAAGCTTTGTTTCCAAGGAGATGAGGATGAATTAAACCTATCTTAAAAAAAAAATAAAAAAAATGCATGACTGACACATAGCATTGATGGAGATTAGTGAAAAGATTAAACACAGTCCATTAGAAGTGGGTTTTGAAAAACAGATTTATTTTAAATAAATACTTTATCTATGGCTGGAAGAGATCTAAGTAAAAGGGTAACAAGGGGGCAAGTTTAAGAATAGGAAGAGGAATAATAAGAAGATAAAAGGGTAGAGGAGGTGTGACTCATTTGATGAAACTGGTAAAAGACAGAAGTAGACATTCAGATGATTGTGGTTGTGGAGCATCTATAATGCAGGTGAGAACTACAAGTTTATGTGAGACGCGGAATCATTTTGCCTGCTGTATTCTGAAAAGATGAGGGAGAAGCAAGAGGGAAATTACATCCAGAAAGAACAACGTGGTAGAGCTGAAGACAGTGAAATCAGGAACTACTGATACCATTGTTAAAATTGAGATAAGTGAAATTACTAGGATTTGATGAATGAATGGGCAGGATTGAAAAACTTTCCCAAGACCAATGGACCAACTTCACTGTACTGCTGGGATATGTGCCCTATTACAGTGTTTCAAAAAAAGGCTGAACAGCAGAGCATGGAAAATGGGAACTCAGCCATGTGTCCTGGTTTGAGGAACCTGTGCTCCTGCAATATTTGTTCATAAAGCAAGAGCTGTTGCTGGAACATCAGACTACAAAGCACCACATGCTAAGCCGCCACAGGCTTATGACCAGTCCAGCATTATAACCAATGTTTGCCTACCTGTCCACAAGAGAAAATGGAAATGAGCTATAAAACAAGATAGAAGTGATCCTTGAAACAAGTGTGTAGAGGAGACACTTTTTAAAATTAGTAAAATTAAAGCTTCCCTCCTTCCTCTCCAGTGAATTTAATCTCATTTCCTCCCCACTCTGTTGAAAAAAAAAAACCACAAACAAAAACCAAACCCAAAACCTAATCCACCCATCAAAAAATCAGCACAAAACAAAATACTAGTGCTAACTAAATTAAAACCATAAAGCAAATCAGAAATCTTGATCCAGATCACAGTAAGTGAAAATATGAGAAATGTACCTTTCCACTCAAAATTTTATTTGAGACTGACCTCACAAGCAGACAAAGTTGGCTACATTTCAGAGCCATTGGACTGTTTTTTCCCCACATTTTGTTTGTGGGAATTATTTTTCGAAAGCGTTTAAGTCCAGTTTTAGAAGCTACAGTACTTTCACTGGTCAGGATCTCCAACTGGTCACCTTGGTGCAGGAAGCAAAACACTGACTGTCAACTTCTGAAAACAATGCCACATTTGAGACTGTCCCCACAGCCTTTGACAGTCAGCTCTTTCTTATTTTCGCTTTATTTGAATTTCTAAATTCTCCTTTGCTGCAATGCTTTGTCAATGGTTTAGAGGAAAAAGCTCAGTGCCAGCTGTCTTCATGAGTTAAGCTTTCAAGAAATGCAATTTCAATAAATGGTGGCAGGTGATGAACAGATGAGACTGGGATCTTTACTCATTCCAGTTAATTTTGATGTATGCAATTTAAATAATGCTATTGTCATGGTAAAGAGATGTCTTTAGTGTGCAAGTGTATTTGAAATCTGAGACCTTATCTGGTTGAAAAATGCCAAAAAATCTTGCAGAAAAATTCTTAAATATATTTGAAAAATATAGCAGAAAAAAATCTCACCTAGTTTCTTTTTTGACTGGTATAAATGAATATATTAACAGTTGAAAAATATTTTTCATCAAGACAAAAGTTTTTGCAATTATTTTTTCTTTTTGTCAGTACCACACTATTCTTTCCCAAAGCCTTTAGTAGTCTGAAGCTATATACAGAATTTATAGGCGTATGGCTCTATGAAACAAAGGTTGCAAAGAAGCTTGCGGCAACAAAGGGCAGGGGGAGGTGAAGCAAAGACCTTTATTATTTCACTTTTTCAGCATATATAGTTTCTATCTTTTGATCATGTGCCGTGCTCTCTACACAGGTAGGTTGTGAGTGAATGTCCACGTGCCCGTTGTGAGCAATACAATTGGTTGCATTTAAATGTTTACGCACCTAGGCTAAACAGTCATTACTATCTGCTTCGTTACACTGCTATCTGCTTTGCTCCCTTGTTATCTGTTTGGCTACATTACATATTACCATATAAGGACATAGTTTTACTATTCCCAAGACTTCCTTCCCATATAACTTTCTTATTTTTAACACTAATATTCTACTTATGGGAAAAATGTATTTTTAATTCCAACTGTGCGGGTTTCTTTCTTCCAAAACAACAAATTAAGGTAGGTCAGTTTTAGAAAGCTGATATGCATAATTACCTCCTCACTGAGTTAGTTAATAGACAGACAGAAGCCTATACATGTTATAGCTGTTCTTCCATTGTTTCTGAAAACAATATGAATCAATTTCAATTCATTAATATTCATTTGCCCTAAATGCTGGAACGTGGAAGACAATGAGATGTCCATCATCCACTCTGACTAATGGTCTGTCCAAGTGCAATTCTCAGGAGTGGAGCATTTGCCTTACCCCCACTGAAACAATTATGAATATTGCAAGAGAACAGATGGGGAAAAGAAATAGGACAAAACTTAGAGATATCCCCATTGTGTGTTCTTAGCCCAGCTTTTGAGTAATTCATTATTATGTTCATAGAACATAATAGAAGAAGAGATACCACCATTGCTTAAAACCAATAACCATTTAAGAATGTTTTCCTACTGTGGTAGACTTCTAGGTATATCCTACCTGAATTTGCATCAAGCTTACTTTCTTAAGTTTCTTTCATTTGTTTAAAAAAAATGATTGAGAGCGCATTGGAAAAAAAAAAAAAGCTATTTGCAGTATTTTTTTATCCTTTTAACAATGTTTATTTGTTTCCCTAAGGCCGGGAGACTAATCAGAAGAAACTAAGCTTACATCCATGTATCAGAGTGCTGTGTTATGGCTAACATCCCTGGTGGCTTGAGTATCAGAGGCTTTATAGATATGTTACCTGAAAATGAAACCCAGGGTAATTTATCATATATTAGTTCTCATATCTCTGCTAACTCATTCTGCAGTAATTCATGTGTCTTGTGGTAGCACTGCACTGTGTAATACAGACATAGTGCTGAGTCGTGAGGGAGAAACAGCTACCCAAAATTCTGTTAAATTATCAAAAACGATCATGGAAAAAAAGTTCTAGTACAGTATAATTGTGGGAATAGAAAGGGTGCTTTTGTTCATGCTTAAGGCAAAGTATTTTCAATCAATATATAATGTTGAAAAAAAAAAAGAAATAATAATAACAACGGAAAGAAATGTGAATCTCCTATTTGTACTTTCTGAAAACCTCAACATGAGCAAAGTCAGCCTGCAATGAAAAAGAAAAAAAATCAAGCCTGAAAGTATATAATTACTTTCTCAAATATCAAATGACTTGTCAAACCACCATCTGACATTACTAACATAGAAACAGAGAAAACGAAAGCTTTAGAGCTCAGCCTGCCATGATAATTTCCCGTTACAAGAGAGGCAGAGTGGTAGAAGAGTAACATGACTTTTAGTGTTTTCTTTGTGATAATGCACAAAATCTAATGTCAATATACCATCAAAAGTGTACTGCTACATCTTGCAACATACTACCAGACTACTTTCTTTAAAAGATAAATTCACTGAAAGATGTAGGTGGTAAAGAGTAGTTCAAACATGATAGGAAATATTACTTTCATACAAATTATTCTATAAATTAAGTAGTTGCATAGTTTCGCTTCTACTAAATTTAGTGAAAATTTTGCTAAGGACTTGGCTGTGAATAGAACAAAGCCTGTTATTAATCATGTGTATCTGGAGAATGAGAAATTAGGGCACTGGAAGACATATTCTAAAGAATCTTCCTAAAATAGTCTAAGTTCCCAAACGTACACACCCATTTTTACCTTGTATTCAATGTCACTGTCTCCACAGAAGAATTAGCAAAATGAAGCATCCAGATGCTTCTTGGCTGCTTCAATATGAAGTCTTGTGGCTTGCCTGAAGTTCACCTTTTCAGAAATGTAAGCTAAGCCATTGATTTTGAAAGTGTGGGTGAGGAGATAAAAGGTATTCTGCTTCTCCACTGGTTCAGATTAACAAAGACAGGAGGGAGGAGGGGCACAGTCTCTGCTTGTCAGGGTTAGAGGATGCAACATCCCTTCTATTCTTGAGTTTGTTCTCTTTCTGTCTTTCCATGGATTATCATCACTATCAATTCAGTCAAGTTTCCCACTGCCAGCTGACTGTTTTTTTCAAGGAGGTCTTGCCTGCGAAGCCAATAAGTCTCCCTATTCCTGTACCCATGGAATTGGTCAAGTGTTTATTTTTTGATAAAACTTTGAATGTTAATATATCAAATTCTAAAAAAGGAAACAGCAATTTCACAATTATTCCTACCTTTTATTTTCCCATTTCTGAACCACACCTACGTACTTTAATGGGCTAATTATGTGTAACTCTTTGCATACCACAGAATTTCCAAACACTGATTTGCCCGGAAGAAAGGAAACCCTTGTTTTCTTGGTTTTTTGGGATGCTTTGACCTCCCTTTGTTTCTGTATGCACACAGAATCCTATGTGCTAGCAGCTCTTCAACCATATCCTGCAGCCAATTCTGGAGCATGAAAGCAACTGAGAATGACTGAGTAAAGCTATGAGTAGCCTTTGGAGGATATTAGGATGCTGTGCTAAGGGATGCAGGGAAGGAAGTGAGTAGAAAGCAATGAGAAAGAACATTACATTAGTACCAGGGACATAGAAGTCAAGTGCCCCCAGAGAATCATTCTATTATATATATATATATATATATATATATGCACTTGAAGCCACATAGAATCATAGAATTGTTTTGGTTGGAAGACAACTTTAAGATCATCAAGCCCAATTGTTAACCCAGTAGTGCAAGTTACCACTAAACCATGTCCCTTAGCACTACATCTACACGTCTTTTAAATACCTTCAGGGATGGTGACTCAATCACTGCCCTGCAGAACAGGGCAGCCTGTTCCCATGCTTGATGCAGGCACATTGCACTGCTATTCCAAAGATTTCTGCATCACACACAGCTGACATTGCAAGTTTCTAGTGTAGTTAAAAGCTGTTCCTGCTTACTTCACTAGTTCTGGCCCACATATAGTTTGAAAGCTGCATCATCTCTGATGTCCTGCTATTAAAAAAATAGTCTGCTCAATAAATAAGTAAAATTATTATTGGAAATAGTTGTTTAAGTTGATCCTAAGTCTCACTGCTATTGGCAACTCAGAGTGGAGCAGTAACAGCAACGATGGCCTACTGTCCGTCCGGACACAGAAATCTGACAGTTTGATGATTTTGGCAAATTTACTTTTCCATGCCCATAAATACTGCTCAAGTGAGATTTAAGACCACACTTCTACGGTGTCTACCTTCAGTTTGCACAGGGCTGGTTTTTTTTCTCCTTATGGAAATGATTCTTCATAAAGCAACTGCAAACTGCTGCTAGCTCCGTGTGATAATGTGCACAGCAGCAGGCCTCAAATGCTTACATCAAAGGAGGTAATGAGAACAAGCTGAGTAATTGGACTGGCCTGAGTAGAAAGGATCTAGCAAAATTCTGAAATGCCATTTCAATTTGCTGTAACTCTATATCAAGCTCACCAACATTCCTTCTGCAATTGGATTTTATTCAGTGTAATTGCTAGGAGGCATCCAGACTTACTAGTGAGGTAAACACTTGTGACAGTGTTAGAGAATGTGATAATGGTAATGATCATCTATAAATGGAAAGTTGGACATCAGTTGCAGTGATCTAAAGATGTAGGCACAAGTAAGATTCAGATCTAAAGAATTTATTTTTTCTTTTTACTGAGGAAAACTTCTAATTTTTTTTTTTTGCTTAGCTTGAGCAAACAGCACAGTTATTATTTGATAGTGGTGCTGACTTGTAAAAGCTGAAGAAAAAAACTAAAATCTACTGATTTCATCATACAACTAATAGTTGTATTCAGAAATTATATGTGGGCTTTGTAGGGATTGTTCTTGAATTTAGCAGAAATTAACTTCATTGAATCAATGAGTAAAATATATTTCTTCTCTGTTGTCACTTGTTTATCTCCCATTATATTTTCATTAAATAGCATTTTAATAGCCTTATTTGTGGCATGCAAAATTCCCAAATGTGTTGCTGAAAAATGAAAGCAAAGAAATGCAGAAAAGAAAGGACACGATGAGAAAAACACAGCACTAAAAGAACAGGAATTAAAGAGAAAGTAGAAAGGCAGTGATAACAATCAAGAGATATAAGTAATAAGCTAATTTAATTTCAGAAACAATAGTTATATTGCTAAAATTTTCCAAATAGAAATGCATGAGGCTTACATCAAAGTAGCTTAAAGAAATAATCTGAAACTTAGAAGCTGTTGTTTAATATGTTTAACCATAAGATGAATTTAAAACACGTTCAATATAAACTGCATTCCCCAGTCTGCTTGCATAACTATTGGAAGGTACTGTACGTCTGTAATTCAAACCAGCTTTTAGTGCTGAGTTTCCACTGATGGAAAGGTCAGAGAGTAGGGGCGGCACTGAAAGCTTCAGCATCTCACCTAGGGCTTGATGGTGGGTAGAGCCCAGGCAGATACTGAGTGCTAGTCCTGCCCTTTGCTACTGCTTTTCTGAATAGCCCTGGGGAAGTTAGACCAGAGATTCAAAGGCGTCTACTGAGGTGTCTCACCCCTGTGTCTGGGTTTCTTCTGTCTGCCTGAACACAGAGGTAAACAGTAATCCTCTGCTTCATAGGCCTGTAGTAAGAACTAATAGCTAATATTTTCAGAGTGCTTAAAACTACAAAATACTTAGCTGATATCTTGTATGAGCTGATCACTGTTTTATTCTTTCATATATGGGTTCGCTTCCAGCTCACAGATTTGTGTAGCTCTAGGCAAAATGGAAAACATCTGCCTCTCATACAGCTGCAGTCACCCATAAAATGACAGTCAAAAGACATTTAGCTGCCTCTGCTACCTTTGTCATGGCCAGCCATATGTATTTTTTCTTGTAAGCGACATCCACCATTATGCTGAACTGCTTCAGACTGGTTTTTTCCCCTCCTTTCTGTGGATATATGAAGTACAGGAAATGTCTCCTGCACTGTCTCTTCAAATTCGCATTCTACGCAATGAAAGCAGCAGCAGGATTTTCTTAAAGGAAGAGAAAGGAACATCTGAAACCATGTCTGTCCTCATGTATCATGAGCAAGACTGGAAAAAACTGAGAAACAGAAATAAGGAGGCAGAATGCTGGAGGGAATGAAGCTCTCAAAAATACAAGCTCAGAAAGAAATTAAATTCACAGACACCACCAGAAAGGGGACAAGACTGGGACTAATAGTTGTTAGGCCTTTTGACAGGTATCAGAGGGCAAAAAAATGGGATAGAAGAGAGAAGACATATTATAGCAAGACAATAACAGTGTTTTAAAGAAACTAATTGGAAAACTCAAAGCAACTTTGATGTTATTGCAAAGAACAAGAGAGGGGCCTGAGGCACAACATTCAGATCTGATCTAAAATATAAATAAAAGAGGAATTTCAAAGTTAAGTTGATAAATCTCATATACTAAATATATTCTTTTTCATAATAAAAGCTGAAAGAGTGATAGGGATATTGAGAACTATCCCAGAACAGTATTGTAAATACTGAAAAATTCATATACTGTATAACTTAAAACAGACTACTTATAAAACCCAAACAAACTTACATATTCCAGGCAAAATTTTCCAAACCTGCTAAAACTTAAACTTGTAAAAAGTGATGGACTTTGGTGACATCTATCTTCAAAATGTCCAATTTCCTTACAATGTATGTAGGGAGAACTAAGCACTTTAAAAGGAGGTATATGTAAATGAGTTTAAAATCTCCAATAGAAAATGCTGAGAAGAAAGGGACGTCCTTATGTGTATTGGATCTAAATTGAATCTAGACATTGTGAGTACTGCACTGAATCATGTCATTTCTTGCAGAAAAAGACATTTTCCTAATATCAAGTTTCAAACCTCCAGTTTGCAGCAGAAACTTAAACCACTATCTTCCAGAGAATTGAGAACCATTGCAAGTTATTCCAGATGCGGTGTGGAATGGTGGCAAGTTTTGTATCTAGAGTAGTTTATTGAGGCAAAGTGCAGCTGAATGCTATCAATAAATTTCCAGAGGAGAAAAGATGAAATTCCTAGTGAAGAAAAGTCTTACACCATCTCTCCGCTGTGTACGGGTTGATGTATGTACATATGGACCCAGATGTAGACACGCAGTGGATGCAAGAAGCTGATATGAATTTAGGTGGTTGGAAGAAAGGTCTGTGGAAGGTTATTAAACAGACAAATTAAAACAGGCCAAAGAAATCCCCTGAGCTGAAAACAAAGAAATGGCAGATGAGCATGAGGATTTCCTTCCCTGACTGCAGTCTCTGTTGTTTTCTTACGGTTATTTTGAGGGACATAACACTGAACCAGATGAACCATTCAGCTAAACCAATAAAGCTATTATGGTTTTGAAAAAGATTTGGAAAAAAACAGTATAACTACATTGCATATATTTACAGGAATCAAACTCAAGAATGGTACCCATGTAGACAAAATTACTTTCCTTTATTCAATGGCAAACAGTAGGAAGGGATTTGTCCTTCCTAGACTCTTCTGAGGACCTTCTGCTGATCCCTTTTTCCCTGTGGAATTCTTAAATTGTGCTTCCTACAAGAAAATGAGTAGAAATGGGACTAACATGTCACACTTTTCTGCTTCAGAACTTGAGCAATTTATAAGTGAAAGCTTCTCTTCAAAAGTATATGGCTACTTAATCAGAAAATTACTTTAACTCCAGCAGATGGACCCTAACTCAGCTTATTTACTCAATGCAGAGCCCTATTCTACTATTTTTTGGTGACTGTATAATTGGATCAAAGTTACTTTCTCGTTTTCTTTTATTTCCAGATTCTGGATGGTTGGATGTCCCTCAGATCTCTCCTCTACTCCCAGGAGCTTTCCAGCCCTTCCTTAAGCATGAATTGAGTTTTCCTGAAGATCAAAATGTAGGGACTCATTTAATACGCCTGTAGCAAAAGGCCTATAGATTTCGTTCTTATTTAAAATATGCAGGCTTTTGCATGATTACTTAGCATCTAATGTGAAGTGTTTGTATCAGTAGGGAGAAGCATGTACATCTAGGATTCTTAAACAACGTTTCTTTTTTTTAAATAGGTTTATTTTAGGGCAGAACTCTGATCATTTTCTGTTAATGTTTATAAGATTTCAGTTAGACCATTCATCCTGCTTGTAATGCTAAGAGCTCCAGGGGCTAATTTGCATTGGTCCTTCTATATCTATATATTTAGATTTTGTTTGTGAAGAAATCTGCAAGACAGGAAGTAATGTGTTTCTTCATGGAGGCAGAAAACATAGTGGATTAACAAGTGAAATTTCAGCTGTTACAACATGCCTCTACAATCTACCTTTGCCTTTCAGTGTTATAAAATATAATCCTTTATCCTTATTTCTTTGTGAACTCTGGTTCTTTCTGTCTTTCTCTGTTCTAGTCAAGTTACATTTGTTACATTTGAGAGACATTGAGAAACTACAGCATTCTACAGCATACTAAATCGGGTTTAGATTTTTAGTCATTGAAGTAATTTTAACTAGTGTTTTATTATCTTGTGTTCTGCTTCTTTTGGGGAAAAAATAGTGTTGTTCCAGATTGCCATAACAACAGGCAGCACTCCTTAAAACAAGATAAGCTGTGTGTCAAAGTAAAACTGTTGCCATGGTAACCAGTTGCATATTTAAAGTGCAGCAGCCTGGTTTAATCAGTCAAATTGCCCCTTTTCAAAAAATCAACTGTATAGGCATTCTTATAAGCACAAACAGCAAAGAGCTGAAAATGTAAAAGTTAATAAAAAAATAGCATCTCCCCTTTATTTTCGTTTCCTGAGTGATAGCTTTTGATTCAGAAATGTGACTTATTCTACTTCCCTCTCGCAAGAATGCAAATACTGGATCCTGTCTTTCAGCTTAGGATTCTCAGAAATTTCTCTCACCTGTTTCATGGTATGTTTCCCCTCAACAGGCTAATAAGATATTAACATCTAAACATGTAGTTGAAAGTTCATAAACTCACCTAGTGACGATAATACATATTTATACCCTCTCTGTTTCAGAAGACTTGAAAAATGGCAGGTGAACTTAAATCAATTCCTTTAATCGGTATCTGACATTTCTATGAACTTCATGATTAGATGGTCAAAGTTAAAAGGTATTTCATCATTTTTTAAAATTATTTTTCTTTTTTTTTTTAATTTAAAGAAAATGTATGTGCACTGAAAAATAGTTTCTCTTTGTGATGAAGCAGAGTTTTGCAGCACAAATGTCTGTTGTACCATACTTAGTTGTATTGTGTCGTGGCCCTGAAAGTCAATAACCACCAAGAAAGTGACACTTAAGCCTCAGAAAAATGCAGAAACACAAAAATTGTAGTATTTTAAAGGCTACACATACAACCCGCAAACACTATGTGGTTCTTTTGAGATACTAGCTGATATGACAGAAGGTGAATAGGGTACCTTACCTGTACACTGCTATTGTACAAATATTAGCTAACCTCCCAAAGTCTTTTGCAGTGCTGTTAGCCTCACTTTCCTAATAAGAATTTTGAGTCAGTCTCAGTGGTATAGTTGCTTGTCCCATTTCTTTTTTAGTCTAGAGAACATAGTGGTTGCATATGGAAAAAGACAGATTCTGCAGATTTGGAATGGTTTTTCCTTCTTCTCATGAACTGCCAGTCAGTGCCGCATTAGGAATTGCAGCAAACCTTTTAGAATGAAAATGTCTTCTTTTAAGAACAACATTAATAATTTTTTTAGACTAATTAGAATATCATAGATATCTTACTGCTTTTTCAGGAAAAGTTAAAAAAAAAAAATCTATGAAATCTAAAGCATTAAATTCTTTTTGCATTCCCCAGAGACAAAATATATACTGTTTCTATTATGTTATTCTTTCTACCAATTCCATGAAGCCTTACTGAAAAAGAAAAATCATGATTTCAGAGAGGCTTTGCCATTTCCTGATGCAGTATCTCTATGTAAGATAGTACATGTCCTAGTGAAAAATGGGGAAATCTTCCTCAAAAACTGCTGAAAAGTTATTAATTTACAACAGGACAAATGCAGAACACAACTAAAATGATTACAGAAAAGGTTTGACTGTACTTTACGCTTGCATCACTCATTGCTACAGTTTTATAGTTATCTGAGGGTGACATCACAACAGAGACTTTCAGAAATTAAATATAGCTACCTGCTCTGTTTTCTAAGTGGTTGTCAAAACTTTTTTTTTTTCCTTCTGAAGGCGGTAAGCCTCCCTTTCTGCAGGTTTTATAGTGCTACTGAAACATTATTTTGTTATTGATATATGAGGAAAACTGCTAATGGTAGCTGGACAAAGATAAATTCAAAATATCAGGGTTAATCATAAATTTAGGATCAGCCCTTAGGTCATTGATTCAGGCTTTGAATGTGTTGGAGTGACATGGTCTGGAATCCTTTTGCCAGAGCCGCAAAGAGCATTCTTACATTCACTTGCTTGAGTGACCATCAGCTTTAGCATTTGAATGAATGGCAGCACCCTCTGCCACACTACAGCAGATGTCAGGGCCTGCGGGTTGGCCTTTTTGTTTAAGGAGAAACTGGGCAAAAAGTCAAACTTTTTTTTTTTTTTTGTAAGGGCAATATAGCTACAGCAGCCTGTAAACTCAAGTATCACCGCAGCATGAAAATAGCTGCTCTCAAGAATCCTGGTCCCAAGTACTACTTCTCTACCGCAGGAAGCAGATGGTTTCCGAAAGCTGACTCGGAGGATATTTTTATACTGCAGCCAAGACACAAGTACAGCTTATGAAGACGATGAGCGAATCTGAGGTAATAGGGAGCTCAATGCCGGCTGCGGTCTGTGGGAGGGATCCTTGGTGAAGACGCATGCAGGTATTTTATCTGAAGCTCTAGGCCACAGATAATTTGCCTGAATCTGAACGTCATCGCACACTGTCCCTGCATTACTCCTGAAGATGAAATTTGAAGCTAATTTGGAAGAGTTGGAAAGAGCTGAGGCATGCTTTAGCTGTGGTGTAAATACCTTCTCAAGAGAGAAAACAGACTTGCCTGCTGATTGCTGTACCGTTCCCAAGCAGAGAGAAGGACCAAGACCAACATCGCAGCATTTCTTCAGATTAAATGCTGCTTGAGTGTGACCATTTTTAAACTACGAATAAAAGACAAATCCTCAGCATGCTGCCTATAAACATGGATATGGAAGGCAATTGGGGAATAAGATCCAGCTACTGCAGCTGGTGAGAAGCCAGGCACCTCACCCCAGCCACCAATGTTTGCTCCGCGTTGAGCAGCTAAGAGGTGTCCACAGGATCACGGGAGGATACCTGTCCTCGGGATGGGCGTCCTCCAAAGGTGCCCACTGCTACACTGAGCATGAAAATGGTTACTTTGGCCTGGACATCTAGGGTAGATGGTGTCAGTTAAGCCGGGACAGTCAGCACAGGCTCCCCCAGGACCAGAGCTGGCAGCATGGGGCCTGGTCTGGGGCTACGCAGTGCTTGCGACTTGCTGCTGTTTGGTTTTGCAGATAGGAAACCAAAGAGCATAGTAAAAATTTAGGTGAGAAGAGACCCAAGGATGACACAGCCCTCCATGGCAGCCTCAGAGCCCCGGGGTGTGCCCAGCATCATGGCCGAGGTGCTGAGCAGAGCTGGAGGCTTCTGCACATCGCAGTGCTCTGGGCCAAATCAGGAGAGGTCTCCTTGGGTTGGGCTCACTGCTTGCATCATTTTGTCCCTGGCACTTTCCCATCTGCAGGTATTTCTGTGTTCACATTGCTCATAGTTAAAGGACAAAGATTAAATCACATAACACTTCAGTCTGACATTTAAGTGTACGCTACTCTTTTTGTATCTACATATTGAAATAATACTGCTGTACTGGCACTATGGAAATTTTTACTGATGTGATCAGAAATACATATTGGGTTTGAACTTTTATATTTTCCCAGATTTATATTTCAACAAAATAAGCTCTCGCTCACACAAAAAGACCTTTGTTATTAGTGTTCTGTTCAAGTACCAATTAGCAGCTGAGCTTTGAAAAAATGACAAGCAAAGAAGTCCAGCCTTTGAGCAGTTTCCTTTGTGCTAAGAATGGAAGCAGCTGCAAGGGTCACTCTGTTTCCTGATCCTGGTCTGCTTCTCCTAACCTCATGCCTGCTGCGTGAGGGCTGGCTTATGACTAAGCCTGTTAGTTTTACCTGGGAATTCTTCTCTGCCAGTTTACCAAACAGCAGCCACAGTTGGGGAGGTAGAACCTAACCCTGTTCTTGTCCTGGTCTTCTTGTGTTCACAGAATGACAGAATGATATGGAGTTGGAAGGGATCTCTAGAAATCCCTGGAGATCATCCAGTCCAGTCCCCTGCCAGAGCAGGTCCACCTAGAGCAGGTTGCACAGGAATGTGTCCAGGCAGGTTCTGAATGTCTCCAGAGATGGAGGCTCCACCACCTCTCTAGGCAGCCTGTTCCAGTGTTCTGGCACACTCAAAGTAAAGTTCCTCCTCATATTTAGATGAAAATTTCTATGTTAAAGTTTGGGCCCATTACCTCTTGTCCTGTCAGTGGGCACCACTGAAAAAAGACTGGCTCCATCCTCTTGACACCCACCCTTTAAGTATTTATAGGCATTGATCAGATCC
>JAOXNO010000033.1:35872436-35889335 GCA_028565335.1 Limnodromus scolopaceus | reverse complement strand
TGGGCACCACTGAAAAAAGACTGGCTCCATCCTCTTGACACCCACCCTTTAAGTATTTATAGGCATTGATCAGATCCCTGCCTTAGACTTCTCCAGAAAGCTGTGTTCCTCCTGCTGCAACTTCCAGTCCAAACAGAGCCTGGCTTAGGACTACTGCTGTGGGTAATCTTCTCTGTGGCATGTGTATTAAGGTGCTTTCCACTGTACTAATGCACCATTGAAAGATATAGTAGCATTTTGTTGGTTTTCCTTTATTTACTTTTTTTGGAAAACTTTTTAATCTCTGTAGTAATGTCTCTCCCTATAATACAAAGCCATTTATTTTGGATGAGCATGAGATTTCAATCTTTCACTTTAATCTCCTGCAGTATTTGCTCTTTCTAAATGTAGCTGTTGCATGTACTCATTTCACACCACACATCCTTCTATCTTCTCACACATACTAGTAGCAGCTAGGAATAAAAAAGGAAGTGTCAGTCTCAACATAAATGATTTGTATGACTTGTACAGATTGCTGCTGCATGGCATCCTACTCATTACAAGCCTAAAGACATTGTTACAGGTAAAAAAGAATTCTGTAAAGCCTAATGCACAAAGCTGATCTGCATACAAAGAGGAGCTTGGGTTTTTGTGGTGGCAGGCCTAGCATAAGTCAATGGAGAAAATAAAATAGAAATCTACTGTGCACTCCCAAATTCACTTCAAAATCCTGGTTTCCTGAAGGCAGACAGCACCGTTTGTTCTAAGTAAGACACTTCTCTAGCTAGATGAATACATGCCATTAAAACTGGCATGCAATGTTTAACATCACTACAATTTCAGAATAAATTCGGCTGCAGTACTTTTCCTCCTCCTCTTTTGCTCTTTCCCTTGGGCATTAATTAAATACAGCATTCACAAGCATGGCCCCTTTAGGAATGATTGTTCTTTATATATTACAAATCTCAAGCTGTGAATGCATGGGGTAGTTATATTAATTTCTAATCACCATTTTTAACAGGGAGCAGCTGGGCTGTATCTATCCAGCTATAGCTATCTGAAGAAATTTAAATACTTTTGTCCATTAGCATGCAAATTCAGAACCAAGTAGGTTCTTATTGATAGAATAGTGAATTTTATTTTTTTAGAAAATATGAGTAATCATAAAGAACTCAAAATCAGGCGATGCTCCTCCTGGAGACAATTGTTTATCATTTATAGTTAAAAAAGAAAGTCTCAGATGTTCATGCAAATGAATGTGAGAAGTTCATATGGTATAAACAGATACATCCAAATGTGCCTGAGAAGCATTTAAAAAGGTGGAAACCCCATCAGAAATATATATATACCATCTCAGTCAGAATGTGATTAGATTACAAATCCCAAGGAAAGAAAACATTTTTCTTCTGTAAAATGAAACTATATATGCAATATAGTTTGCATTTCATATTGTATATTTTTTATTCTCAAACTGAATTGCCTTGCTTATGCTTTCTTCATTATTTTGCTTTCATTGGTTCTTGAAAGCACATTATTTAGGAAAAAGCATACTCCTTTATGTGAGTAAATTCTGCTATAATCAGTCCTTGACCTAGATTCTTACAGTTCTCACAAACTGTGTTTCTGAAGTTGTTGTGAGACTCCATTCCATAAGACAGTGAGTTCTTGGAATGTGGTATTTAGTCAAAGCTCAGTGTGTGAATCAAAATTGGACAAAACTCATATTGTTCTACTCTCAAAAGTCATTTTTAGCATGTTCAATAATTACTTCACAGCTGGCTTTAATAAAACGTGTGTTGCAAGGGAAGCAGGTTCATGCAATATTTAAATATATGCTTAGCTGGAAAATAAAATGCATTATTGCAATCTGATTTTTAAACTGATAGTCATGAGACAGACAGACCATGAATTTTAGTGCAGCAGTAGAGAGCTCAATGACAAATACATCCCTTATTGTAAGAATGAAAATAACATAATGCAATTTGAGTATTAAGAAAAATCCAATAGCTGGAACTATAATCTCAGAGCTAATTTGTAGTAGTGGTTCTTTTTGAGATCTTCAGAAAAAAAATATATCATAATATTTAAAGAGAAGAGGAAAACATTCCTCTTCTTCCATTACCAACATTCCAAATAATTAGGGGGAAAGATTACTTAGAATAATATTCTAGTGCAAGGTAATAATTTCTGTTCTTTTTTCAGTGTTACAATCAAATTAAGAATGAGAGAGTTTCATGGTCAGGCTCAAAGATTAGATGTGCATGACGTTCCAAGTCAGGACAGAAGCTGTTCTTGCAGTCTAAACGACCTAAGAACAAAAACTAGGAAAAGTAGGAAATATGACAGTCCAAAAGAAGGCCAGATAGCAGCCAAAACATGGGGCGAGGGTCAGCATTTCAGTGTATCTGTACATATCATGTCTAGAGGTAAGATTTAGGCTAAAGACAGAACGATGGCTGAGAAAAGAATGTCTGGAGCAGGAAGCAAATTCAGGTCTGCAAATTGGGAGCCACTTTCAATATGGAAATGGCAGAAGACAAGCTGTGGACTCACAGAAAGGAGAAACAGGAAAGGAGAAGTCTGTTTCTTGAAGCATTGAGAGGCTGACATGAGATGAATTCTTTTTAGTCTTTTAGACAAGCATCTATTCTTTCCTCAGCAAGTGAAAGTGCAAAGCACTCATAGGTGTGTCTCGTATCGTTCAAGGAGAACACTTAAATTCTATCATATTTTTAGCTA
Organism: Limnodromus scolopaceus; assembly: GCA_028565335.1. Taxonomy (NCBI): domain Eukaryota; kingdom Metazoa; phylum Chordata; class Aves; order Charadriiformes; family Scolopacidae; genus Limnodromus; species Limnodromus scolopaceus. The sequence goes on along the minus strand of JAOXNO010000033.1, from coordinate 35,886,617 downwards.
ATGTAAAAGTTTGAATACAGGGGTTTAATTTTGTGGATAAGACTTAAGAAGCTATATTGGCTAAGGGAAAATAGTATGAATACTCTTGGTTGTGATATTGGAATTTCTTAATCTAGAGAACAACGTTATCAACATTTGCCATCTGAAGATCATGTTAGATTGTTAGTAGTGTTTTGAAAGTACAGAAAGTATCTGTATCCAAATATAACTTGATTTTTATTTGCACTTGGCCTGACAGATGCAATGTTCACATAGAGGAAGACCCAACTGCAGAGTGTTTACTACCAAGTGCAGCATCTACAGATGTTTTTGGAATGTCTGCTTATGTAAACACAGATGCTGTTTTGCGAAAGTTTCTAGTTAGCTGCTGGATAACAAGTTAGAAATTATTTTTTCACTTCAGAGCTGCACAAGGTTCTATCTACAATATTGTGAAAGGCATTAGAACAAACACATAACAATGGAGAACCCTTTACTCTGGAATTTTTGTCCCTTCCCCCCATTTTTGCCATAATGCTCTCTGCAATAAGCCATAATGCTCTCCTGCAAGATGACATGCATAGTAATAAACAGGGATAACAGGCATCCTTTTTTAAAATGTAATTTCTTTGAAACATGGATTTATTGAATGTGATACATCAGAGAGAAAGTGGCTTCGGCAAAATTTTCACTAAAAAGGTTTTTTTTTTTTTAAATCCTGAGCCTCTGGTAGCTTTTAATTTTTGAGAAAATGGAAAAAGAGTGTGAGAACAGATAAACAAAAAGAAAAAAAGTGGGCAAATTTGACAACTCAGTTCTTCATATATATATTTTAGCACACCTTTGATACTGTATTAAAAAGTATTTCCTTGCAGTCTACTACAGATCAAAAGCAAGAGGCAAAACCTCAAAACTTGCCACAAAACTGAATATTTATCTTCCACAGAGCTTTAGTGTTAAGCATATTTTAAATAGCTGGCTTAGTCATCTTTCTGTGACGAGTAAGAAGAACAGATTGCTATCAAGGTATTTAAAAGAATTATCATATTTGGGGTCAAATTACATGTATAACTACTAAGAAAAATAGAGAAAATGGCTTCTGAAGTCAGAATCAATTTATGAACTGGAAGAGGAGACTGAGAATGAATTTTATTTCTCACGAACATGTAACTTGCTCTTCTTAATGACTGGTTGTAGGTATTTTCATGATGAGTAGTCAAATACATATTAAAAGTTCAACTTTTTTGATAGCCACTGTGAAGACAGCATAATGAACAAGAATGGCTTAAAAGGGAAATCTGGTGGTGGAAACATATGGTGCTAAAAATTTACACAAAATGATCTCTATGAACTATAGTTGACTTTTTAAAAGTTCAAAATCTGTAATCATTTATTGACACAACTGTTTTATTTTAGCTGGCTATTTGTTAACAGCATTTAGTTTACAGCAACTTAGAGCCCAGTTCTGCCAATAAGAAAAAGCAAATAAGACCTTCACTGACCTGTGACAGGAGCTATATAATTTAGCCAGCACTATAGATGTACTGAATCCAGAAGAGTTAGGCCATGACAGAAAGAGAGTCCTGTTGTAGTGGTTAGGGAAGAGAATTTAAAAGCGAAGTAACCTGATCCGAAAACACACAGATAAAGATTATTGCAGCTTGACATTCTTGATTGTTACTTCTTTGCATTTTTCAATAATTAATTATTTTCACATGCATTATACTTCTAGCACAGGATAAACTTTTGTTAGTTTTGAGAAAATTATTATTTGTCTTCCAGAGTCACTGCAGGATAGTTTTGTCTCATGTACATGCACTTTCTTACTTACGCAACTGATTAAGCTTAAATATATAAGCACCTTAGCAGTAATTAAACCTATGTTTGGTTACAGGCTACATTTGTTTTTTGTTCTACAAGAATATGTGTTAACACAACTGAGTTCTTGAGTATGACTTACTAGAATTTTCAGTCTATTTCAGATGACTGTTTTTGCCAGCACCGATTAACTTTCGCTATTACTTATTCATCTATGTCTAAACACCTTTTCTTAATTATGTCGATTATTTTATCTAGTATTTTGAAAGGCACTGCATGCTTTTTTGAAGTATTTCCCTTTTTTTCAAATGCTTTTAATCTCAGCCCATTTCAACTTGTTGATAACATTTTACTGACCCAGACAAACTCTAATAGAAAAGTACATTTCTCAATGTAATTTTTATGAAGCCAATTGAGTCAAAGTACAGAAGAATTCTTATCCATTGCTTCATGAGACTAAATTTTCAATGCTCTGAGTCAGGGTATGGTAAATAGCACTTTGTAGTCTTTCTGGTCCAGTTGGACTTATCAAAATATTTTCTCTTTTGATGCTCAGAAAAAATAATATTCCATGTGTAATTAGATCTCTCTCACATTTATACACAGCACCTCTGCATATAGAGATACCAGCTGCACTGTTTTAGAAGAGGTAAGTAGTAGTAGATCTAGGATGCAAAAGCTTATTGCAATTGTTTCAGAAAGGGACATATGAGCTTACTAATTATTAATCTCCTTGACAATGTAATTAATGCTAGCATTGCTGTTCAGTCTTTCAAAGTAACTAGAATATTACCTTTTCTAATTTGTCCAGTGGATACTCTTGTAGATGACTCTTTAAACTGTGATTGAATGAACTGAGTTCTGAAGTAAGAAGCCAATAATAAATCATTCTAACGAGACTCTGTCTATTTGTCACAGACAAGAACTATAAATGGAAAAAGAAAATTACGCCACATTTCTATTTTGTTAAGCAGATATTGTTTGGGTTTTTTTTTAGTATTCATCAGACATCATGGGCATGGTTTTCATGCACAAGGGTTAGGTGTTTTGCTCCTAATTTTTATTTGCATCTCTGGCATTCCTTAGAACGTCACACACATCACAGGAAGATTAAAAGGTGTTTTTAATGACCAGATGCACCGCTATGTTTTGCGAATGCTCAGTCCAGTTAGGGCACTTGAGGTCCTTGCATACTAATGGCAACTGTTTGACCAAGTACAGACATTCTTTTCAAGATGGTACCAGCAACTCAAACTTTTGTGACCACTTTCATCTTGTGGCTACATTCTCCACCTATATTTAAGTAAATTATCGTGGCCCAGTATGATCAGACCACTAAACAATTTTATAATCAATATATGGAAGCTGAAGAAAACAATGAAGAAAATACTAACTGGAGATACATAATGATGACATGGTCATTTGGTTTATAATCACATTAAAAAATTAGTCATTGATCAAAATCTAATACTATCTGCTACACAAAACTGTCCTAACTAGAAACCAATAATATCATGGTCTTCACTACTGCCAAGGGTTTGGTTTTTTTTTTTTTGGAAAAAAAGTTGGAACTTTTTTCTCTCATATAAGATCAAATATTTAGCATAAGTTGTATGTGTGCAGTCTAAGGGTCTTATGTACTGCCTTCTCCTAGGTACTACCTCTTACTCAGTACAGACTGAATTAGACTCCCAGCTTCAGATAGTTCAAAATGCCAATCTACTTCGCCCACTTGTTAGGCTTCCAAACAAATTGTGTTCTTGTCATCTTATTTCAGAAGGAACTCTGCACAAAAGTGCTCAGTGATATCTTGATCTCTCTGAAAACACCCCTGAAAACTATATTTTGCCAAGTAGGACTTTTTTAAAAAAGTCTTTTCTCCTAATTCTCTTTTGCATATTTTAATAGATTCAGTAAAGCTATAGCACTTTTTAATTTTGTATTGTGCATAACTGCCAGACTCACAAAAGGCAGAGACTAGTTGTGATATACCACCCTGGGCCAGTGTGTAAATTCGGAAACTGCAATTATCAGAACTTCACCCCTAGGTAGTCCATGCCTCTTTCTAAGTTTTACAGGTACTAACAAGCAACTGGAGTACCTGTGCAAAGAATATACATGGAAAGTAAAATAACTGCTAGGGTTCTGTTCAGAAATAAGAAAATTAATAAAACATAAAATTAACAACCAAATTATCTGCTAACTTCATAAATGGCCAAGAAAAGTTTTTGCATGCATATTGGGACATCTAGGAAAATGTCTGTTATGAAAAACTTCTAAACCTGCATGTTATTTATGTGGTAGATATAAATGATCACTTGAGAGCCATTATGGTCTATTATGTAAATAAGCATTTAGGGACTTTCGAAAATTTATAATTATGATAGTGCAGTAGCTCTAAATTGGTTTTCCATAAATGTTTTATGAGGCATTTGTTAATAGCACTACTAAGGTAAGTCTCTTAATTAAAACATTTTACCTTTATGTCACTAAGAGATTTTAAACACACTGGAAGGGTAATCTATTATAAAGTATTTCTCAATTTAGTTTTGGACTCTTATATGTACTTTCTTCATCTGGTTATTCAGTGGAAATAAAGGTGTTAGAACATAGCTCTAACATCAAGATTCAATGGCTGTTAGAACATGAGATTTAAAGGCCCAGCAGTTTTCTCTTCTTATTTCCCTGGTTTTCTAGGTGAATATGTAAACACTTATTTTGTATGGAATTCTCAGTTTGGAGGGGGTAAGGATGAGGGAGGGGAGACACATGTTGTAAATTATCATCTATATCATCTTCAGGATAATATCCTTCAGGAGGAGAGGTCTGAACTGGGACGTCTCCCTTGGAAAGATATTCCTGTAAGCTATAGCCTGGACTGTAATGTATTATGTAGACCAGCTGTTGTGGAAGGTGGCATGCAATGGTTTGGTTTCTGATGCAGCTGGTGAATAAAAATTAAATTGGGCTTTCTAAATTGTCTCCAAGAAAAATAAGCACAGGCATGTCATATTCATATGCTAACACAGGGTAGTTCTCACTGAGAGGAAGTGAGGCCTGAGGGCATGAGATGTGGCATTCTGCAGTGTAGGGTACAGGATTCCTCACCACAATTATAGAAACACCTGTACTGTTCAAGAGTCCAGTTTTATCTTTCATGTGTCTCTTATGTCTGATTCGATCAGAAAAAAAGTAAAATTAAAATATTGACCAACTTATTGAAACATATTGTAGTTTCCTTCTCTCATCCCTGAACTAATTTTGAGAAGATATCCCCTCTACCTTCTACCTATCCCTCTTATGTGAGGGACAAGATATCAGTTTCAATGCAGTCAGGAGATTTTTCTATTTCTCCAATATACGGAAATGTTTAAGTAGGCAGGAAATATTATTTTCTTGAAAAGATATATAATTTGTTATTCTAGAACTTTTAAATTTAGCGTTGATCTGTTATGAAGCAATCATGACATCATCAGTTCCTTAGAAAGGGTTCACCTCTTCAGAGGCGGGTAAGAGATTCCAGAATTAGAGATAAATACGGACATCACAAGAAATCACTAAATGAAACAACATATATAAGTTTACAAAAGTTAATCTGGTCACATCAGAGAGACATTGTTTAAAATACTCTGCTATAGTGGAAGTTTGTGTTTTGTCCAAAACTAGAAGATGGTCATACATCATCTGCTTTATGGGCTTTACTCAGCTTCATCCACAACATTTAAATTTGGGGATTTTCTGAACAAGGTGAGTCTTTTTGCCTTTCTTTTAGGTCTTAAAGTACTAGAAAGTCATTCTCCTCTTGATGACTAAGGGCTTATTTGCAGCATAAGCAATAAATGGCTTCTCTGTCCATCACTTTTCCGTGCTCTTATGTGCAAGCATGAAGGAGACAAGAGAACTATAAGAAGCCCATAGCGCAAAGTCAGACCTCTCAGAATTAGCTCCTCTCATGAGTAGCCTCTGGATTTCACATTTAGAGAAGAATTGGGAAAACAAAATTAAGAGGAAGGGAGCAAAGGACATACATAAGGATACAAAAAGACTGTGTCACCTATCTATTAAGGAATGCTGTAGATAATGAGAAAAACAAGCATTAATATGTAAAATTCAGGTTAACTGGCTATCGTTTTCATTGTGTGGGCTTTGCATAAAGGCTTGTTTTCACTCAATTCCTTTCTGAAACAACAGCAAAACCCACAAAGTTCTCCCATTGGCTATATTTATTTGTAAATAAACTGTGGTTCTGCATCACTGTTATCTGTGATTTTATTTTTTTCCCTCCTTTTTTTAAAGCTGATTGACTAAGGAAGCAAGGTTTCAGCAATCATTCTGGCATCTCCCCTTTAGTAAATTTGTATCTACTTTTTCACCTTCACTCAAAGTTGCAAGGTGCAGTAGAGGTTTTAAAGTAATTAACTTTGAGAAAGTAGACAGCAAAGCTGAGGAAAAAGGTCTGTATGGTAGTAACCGGAGGCAGTAGTGTGAGCTCAGCTGTAGTTTCAGGCAGTAAAGAATCCTCACTGGAAAGACCCACTGGTCATGGAGTCACCTTAAAGATGTTTGCATTATGTTTTTGTCATCATATTCATGCTTTTAGAAGCTATATCCTTTTGAAAAAAAAAGCCAAACCTCTTTGATCAAGTCTTACATCTATATAAAAGGCAATTGATACAGTTTTTCAGAGGTGTTGAAAAACACATAAAGAGTTCTCCAACAAGAATCCTATGCTTTTGGATAAGGGACACAGAGACATGTATTTCAGAATAAACATCTATAGCACTGTAAGTAAAAGAGAAAGGATTTTTTTTTGCAAATAGCATGCCAAAATGATAATTCTTCTTGTATTTTAACTTAAATAGCTGTAATTTAATCACACATTGCTCAAAATGCAAAGTTTATCTGTCAGTCATTTTTACAGCTTGCATACTTTCTGAAAATAAGCAGAAACATTGCTAAAATTCTAATAACTGCTTTGCTGTCGTCTGTCACAAGAACTGTAAGCTGCCCTACATTTTAGATCTGCTCTTTGGCATTGCTTAACTAACACGCTTGAGACCCTGTATTTTACTCACTTCTACTAATTTTCTTGAATTAATATATAAGACTATCATTCATACTCAGGCTTCTCAGAACAAACAGCTTCAAAGAAATGCAACAGAAACTAGTCAATAAAAGCAGATGGGTGTCTTAGGAACCTGGAGTGACAAAAATAATATAACAGGACACATTAGCAGTGCATATAGATAGTTTGTGGAACTTTGCGATCCTATTACTTTCATTTTCTCTCTGCTTTTCCCGCTTCTGTTTAAAGTGGCATTTAGTAATGGAGTTGGTATATCACTTTACTCCTTCCCTCAGGCCATGGAAAAAATCAACGTCAAGTGTGTAAAGACCAAAGATGGTTTAAAACATAGGAGTTAAACCTAAGCAGAAAGTTAGTAGTTTCAAAACGCAGCAAGTACATCCCTTCTAGCATCTGAAGAACAGAATTAACTACCCAAGATTTCTGCATAAGGAGAAATTTAGAGCTTTGAGAATAAAAGTGATACAGTCACACATGTGCTTGAGGGAGTGTGAACATGTAGATCGCAGGGTGTAGCAAACAGCAGATTCCAGCCATGTTTCACAAGGGGCTGTCTTTGTACTTCCTGTGCACCTTTGAACAGAATAATTAAATTGGACCAGAACCTATAGTTCAGTGGTTAGGGCACTCATCTCAGACCTCATTTCCAGTCTTAACTCCAGTCAATATTTATGTAATTTATGTTACTTATTCCTTGTGACAGAGACTGGAAGGGGGCTTCCCCCCAGCCTTAGCTGTCTAACCATGAGACCATATAACCCTGTCTAGTTGGCTGGTGCCGATCAGAGTCTGAACGCTCTTCTGGGAAGCTTTCCAAATGACTGTGCTAATCACTTATGGAGACTGATTGATTATGGAAATACGATATGGGAGACTCATCTTCAGGGTATGCTAAAATACCTGATCACTTAGCTGTGCTGTGGATGTACTAAGTGAATCAGGACTTAGAGACCCCCCGCCAAAAATATACAGAACTGATTTACTGGATCACACAGAATAACAGAATGATACGGGGTTGGAAGGGATCTCTGGAGATCATCTAGTCCAACCCCCTCTGCCAGAGCAGGTCCACCTAGAGCAGGTTGCACAGGCTAAAGGAAGCTGAAGAGCCCATCTATTTAAACTTAAGCAATGCTGGGCATGCTTTCAAGCAGAATTTTAGGTATAAAACAAGCATTTCTGGTGGTACTTTTTGCTTAAAGTCCTGAAACATGTAAACAAAAAAGGATGAGTAGATTTCTGGTTTTATTATTTCAATTTGGATGCCTACCTCAGACTTTAAGCCTTAAAATCCAAGAAAGTGGAAAAAGAAAAAAAATTAAATACCTTAGGAAAAAAAGAGACAAATTTCTGCATACTCAGCAGAGCTGATCAGCAAATAGTCAAATTAAATATTAAGTATTTTAGGTAGGTATTAAACTTTAAATATAAATATTTAGTATGTGAAATATTTAGCATAGTGTGTTGTAAGTACTAACATTTTAATTACAAATATTGTAAATATATTCTATGATTTGGGAAGCAATGATTGTGTTATGTTTCTTGATCAAAATCTTTCTGAACTATTTGAAGTCCTGTCACTATTAATTTTTCCTACAGTAGGTTACCATATTATATATATTTATAATATATAATCTCTCTACATATAATACATAGCAATCTTACGATAATGAAGAATCCATAGTCTTATTAAAAACAGGGTAAACCTAGTAAAATTTATCTTCCTTTATGTCAAGGAAGGATAATTAAGAAAGATATCAAGGAAAGCAATACTGCACTGTGCTATCAAATTATTGGAACACACGTACTATCTCATCTATTCTGTATCAAGTGTGATGAGCTTTTGTTCATTTTCATCATAACAAAACAATAAATATGTATTAATCAGTATTAGTGCTTAGGGATTTGTTTCAGCAGACAATTATTGTGGAACTGGAGATATAAAATGTTTAAAAACTAAAGAGCTACATAATCATATCTGTGACAAGAAACAGGACATGCACTCAACAGTGTTTTATTCGCATATTTACATTCAACTTCAACACAGACAAATTTGAAGTACTAATGTTTCTTCAATTTTTCTTCCTGTTTCTGTATGTATATGCGTTTTTATACCTTGAAAAACTGGTAAAAACAATGAGGAAAAAGTTTTCTTAGGAAACCATATTAGTAGTAGTACTCTAGGTCCATTTTTTTGCCCATGTACCTATGTTTTGCTTTCATTTCAGCTTTAGCCTCTTAAATCCTTCTACATATGACCATTGAACTTTTATTTTCTTTAAATGGGCAATAAGGATATGATTTTTTTAGATGAGGGTAGAAAGAAGAGTTGAGTTTCCTGTTAGTTTGTTGTCTGATAATTCTTTATGCCTTTGTGTATTTCTCTCCATGTTGAACAGATAAATAGTGGAAATCAAAAAATATTGATTTGATGCTATAGTCACTGAATTCAGTGATATAACTCTCTGATCTGAAGGTTCAAAATGAAATCCTATAAGCCTCTGGGGCATCATCAATAAGGGTATAATTTCCTATTGATCTAAGAGAATCAGGATATATGATGAAAAAAAATAGCATATTGCACAAAAATTCTTGTCAGGCTCAGATGCTCAGATAAAGGCTTTTGGGGAGAATTAAAAATTTAAAAAGTTGAAAGGGAGGGAAAGCTAGTTTTTCAACAAAGTATGAATAGATATACTTTCATAAGATATACTTTCATAAGCTGAGAAGACTCCTTGAAAGTTTGCTTTAGAAAGTGTTACACATACTGAATGCTACCTTGAAGGTGTAAATTAGGATTGTGAATTTGCAGAGGAACAAGATACAGAAGAGGTACCTGCACAATTAAAATGTAAAACAATATAACTGAAATGTTATTACCTAACATCAGAGACTTGGTTTTCATTAGAAACAGCATCTTACAGAAGCAGAGTTATGTATACAAGTACTGTTATTAATAAATTGTTCATAATTCAAAGGATTGGGTATTTTGAACACGAGTCTGTCTATGAACTTTGCTTTTGGAAGACGAGTGCACAACATTCACTGAGCAGATTTCTTAATTCCAGTTAATATATGATATAGTGAAGAATGCTAGAAATAAAATGCATGTTCTGTAATAATATTTCCTACTTCCTTCTTTAACTTTCCTATCTCTTAGTTTTTCTGTGTCTGCTCCTCACTGCTAAGCCCATTTCTCTCAGCTCTTGTTTCTCAGTTTAAATCTATTTTTATCTTATTGATGAGTCAGTCTATAGTTTAACACATCCTGTGTTTCTCCGGATGGTCTCACATGCTTTTTATATAAAGGGAGAGGAGGACTGTGTAATTGCATCGTGACTCTATTCTGTTTCACTCTAAAAGCAAATTAAGGTGGTATTTATTTATAACCCGAAATATTCTTGATTTTTTTCCTATCAAAATTTCCATCAGGTTCCTATGAGTGTATTTACCCAGGTCTGCTACTGCGTTTTGCCTCACTCATAGCCTGTATAAATGCTGGTGTTTATTTGGTTATGCTGTTTGTCAGTTCAGCTGCAGCTGAAATCATTAAACTCTCATATAATTATAGTGGTGCCATTCAAACAGCTACAGTTAAGGTTGTGTCAGCAATTCCATTATAAATCCTTAATTTAAATGGTATGCAATAACTCAACCATAAAATATGTTTTGAGCTGAACCTTGGCTTGTAAGGTTTCAGGCCAGGAGCAACTTCCTTTTCAAACCAGAAAAAAAAAAAAAGAAATTAAGAAAAAGAAAATTGCATGCTCTAATCATTTCAAGAATGAATTTAGAGCTTGTGAAAAATCTGAGTTTACCGCCCTGGGAATTGAGCTATGGTAAAAATGTACAGTGACATAAGAGGAGCATTACAGGTTTCCTCTGTTTTGCTTCAGTTTGACTTACAAGATGTTGATTCTGTAAGTTGAGAGAATTGTTTGGATCCTGTGTAAACTGACCTCTGCTTTAAAGCTGATAAAAAGAGAGTCATTTGATGACAATATTGATGCTATATTAAGGGACCAATTAAAGGCATCCATGACAGCCACTACAGGGGACTAGTACCACCAAACTGCACTTCACATGTTTTCAGTCACCAAGGGTAACATGGGCTGAATGTTAACTATGACTTGGAGGTGAAAGGCCCTCATTATTTATTTCATAAATGATCTGGCTCCTCAGTTGCTTGAAGCCTAAAAGAGACATTTTTTCTGGATTTCTCAACTGTACCAAAGCACACAACCAAAGCAGAGCCTCTCTATATTTTGAGCTAATTAGCTAAAAACATCTTCCTAGAAATCTAGCCACTAGAAATCTAGCCAGCATTCTTGACCACAGGAGGACAGACCCACTCAAGGAAAAAAAAAAAAAAAAAGCCCCCAACTCTAAAAACTCCCAGTTTACTCTGTGAGGTGGGATTTCACAAAACCCACTTAAAATATGAAAATATGAAAAACAAATAGCTTGCAAAGATTTGTTGATGTTTAGATAGTATAATCCAAATTTAGTACAACATGAACTATAGCTGGCGCAGTTCAAAATCCATCAAGAAAATAGATTAATGACAAGCTTTAGAAATGGATTGAGGCTTTTCCTAGTGAAGTGTTCGTCTATGCATTTCGGCAAGTCTCAGCTGATTATCTTGGAACTTTGTATGTTAAACTTTTAACCTTAAACTACTGTCCCTATCATAGTCACTAACAAAACTTCTGTTATCGGTAAGTTAGGATCTCAGTGCACGTATCGAAGGACAAAGTGAGAGCTATTTAGTCTATATATTTATAATTTGTAGTGATATTGTGCTATACTTAGCCCTAAGTATCAGATTATAGATGTTTCACACAAATCTGTTCTCATATCAAATTTCATGAAGATGTGATTTTATTTTTTTCTATTTTTTTCCTCATAATTCAATTGAGTAGCCTTTAAAATTAAATTCTCATTTAAGTTTGTTGCACTATATTTTTCTTCTCTTATTCATCTTGGTTTTACAAAGTGCATTTGGATATTAGTAGTACAACAGTCCAGGACTTTAAAAGAAAAAACATCAGCTCTTGAAGTTATTAGCATCAATTAAAGATACTTTTACAGCCTGTTAAAAAGGATATTCCATAAAATGTCTATTTTCTGAAATATGACTTATTAAGCTCTAATTCTTCCTGGAAGAAGGTTGTGCCATAGATGAGTCCTTGCAGCAGTAACTGCAATAAAATATAGAACTAGACTTCATTAAAATCGAAAACTGAAACTCATGATTTTCCCTTAGTGTATATGTACTTTGCTACCTGTAAAGATATCCAAAGCTGTTATATTTCATGAAGGGCTTTTGATCAGCAATTTCTACCCTCTTTCATATCGGTTAGCCTAACTGTTTTTTCATTGAGTGTTTTATCTCCATCTATATTATCTAGAAAGTAATACAACCCTATTTAGGATGCCATAGAAAATGAGGAATGTTACAGTGATGCTATCTACTAAATGTACAGGAGGGAGATAGATAAACTAGTGGTTCAGTGGTTATCGATTTCTTCCTTACAGTGATCTGGCACTATAACATGAAAAAGTTTTGACATCCCTACCCAGGGTGAACAAACCACCGTAGAGCCACCAGAGTCACACAGATGACAAGCAGTGTCACTCTGGGACCAAAGACAGCTTAGTTACGCCTGCAGAGTTCACTGCTTGTGTATGGCACTGCTGTAGGGAGGCTTTCATTTTAAGGCTCAAGACTGCAGGTCATCACAGCATCAAGCTGTGCTGTGCCTTCTGAAGACTGTTCATGAGCCTCTAAAATTCAAGTGCCTTACACACAGGCATATCCAAAGGAAAGCATGGGTGGCTGTAATCTAGGAAAAGCAGTCAAGCTTCCTAATTTTAAAACTGTGCTACTGTTTTGCAGTAAATTGGCCAAGTAAATTACAAGATCTATGTAAAAGACTGTGGTGAAGTTCTAATTCATATTTTCCCAGTTTCAAAATTTGTCTTTTGAATGCTTTCCTATGTTAGTAGCTATGACAGTAAAAGATGGACAACACTGAAATCACTCATGACATTCTTGCAGCAACTTCCATTTGTAACAGTTTTGCAGTGACCTAATTACTTGAGTAGGGCACTTGACTGATGGCACTGAGCAGTTCTGGCACTCAATGATACAGAGAAAGGTAATGAATGGCAGTTTATTGACGAGGCCAGTGCCAGTTGTATTTATTCTGCAGATCCTGGGATCATTGATTTTGATGAGGAATTCTATAGTAGAGAGTTACTCCTTCTTTTCAGAAGAGATGAAGAGTATCATCACATTATGACGTGATGGATGAATAAGCAGAAGCTTGTGTTTTAACATATTAACTGTTGTGATTGACTCCTTCAGAGAATGGTTGTCTTTAAAAATCGCAAAGAAAACCCAAGTGTAATCAAGTTTCTGTTCTTTCCTGCTGGTAAGCAAAAATGAGGAAAAAGTGATGGTACTTGAAAACAAGCCAAATAAAAAGTTCAGCTCAGATGACCTGTAATACTTAGCAGTGAATCAGTTGCTTATCATGGGTTACCTGCAAATATACTCACGGTTTACCACTAGACATTTTTCTCAAACCAATCAGCTTGAAGACTTTTGCCATGCCTCATGAGCATGCTTATGTTTCAACTTCTACCACACAGGTAGAAGGTTATTTTTGATAAAAGGTAGAAAGTAAGATTTTCTTTGATAAAGTGACAGCTTTGATTTCAGTATAAATGAAGAAGTGCAAACAAAACTATTTCTTTGTATAATCACAAGTATCTGGCTGCATGTAGAATTTCTTCAGTTCCACTTTCACTCTTCTTTACTACTCAATCAGGCTTTGAGGGGTATACAATATGATCTCAGGTTGTGGGATTTCTTCCCTACTCGTATATAGAACATAATATTACCCTGGCCAAGGTAACATGAGCTAACTTGTGTAATATTCAGAATGCTCTTTAAGATGTTGATTTAAAACAACAAAAGAAAAATTTACAGTGTTATCTAATCCACATATTCTTCCCAACAACTGCCTTACTTCTTGTGATAGGTTTTATTTGAATCCAAAATTCTTCTCATATTTTCTACTTTCTGCAAAAGAATCACTAGGGAACCTCTTTTACTGCTAATTTGATGCGATAAGAGGAAGCTGAAAGTTATCATGGCCTAGATGTGTGCCTATGCCTTAGAGACGTAGTCTCTATCATTAGCATCTGAGTCATTGTCAGTAATTACCAGTTTCATCAGCACAGGTCTGTTTTGTTACCTTATGGAAGTTTTTTAACCTTGTTTATATCAA
>JAOXNO010000033.1:35833849-35869057 GCA_028565335.1 Limnodromus scolopaceus | reverse complement strand
GTGACCGGCCGCCAACTGGATTTCACTCCATTCACCACCACTCTCTGGGCCCGGCCCTCCAGCCAGTTTTTAACCCAATGGAGAGTATTCCCATCTAAGCCATGGGCAGTTTCTCCAGGAGGATACTGTGGGACACTGTATCAAAGGCCTTGCTAAAGTCCAGGTAAACAACGTCCACAGCCCTTCCCTCATCCACCAAGCAGATCACTGTCACAGAAGGAGATCAGGTTTGTCAAGCAGGACCTGCCTCTCATGAACCCATGCTGGCTGGAAACTTTCAGAACTTCTTTCTGAAAGTGCCTTCCAAGGTTCAAATGATCTTTATTCCTGCTGTAAGCCAGGTCCCTCTCTAGTATTTTACACATGCACAGCAGGGGAAGAGAAATACTGCAGCACTGCGTGGGATGGAAGCAGTACCAAGAGGTTATCATACATATTACATTGAAAATAGGATCAAAGTTATAAATGCTGATTCAGTTATCAGGGCACCATGGGTTTGTTCTTACTTATAAAATGACAGAACAAATCACAAAGGCCCATAGCAATTATTAAGGGTGATGTGGTGAATTTATATGTCCTGAAAATGGGCTATGTGCTGCTGTAATACCCAGGGAGTAGGTCAGGAAGGGAATTATGACCGAGTTACAACTCTTTGCCTGGTTCCACTTATTCCAAGCAGGGAACAATCTGTTTTGATCTATATCTGTAGAAGAGTATCTTTAGCTCTATGGGGACTTGATTGTGCAGGCTTGTTTTTCAGTTGTCAGCAGTAATGGAAAAGGACTAGGAACAAAATGAGGGGAGTTGTCTGGGTTTAGTTTTTGCTTCAATTTAACCTAAATCAGTGATAAAAAGTTTAAATGAAAATCTTCCCCATAGGACCATGTCCCAGAGAAAGGGTGGCACTTCCGTAAAATACGGGAAGAATGGACAGGGGTGGGGAGCAGAATTCACAGAGAAGTAAATAGTTCCTAATGCTTTATAGCATATCAAGGCTGAAGTTTGGAGCTCTGCTTCAGTCAAAGCAAAAGACTGAAACAATATCTTTTTTTCTCCTAGGTTATTCCATCAATGTCCAGGGTGTGTCCTGTTCTGGATAACCTCATGAGTTTTGTCTATATGGGTGTTTTGCATTCTTTTTTGGTGTTCCCTTTTTTAGGAAATGGCAGATGAAAATGAAAGTCACATGCAAGTCAAACCCTTCTTTTACTTATTGTTGAAATGGAGAGAAAATATTCGACCTTGAAATCATCCATAACAAGAAAATCTCATGTTCTGTCCAGAACTAGGTGTGATATATGAGCTGAGAAAATGTGTTTTTATACTTTATTTAAGAACAGTATTAAAATAGGCTTTATTATTACAAACATTACCCTTAATATATAGCAGTAGAAGCAATCTAATTCATTCTGTATAATGTAACTAACTAATACACTGATTTACTGCGTACTGGAACACTTATTTCCTTGTATTAATACTATCTTTGGTGAAGGCTTCTGCATATATGACAAGGTTTTTATAACTTAAATGTACAGAAAGTGATGTGGGGAACAAGGAACCCTGTCCAGGGCTTCTGATCCTCTCAGATCATAGTGATGTTGCACAATGTAAAAACAGAACTGGAGAAGAAACTGACTCCTCCAGAGTCCGACCAAATGGATTCATATGAAAGAGGATTTGAGTACAATCTGGAAAAGGCTGAATGTGACTGTGAAGGTCTAGGGACAAAATAAACTTCAGAGAATGACAGCAATCTAGGCAATGGCCTTCCAGCCTGCAGAACAAAGAAATTAGTTTCTCTCTAAAGCTAATTCCCTAACCATTCCACCTCATTTTCCTCGACCACATACAGACTCAAGAATTCGGTCTTTCAGGGAAGGGAATTTCTAAAAGGTCACTTCATCTGGAATATAAATAAATAAATCCTAAAAATTTAATTAGAATCTTAACTAGCTTAAGCCTGGCAAGCAGACAGAGTACAGTTAACATTCTCCATTAAATTTGAAGCACTTGACATAATGTGGAGAGTTTGAGAACTATAAGATAGGCACATGTTTTATTCAGAAACCATGAGAGTTTACTGCTGTGCCAAGTGACTGTCAGAAAGCTGGCGTAAGATGTCCTCTGTGATCCAATCTGGGATACCCAAAAGAATTAAACACAAGAACAGATATTTTTCTTTTTTTTTAATGCTGCTTCAACAAGTACCAGAGAATCCTGAAAAAGCAGAGGCCTGTTAAGGTCAGAGCCCTCCTTCCATGCCAACCTAAGATCAGAGCTTTTGGTTTAGTGTAATGATTTTTCGATTTTAAAATCAACCTTCACTTACAAATTCAGTTTACTTTTTAGAGGCTAGTCCTTGTGCTAGATTCAGTAAAGTATGTAATACACAGCTTTCTATAGGGGAATGATACTATATACAGAAACTCTGAGATTTGTGCCAATCTGTTCAGTCTACTCATTCAACTTTTTTTTTTCTCCTGTTTATGTTCACCATTTCTTTCCACAGAAATAAAATGCTGCCTTCCAGATCCACTGCTTATTACCTAAAATTTTACATTTTTCTTGATTCCAGGACCACAGGAGTGTTCTCAGTGTGTAGACTGCAGTGTAGTCAGTGTGTAAATTGAAGTCACATGGAACAAACTCTGCTTGTGTCCAAGGGAACTGTGAAGACCCGATAACATCTCCTGTCCTAGTGTATTCAAGCAAGAAACAGCTGCAATTTAAGTGAATTTGCCTCTGAAAATGGGAAACAATTTCCAATATCCAGTGGGGCTTGCAGAGCAATCTAGGGAAAATAGACCACAGCTTGGCTGTTGTCCCTCAAATCTATCCAGGGGAGAATATGAACTGAACCTGGGAATTCCAGTGCACTTATTGCATCCAAGGCTAGGGACATTAGCTTTTGTATGTGCTTTGCATTCAATCTTTGTTTCCATGGAAACCAGGGGGAGAAAAAAAAAGAGATTACATTTATATTTTATACTGAATACTAAAGGTCTGCCCAGGTTTTGTACTTTCCAACCTACAAGTAGTCTTTGATGCATCAGACCTCTGCTTCTGGTTTCACCAGTACTAGTGTCTTCATAGACTACTTACAGTTCTTCATTCTCTGCCAATATGGCTTTTTCTGCAAGAAACTAGCTGACATTTATGAGATATTGTAAGAGTACAGATCTGCTAAACTGATGAAGTATTTCTGCTGATGAGTTTAAAGTAAGAAAACCAGTCCTTTCCCAAGAACTGTGATATCTTGTACAGTCTTATTGTGACACTGCTGGCTGAGTTATTGCAAAAGATAGCCCTAAAAAGACAGCTTTAATTAGGAAAAAAAATCACATCTTAGCCATAAAGTAAAATATTTCAATTTATGACTGCAGAACAGTCCCCTTATGATGGAGGGGAGAGGGAATGAGTTTTTGTATGCCAAAAGAACAACCAAAGTAGCAGCATACAGTAATCGTTCATCTCAGTCTGGATGGACCCTTGGGGGCATGACAAGGAAAGATAGAGCCAGTAAGACCGGGATATGGAAAGCTTTGTTCCAGTTATTCTGTATTTTGCCACCCTACATATGTTTCAATCACTTCTTTACAATGTAAATATTTGTGACCTCTAGTTTGATAGTGGTTGTATAGAGTGAAAGGCAGATACAGTACAGGAAAATTTAAAATTCAGGGAGAGATATTGCGAATTGTCTGTGTATTCTGTCTTCCCTTCTGCCGTAGCATTTGCAGTATAGATTACAATTTCTTAGGATTTTCCTGTAGTTAAAAAGAACTTTACCCATGCACTGCCTGAAAGTTCACTATAAACATTAGTTATTTGAAATGTTTTGCAAGTTGTTATTGGTCTTCAGTAAACAAGTACTGATTATGTTTCCTGTTTGGATTATGTTTCCTAAACCAGCATCCTATCATGGGAAAGCACACATGAATAAGGAAAAAGAATGTCAGCAATAGAGGTGGAGCAGAAAGAAAAAAACCACCTGTTTTTAAAATTATTTTTAGAAAGTGATTTTTTGTGTGGATTTTCCCTGAGATGAAAGACTAATTTTACAGAATATGGCCCATAGGGAATTTTAAAATTAAATCAGAAATGAGCAATCTTTGCTTCAAATTAATAAATCTTCATGATTTATTTATAATGACCATAATTATATTCAGAACCTGACCTTCAACTGCTTATTCCCAGATTTGCGTTACAAAAGTGATATTCCAAAAACTGTATTCAGAAATGAGCAGTTCTTTCTGAATATGTCTTCTTGATTTAAAAGCTTGAATTCCATGAACTGAGGATACAGGGGATTCATATTTATATTATCCAGGTACACGCTAAATCAATCTGCAGCAAATTAACATGAGTGTGAAAGTCACACTGCACCATATAAAGAATGCAGATTGTTCTGTTTTTAAGATTGGTGAAAGCTGGATTCCTTTAAACATGTAACATACCTAAAAAGGGGGGCAGACGTCCATTGACATTTTTGAAAATCCCACCTTCTGTTAAACTTCCATTAGTAAAGAAACCAACCAGTTTAAAGCAAAGCACGTATCTGTATACTTTCCTGAATTTAGGCAATAGGGAAGTGGCCTGATGCATTTTTTGTTCTCTAAAGTATTGAGACCCATTGCCTTCCATTGAGATCCACTTGAAAATCTACTTCAACAGAAGTAAAGGTTTGTTTTGGTTTTTTTTTTTCATTGTGAGCACTGGCACAGGTCGCCCAGGGACAGGAGTCTCCCTACCAGCAGATATTAAAAATCTAAGTGGGCTCTAGCTGACCCTAATCTGAGCAGGGGGTTAAACCAGACAATCTCCAGAGGCCCCTTCCAAACTCAACCATTCCATGATACTTGTTGGAAAAAGTTGTCAAACGGGCTAGATTTGATCCTCTCTGCATAAGACAAAGGCTACCCAAAAGAGTCTGGCATTCAAATAACTGTGTGAAAAGACTCTGTCTCAACTGGTTTTGAGAGAGATCTCTGCAGATGTTTTAACTTGTAGAAGATCTCACCTCAGCTTGAGTGAATAGGCAACTGGAAGTCTAGGAGTACCATTGCTATGATACAGTACTTCAAGAAACATTTGCTAACAAAAAAGGCATTTCTATTTGCTCTTTTTAGGCCAACTGCAATCATACTATCTGCTTTAGTAAATATAGAAACATTAACAAAAATAACTGCTGTGCTGACTAGATGATAATAATGATAATAAATGGGCAATTGCAGTGGAATTTAGGAGTTGACATTTGGCTCAATAAAACAACGCAACATACATATATAGGAAATAATTCTGACTAATTTCTGTTGGAAAAGGTGACAGAAGTACTTACGAGGGGGTGAGAGATTGTGAAAGATCATGGAATTTAATCAGTTTATAATCACAGAGTATGCTGTCGATTAGAAGTGTCATTTGATAGGTTTTTAAGCACTGCTAATTAGCAGAAGGGTAAATTAAGTGCAGCTGTTGATGATCCAGCCAGAATCCTTGAAAGTTATTACTTTTTCTGTATCTTAATGCTATTGCAAGAATGCAAAAAGCTGTTTCATTCCTTCATTTTTATTGTAAACACGATCTTCACAGTCATAGCTCTATTGAGACAGGACTGCAAGTAAAATTTTCTACTACAGCTGTATGTAAATATTTTAAATCTTGTTCTCATTGAAATCAATTAATGCAGTATGAGACTTACAGAAAATATATGTACTCATATTTGAGCCTAATGCAAATAAAAGGAAGATCCTAAAGGTGCTGGGGTAGATGAGTAAGTTATAACACCTCCATAAAATAGAATACATGAGCTTATTTCTAAAATCTGAAGGTGATATTAGTGACTTTTTTTTTTTCCAATCTGTATTCATAGATGTTTCCATGAAGACTTAATGGAATTTTATAGGAGGATGGAGTTTCTTCTTTATTTTAAGGTACTCGAGAGAGCTATGTATAGTCCACTTAAAAAACCATTAGCTAGCTGCATCAAAAATCCCAGTATTTCTTTTGACTTTGACATTGACAAAATAAAAAAATGTTATTATATGGGTGGGTACTTGGATACCATTTTTATAAAAGCATTATGGTGAGAAACAATATTAAAAGAACATTAAGGTTGCGGAGACCAGAATTTACAATGCAGGAAACGTCAGAATAAATGTTGCCCTTACAATCTTAATTTGATATTTTGTGCATGTTGTACAACGTGCAGTGCCATGCCTTGTTGACTGCACATTATTCAAACACTCTCTGAAGGGGGAATTGGAAGTTTACTCAGGTGCTCTTCTGTATTACCATAGTACTGGAGCGTTTCACACGAGAAAGCGGTTAATTCACCATGGCACTTTGTGTATGAGGACAAGGATTTTATTAATTCCATTATACAGATGCAGGCCCTAAGGTACAGAGCCTGCATCTATCTGTATGTGTAGCGCAGAAGCTGCCTGAAGCTTGTCTGGAAGACAAATCTGCTAACTCCAGATCTGCTAAGCTGATGGAGACTCCTAGGGGCTGACCTGTGTGGGGGACTGTCAATACTCAG
Source organism: Limnodromus scolopaceus (assembly GCA_028565335.1). NCBI lineage: Eukaryota > Metazoa > Chordata > Aves > Charadriiformes > Scolopacidae > Limnodromus > Limnodromus scolopaceus. The sequence goes on along the minus strand of JAOXNO010000033.1, from coordinate 35,862,519 downwards.
AGAAACCACAGGTGTTCCTTGAGCTTTAAAGGACAAACATTCTACAGTATTTACCAGAAATTGGACTAGCAATGGCACTTTATGCCTCGTCTGGTTACTTAGATGCATTTCGTTTACCCTAGAGGTTACGACGTGGCCTTTCTTGCAGGATCACAGTGTAGCTTGCTAGAAAGGAATTTCTGCTGAGGGGGCATACAAGCAAAAGATGGTTGTATGCAGCTGGGTAGCAAAGAGGGTAATGAGCATATATACATGTAATTCTTGAACTTTTAGTTAATAGAATAATAATTAATAATTAACATAACATCTCAGTAGACCAAATTTTCAAATATTTGTACTTTAGGAAAAGCATTGTAGGGGAATTCACAGTAAGTGGCTGTGGCAGAAATATCTTGGAGATTACTCAACACAGAGGTAATTACTTTTTAATTCCATGTCTTTTTTGAAGGATTCTGACAAAAGTTTTCCAAATACTTCTGAAGTTATGACAGCAATTATCTTGCTTTATATAGTGGTAATTATATAGAAATAGCTGTTCCAAATAAATAGGACTATAAGCTATCATTTATACATTTGATATGTGCTACATTACCTTTTTATTATTATTTCAGAACAGTTGCCTTTCACTCCCTCACACATATTTTTGCTCATCTGCTACAGATTTCTGGTGCTCATAGCACCAAAGTAGTATAGGGACAACTGATACGCAAGATACACAGAACGCTTTATAAGGAGTCAATTCTACCTACAAGTCAGGACAGGCAAGAATTTTCTGCTGCAGAAGTGATCAGCATGACAGGTGAGGCTAAAGTTGTTTTACTCACAAAATTTGGCATGAAATCAGACACATCTTACGGTTTCACAAAAGCTGAACACTATAACTGAAAGCAGGCAAGAAAGAATAGTCATCATGTTCAGGGTGATGAATTTGGTTGAACAAACCAATCAAGCTTATTGTTACTGCTGATGCATATCATTGTGCATATAAAAGAAATCATGGAAATGGCTAATTTCAGCTGAGTTACTGTCTCCAGTAGAAGATAAAATTCAAAGTTGTGTATACCACGGTGGAAATACATTTTAAAGAAAGAGTTTTATATGTCCTAGTGCTTCTCATGGTCTCCTAGAATCATGTCCTAATCAGAGGACTATAGAAAGGAAGATGTTTCTTGTTTACATTTACTGCAATTATTCTAGTTTGCATAAATTAATATTTAATCAGGCAAAAGAGGAGAAAGGGAGGTTGACATTGCAAGTGTAACTTAGTTATTAGGTTACTCATGTGGGTGAATATCATGCAAGTTCCTGCTGTAATTCACATATATTTATGTAAATTGGAACACTTTCAAAAGGAAAGAAGGAGTATAACTGTATCTGTGCCCTGAATTTCAACATTCTTGTTCCAAGTAAGGCAGGAAAATGATTGGCTTCTGCTTGCATATGTAGGGGAAGTTTGTTTGACTCAACCTCTAATGATGGTGGTAACTCCACTCATATCACAACCAAAGAGGTAAGATCCTTGCCCAGAAAGTGTAGAATTAGGTTTTGATTGATTCCTTCATGATAAGACTCAATTTATACCTCACATATTAAGAAAATCCCTTAGTCACCAGTCTACAGTCGAAACAGGGAGAAAATATAGGACATGTCTCATTGTCCAAGAGAGAGCTCACATCTGTATTTATCAGTTGGTTCCGGTTGGGGAAACACCTGCATTCTGATACACATTAAGTAATTTTTTTTTCAAATTCTGGGCTAGTTGGTTGGTTGGTTGCTTTCCCAATTCAGTAAAGAAATTAATATATAGGATTGTCATGGGATTGTGGAACATGCTTATCGGTATAGTATCCTCTTCTTGTTAGCACAAGTGTGGCATTTTTTTTTTTCTGATTACACTTAAATAAATCTGTTTATTTGACTGACATGGCAGCCACATAGTGCAACAGATGATTTGCCAAAGTATCTTTAACTATGTGTCCTGTTTGAACCAGGCCTTGATTTGCTTGAGCCAGTAATTTCTATCAGTTCAAAATATAATTATTGTTTGCTCTGTTATTTGGTGCATTTAAGGTGACAGTAGATTTCCTGAGTTTTCTGCTCTTTATCCTGTTCAAGAACAGATACTGCCTACATATTGCAGTTCGGATTCATAGTACAAATTATTGAGGCTATTCCAAGTTAGAAAGAACCTGGGAAGCACTGGGAAAGTAAAGTTTTTTCAGTAAGAAATGTCTTTCTAGAAATAAGCAATGGGCTCCTCTACAGCCAATCAAAAGGTACTGAGAACAAAAAAAAAAATTTAAACATGAACAGTGTGATAATATACCAGGAGAGATAAGAATAAGCTGAAAACTCTAAACGAGTCCTTGCTTTAGGAGTATCTAAGAAAACACTTGTTTCAGTGTCATAGCAGGTGTTTCGCTGGCCAGCAGGAGTGTTAGCCTCAATTGTCCATTATTGCCCAGAAATACACAGGTAGTCACGTGGAGGATTGGAAATTAGATGGAAACTACATAACTCAGCTACAGTAATTCAAAGACTGTCCCTTAAAAAAACCACCAGGGAGCAACAGCTGGAGTGTCCCACACACGCTTTTGGGTGCCTGTGTATGTGTGTGCATACTTAATCTCAATTTTAATAAAAGATATGCTATTCTTTCGATTCTCTAAACGTCATCCAATTTTGCTTTTGCGCAATGAAATAAAGTGAAGTGTATAATTTACAGTCATTGTTACTTTCAAATTCACCTTAAAATAAGTGAATGTGCCCGTTATTGTTTTACATCGTAATTCATATCGAGTAGCATCCCAGCAGATGCTTTGGATTTCTCTGGAAATAAGAGAAATAGGAGCACGATCTATAGGAAAACAAAACTTCATAGAGTGGTGCTGTTGCTATCCACACAAACACGTACTGTTGCTGTCAGAAGTGGTTTTCCCCACAACAGATATTAGCATAATGTTTATGGCCACTGAGATTGTTTAAGAGCACTAAAATCATGAATTACTGTATGTGCTCTTTAATTAGGAATGTAATATACTCCATCTGGAGTGACTCATTTTTGCGGTCTTCTGTGAAGCTTTAATTTCCCGCTTCCCCCTGAAATAAAGGGAACTGAAGTTCTTTTAGACTTCCCTTTTAGTTAGATTCTAGTTAGCTAAGTAGTTGACAGAATTTGTTCATAGTTTATAAGCTGAGTTTCTTGAAGGAACAACCCATGGTTCTCATTTCCAAAGTCATAATGAGAAGCACATCAGTGCTAGTAGAAATCCGTAGGTTTAATTCTCTCTGTATTGACATGGGGACACGTGAACACTTAAAATTTAAATCAGCTCATGTCACAGTATATACATCCATCTCAGTTGCTTTTTAGAAGATAAACAGAGTTGTCTGAGACTTTAGTTGGGAATGTAAAATATCTTCATTTAAATTTTGGAAAAAAAATGAAAATCTACAATTTTCTTTTGTCAGGGCTGTGTGTAAGTATGAGAAATAACTGAAGTGGAGGACCATTTTCACCAGAGAAATCAACTATCTTTGATTCTGAGTTTTACAAGGAATGAAGATTGAATGAATTTACTGCTTTATCCTTTATTCTAAATCACCATTGAAATCCCCTTTCTCTGCAGGTCATGAAATGCCTACTTGACATGCAGTTCAGAAGCACATGCCAAAGAGTAGAACCTATCAGAAAAATGGCTGGTTGTTTTTTATGGAAAGAATAGATCTTTAGTAACAGAGAGTCGCCAGATGATGCTGGGAGTATAAATAATGAAGCCTCTTCAAAATTACCAATATTTCTGATTGCCTTTAAGGGTTATTATGAAATAAATTGGTGATCTTGCTGTTCCTGGACTGTTTGCAGCGTAATTGGAACCTGGCTGGCAGTCTAACTATATACATGTATAACTGGTACGTATACATATGTAACTGGTATAAGTATATACTTATCCCATATAAAACTAGTGTAATTGCTTTTTTTGTCACTGTATTTGACAAGTTGGTCCATTTCTGTTTTCATGGGCTCCACTTACTCAATTTTAATAAAAAGATTTTCTGAATTTGGTAGTTTTTCTGTCACCGTTCTTCAAACCATGCAAATAACCATGTTTCCTTCTTACCTATGTAGAATTTTTTCCCCCAAAATTTATTTATCCAGAGCCTAATCACATCTCATTGAAATCAATGTGACTCTTAGATTGGCTAATGTACAGTTTCTTTAAATCCTGATTTATTTCTGTTAGCAAGCATTTACAGGCATGTATGTTTACATCACCTAACTTAAGGGACTTCAGTGAGGGATAGACTGGGCACCCCAGCCTTCAGGTGTAACACTAATGAAAAAGAGATGCCTCTCCAAAGACGGATTCGGAGAGATGTATTTCTCCTATTATCTGATACCCAGGGGCACATTCCAGGTTACAATACCATAAGCTGGACTCTCCATAACTGGAGAGAAACATATTTTATACTAATATTGATGCTATCTGGTAATTTTTGTTCACTGACAAACTAGGATAAGTCCAAAACAGGCTTTCAATTTTTTTTTTTTTTAATTATTATTCCTTTTACTGATATCTCAAATCTGTTCTGATAATGCAGGAACAGGTAATTAAGGCCTTGAAAACACCTCAGTAGAAGAGAAACAGGTGACATACCCTTGTTTTATGATACACTCACAATGGCATGCAAGCAATTCTGTCCTTCTGGATGTCCAGCTTAACAGCAATGATCAACAGATCTTCACACAGATCTACCCCTTTTCTTGAGTTAGGTCCAAACAGGAATGGAGTACAGAGAGAAAGTCCTGTTGTTTGTACTGCTTCACTTCTACTAGCTACTTCTTTAACAATTCTCCCTTCTCCAAAATTGATAGCAGGCTACTTCTGTCTATTTTGTGATACAATCAGTAAGATTGTACTTTCTGGTGCCATCTGATGACTTCAACTGCTGATTAGAAATCTTGAATGGTCTCTGTTAACAATCACATCTGCTTTGACATTCTTCACTTAGTGAAGAACCTAAGTACCTGTAATGATGGAGAACAGAGATAAGGGGATAAGCCCACTGTCTTGTATAACCTGTTCGTTATGTCCTGGTATAAATTTATGGAACTAAGCTGATTTTTGTCTTAACTGAGAACCTGGCTCAAAATGTGCATATAATCAGACATTTCTTTTTGATTTGTCTATTTTGAATCCAATATTGCTCTTCCTTCTAATATCAACTCTGTCTTCACATCTGAATATTTTAAGCAGCAGAAGAAAATGCCAAGGGGCAGTGAGTAACATGAGAAAGTATTTAAAAACTCTAGTTCTACCAGCACTGGATTACAGTTTAGAAATCAGGGAATCTGGAAGCTCACTGGGGAGCTCACTGAGGCCAGAGTTCACTGGCATGAATTATGGATAACACTGGCATTTTCAGTTCAGAAGAATTTGAGAGCATTTCAGGAATGAGAAAGCTTTCCATCAGCTTCAGGTAACAGTCAAATCCAACTGGCTCATTCCCCAGGTAGGGATAAAGTGAGGTGTTAGAGGTCAATAGTGTTCTTCCCAGTTTGCCAGTCAGTGATCACAAGCAGATGCAACCTTGCCCTCCTTCTTCGAGGGAGAAATTATATGAACCGGTTCACTGGAGAGGCAGGGAGAGCAAGAGGAAAGAAGAGGAGTAAAATTAAAAGGTCAAATATTCCCTTGTTCACAGGCCAAACAAACCATCCAGGTATAAAACCCTTTCAGAACTATAAGAGAAATAACAACATATAGGTTAGCATTATCAGCACAAAGCTAGAGCTGGTTATCATCTTCAGGTCTTGGTGTCACAGTACTCTTCAGCAGGTGAATAGGATGTCATTGCACTGGCCCTGAAGTGAAACTCGTGCCTATAGAGGAGGTCAGGAAGGCAAGTTTCATCATCATTTATGTCCTTTTGCTGACCTTTTGCACAGCAGGGATTTCATACATAAAGAAATGGCTTTTGCTATGTTTCTAGGTCAGTTTATGTAATGTATAAAGCTTCTGTTGAAGAGTATTCGTGCATTTCTGCAGCTTTTTTTTTACTGTTGTTTGGTCTGTGGATTTTTTTTTTTTTGATCTTTGCAGTTCTGAGACCTTCAAAACAGGAGTTTGGGTCACGGAGTAAAAGCTGTAATAGCAGGACACACATGATAAATATGGGGTAATGATTGTTCAATTTACAGATCAATAAGTAGCCTCTCGCACAAACGGTTGTCAATTATAAACACCCAAAGGTTGGTTAAACTGCATTTCCAAATGCTTCAATGTAAAAATCAATGTCCAGAGCACACAGTGCTAAGCAGATAAAACAGCCTCTCAAATCCGTCCTGTGACAATGATATGAGCCCAGCAATCATAAAAATATATCTTGATCCTGTTTGTAGCTCTCATGCGGTGCTGTGGGCCATTCCTGTTTATCCATCCACGCGAACTGCAGAACGCTGGCTATGCTGAATAAACAGCAACAGTCTGGATGAAGAAACAAAACGGTCTTTCAAATTTCTGATTTTCTTTTATGCTGCCTGTGCAGCGACTGCTGAAAAGGCAAAGGAAACTAGGTTGAGCGTTCAGTCAGGGGTGAGCGCGACCCGCAGTTGTGTTATTTAAATGCAAAGGATGTTGGTGGGTGCCTAGCGTGAACTCAGTGAGGAAGGAGAGGGCTGCAGAGCACCTCCTGTCACTGCAGTCTGGTTAAAAATGCGCTTATAAAAGGGATGGAAAAGGTTTGGTTGCCAACCTAGTTCGCTTCAGTTAACACTACACCGTGAGGAGACCATGGATGATTATTTTTTCCAGAATTTGCTATACATTTATTAAACATACAAGTAGACTGAGAAAGCTTCGTGTCTATATTGTATTGCTTGGTGAATGTGTCTATGATAAGAATCTTTTCAAATTTATATTGCAATGCAAAACAGCACCTTCTCCCTCTACCCCCATAAATTTGAGGATAGGCAAGTTTATTTTAATTAAATTTACATGTATATATTTCTATTATTTTATTAATTTGGAATCATGTTTTACAACCTATGACTTACTGTAAGAGTTTGGGGATGTTTTACAGTCCTAAGCAAATGTTGAGTATACTTAAAAGCTACACACATACATACGATTTCCAAAAACTTGTTTCTGTAGTAAAAACAGTCTCCAGCAGCTGCATCTTGTACCACAACAGTATGTGGGCATCTTTCTGATGAAAGCTCCTACACACATAATTTTTTTCCCCATTCAGAAAAGCCTTTCAAAGAATGAGAAAATTATTGCATTTGAAGAAGCATCATTTTCTCCAGGTAATTCCTTTAAGAAAAGGGGTGCATGGATTTTTATACCCCTATTAAGCCTAGCAGCTATCCTGTCTTCAAGACCACACTGAGGGGATCTGACCTACAACTCTTCTGTCCAAATGCTGCAATGAAGAGATACAAATGGAAGGACAGAAGCTATCTGGTCCCATTTGTTTTTCTTAAAAATGCAGTTTCTACTGTCATTTCGGTTGTTTGTGTTTCTTTGGCTAAAGTTAGCCTTGACTTTCTGCTCCAGTGTTGAAATGTTCCAAAATTGTTTGGGACACTTCAGTACCATTTCCTATATGTGAATAATGAATTTGCATATGATTAAATGTACATGAACTAAGATCTGGAAAGCCTCTGAAAGCTGAAACAGATAGGAAAAATACAGTATTACAAAAAAAGACCCGAAAAACAGGTCACGCTAAAGATTTTCTTCATTAAATAAATAAGCAAGTTTTCAATAAGCAAACAATGCTTACCAAGATATAATTGGGATTCTGAATAATAGGTATTAGGTCATTTCACATTGTGTTTATTACCGTCTTAGACATAAATTATTTAGTAAGATTGTAGCTTGTATGCTTTGCAATTAGGGGAAAACTCCAAGTTCACTTCATCCCTTCACCACTCTCTTTTGATGTGGTACAACATGAATTTCTTTTTGATCTTCAGAAAAGGGAGGGGAAAGGCTTTATGTAACAAACTTAAGAAACAGGGCATTTAAATGAACATACCAAGGCCATTTACCATTCTAATATATGCAGCAGTCTCTCATTATGGTTATATTCCAACTAGAAAAAGAGACAAACATGAGAACCAAAATACTTAAGAAAGGTATGTATGTATTGATTTATTCAGCCTGATGCTGCAAAAGACATTAGTCTACCTGTCTTATTACCACCCAGCTCATTGATATATAAGTCTTTCAATTGACGCCTATCAAAAATGCACTTCTCCTTGCAGTGGTGGTGTGCTAAACGGCTCTACGAAAATGTTACTACCAGGGATTCTTCATCCCAACAGCAGATTCATGTAGTTAATCCAGTGGAAGGCTCTTCTTACAGATTACCAGTTCCTCCTTCTATGGGAAACTAGCAAAAATTCACATTTTTGGGAAGCCTAAACTCATCAGAAAGTTCAAATCAAAGCTTAAGATATGAACTTAAGGTTTCTTTTATTAAAAGCATACCCTAGAGTTGCTGAACTGTAAGATATTTAATAAAGCTGCAAATATATTTGTATATGCCTATACTTTTAAAAGTTATTATAATAAAAATCAGAAATTAGAGAAATGTTACTTTCATAACAAACTATGGCTATAGCTGTTCATGTCATTACATACACAAAAGAAATTTGCATTAAAATATACACATTTAGTTGTGATGTAATTTATACTTAAGAAATTTTGTTGAGTGTTCCTCGCAAAATGTTAAGCATGAAGATTCATGAACTGAACTAGAGCAAAAGATCCTATTAAAACCAGTGGAACCATTTAAAGTTGATTAATCTTTCTGACATATGCTGTTCTAGAGCCACAGATGGAACTGAAAACAAAGAAGGTGGAGGAAAACCTTGAAGAAGTAAAGCAACTGACTTTGAATGTGTATTCCAAAATCCTCCTGATTGAGAATATCTTTCTGGGAAAGACACTTAGGAGTCTGCTTAAATTAAGGGAAATTCTTGTAAAATTCTAGTGCTGATAATAATCCATTGATTCTAATAATAGCCTTAGTACTACATTGATTCCTTAACGAACTGAGACTATGATAGAAGTATATTCTTGAATTTACTTGAAGTGGAAGCATAACAAATGTTTTCAAGTGGTTAATTTACCGGAATATTCTTCATCTGCCCCACATAAATGTCGATGCCTTCCAACCAGCTCCTACCAATCCTCAGTTATTTTGGATTTGGATGGAGGCAGAAAACTGAAGTGAAGGCAGGAGAGGCAGTGAAGCTGATCAAACTGTTTAGACTTATTACACAGATTTATTCCTACCTATGATATTGGTTCTTTTGGCATATGTGTAGTAAGTTTTTTCTTCCGTGCATTTGAAATACCTTTCTTAAAACTTACATGTGTCACCTGGACATGAAGGAAACCTCAGAATCAGCTAGTAGCAATTTTATTTAAATAAACTGATCTTCCTGATTGTAGGAGAACTGTTTTCTGAGTTCTGTCGCTTGGAAAATTACGGGTTATAACTATATGATTGTTTTCAAATAGAACACACTAGTGAAATCAAATTATTGAGCTTCTCTTACATATCTCGGTCCTTAGAATAAATTAAGAAGCATTAAGATAATATTTTTTAGTATAGCTTGACAACTATAATGATTTAAACTGTCATTTCAGCTGAGGTTTTAAAGAATTAATCAGAGTTTCTCATACAGTTTCTTTCTGAAAGTTTTATGTGACAAAACATACATTATATCCAAACAATTTCTTTTTTCTCTCTCTTTCAGAAAGTATTGCTGCTGAGCTAAAACAATGTGCCCACATTAAAAACAGAGTTGGTATTTTTAAGAGGGCAGATTACATTTTGAAAGACATTGAGGTGTTTTGGTTTTTTTTTCAGTTGGGTTATTATACAAATATCCTTAGTACTAGAGCAAATGGCTCAGAAACTTTGGGAGTGGTCAGTTTCTGATTTGAATAACTAAAAACCCCAGCATTCACGTTCTTCTGCTAATGATTATGTTCCTCATAGTTAATGTTCCTTACAATTACTGGTAGTAGCCCACTATGATTCATAGAATAAGATTATAAGAATGCCTCCCAATATATTTTGTTATCTAATGTTAATTTGACCATTTTAAATATTTGTTGAATCGCATAGATTTTCTTGCAGCAGCTTCTTAAATACTTTCTAGTTTTAGTAGGGATTTTTGCAATTTATTTTCTCACTGAGTAAATCTTTTGACTTTTTCTAAAAGCTATTTAACTAAATAGCAACTTTAAAATATTATACTTTCATTCAAATAAAGTTGTACAAGGAGCAGCTGGGTCATGCTACAAAACAGAAGAGATTGCCTAAAGGGTGCAAAAAGTGACATCCCAGATTTCAGGCTGGTGAAGGGAATGCTCTAAATTACTGCAGTTTTGTCCCAGCTACTACAGGGCTGCTTTGAAACCAGGACAGCCAAATTTAAGAGAGCTCTGATGAACCTACACAAAGCTCTCAGCACTTCTGCAACACTATGTACCTCCAGACCCAGGCAGCAGGGATCACTAGACATAGCACAAGAAGTAGGTTTCTGTGGTTAACAAGCAATTATTTCGTAATATTAAGACATGATACAGATTATTAACTAACTAAACTTCAGATAAGGTGACGATGGACCATCTTGCCGAGTCCCATTATTCTATTCCACTCATCCCTCCCATCCTCTGCCAATCATATTAGGAAGGAAAATGCCAGTCATATTAGAAAGGAAAATAAACAATCTAATGGATGGTTAGTCTATGATCTCCTTAACTAATTACAGAGGAAATGAAAAAGAGCTGGAATACAGTGCCTGTAGATACATCCTTTGCAGCTTTCAGCATTAATTTATTTCTACCACATTATACCAGTATCAACATTATCTCTTAAAGTCTCAGATGTGTCTCGATTACTTCAGTAAATCTAAAATATTCTTGCTGATGTCACCTGGCTGTTTGGTATATCCTGCTAAATGCATAGGGAAAGCAGTTGTCAGCAAGGTGCTATAACCATAGTCAGCACCTTGGCAGTGCTCACCTTTCCCCCCTGGTTGGTCCTCAGGAATATTTACATTTCTTATGTAATGGCTGTGAAAAAAAAATTCAACAGTGGGAGGAAAAGATGTTTTAAATGCAAGTCAGCATTTGATTGATGATAAATTGGCATCACTTGCAGGCAAAATTTTATAATATATTTGAGAAAACACTTTTCCCCCACTTTATCATTTTTAGATTCCTAAAATGAGATCAGTGGTTTGAAAACCAAAAATGCAAACTAGGGATTAGGATAACCATTGGGGAGCCATATACCAGCTTCTGTGCTGAACTGAAAAAAAAATCAGCTCAAAGCAGACCTATCTGAAGGCTGAACTTGTCTGATATCCCTTTTAGATAGAAGAAATGAAACTAACTTTTTCAAAGCTGATGTATGGTCCATAAGATAATTTCAAACAAATTGGCAACTAGATTCATCAGCAGTTCAACTTGTTTGTATTTTCCAAGTGCATCTATTTTCAAAATGCTATTATACAGAAAATCTTTTTCCCTCTCAGATTCATATATCAAACATGCAAAGTTACAAGGCAGAGAAGTTCCGCATATGTTTAATGTTAACCATAAGGCTGAGCTCTTAATTGGATCAAAGCTGCTATACATAATTTTCCTCCTGAAATATTTAGCCTTAGTGACCCAGTGTGAGCTCTAGGAGTCAAGCTGACTTCTTTCTGTCTTGTTCATCCTCACCATTAGTAGAAGCCAAATTAGAGCATTGGTGACAACTGTGCTACAAACTCTTTGTTATCCAGCCATGCTCTGACAGCAGATGTAAATGATTAGGTGCAGAAAAAAACACCTCTTGGAGATGCAGAAGAAGGAATAAAATCTAGTTCAGTCTAGCTGTGATGCTGTTGCAAGGCAAATGGGAACAGAAAACATCAAACAGCTATTTTTATATTCAGACTCAGCATATTCAGAATATGCAGAGGGACAGGTTTGGACTTTTTTAAAGGAGATCAAATTTTTTACAAAAGCATCTTTTCAGAACAGGACATTTCTTTAAAATTTCTTCAAATATTGCTTTGAGGAATATCTGCCCTTTCTGCTTGCATTCAGAGTTACCGAAAAACATGTCCAAGTAGCTGCATCGTCAAATGGACCCATTTCAGAGCTGTCAGCCCTAGACTCTATCTTTGGCTACATGGCCCATCCAATCTCCCTGACTGCCAATCAAGCTAGGAAGAAACCGACCCTACCAGGATGGAGACTGGGGAGATGTGCATTACAGTGACTATGAGGCCAATGCACAATTGTCATAGATGTCAGTCAATTTGGGCAGTCCAAGCCTCTTCATCTGGTGACAAGGAGGTAACTGAAGGCCATGGAGGTGTCCTGGTGCAGCGGAGGTTCCTGCTGGAGGCAGGCAGCACAGGGGGCAAGAATGGGCAGCCCCAGCCCAGGACAGCAAGCAAGTCTGTGGAGAAGAGACACAGCCTGCTTGTCAACAGATGGATTCATAGGGATAAAATCAAGCGAGGACATCAGCTGGCAGAGGTGGAGACTGGTATCATTGGAGTTAACTATATTAAGTAGACTCTGAGCATGTACAAATGGGTATCATTTATGTCACTGAAATGATTCCTGAAAAGAATGTGTTAGTGACGGCAATGTAGTCTGTTTATAGTACCCACAAGGAGCAGTTTATTTGGATACTGGCTAAAAATTGTAATTGATATATATATTTAGTTTTCTGCTTTCCTATACACTTCAGCTACCTAAAATATCTCTATTAACAGAAAACACATGATGCGCAAAAGCGAACTCATTTCCATTAGATCATATCTGTTAAATGAATTTGTTTAGAAAACAGCAATCATAGAGTCATAAAGTGGTTTGGGTTGGAAAGGATCTGCCACAGGCAGGGACACCTCCCCCTGGACCAGGTAACTCAAGGCCCCATCCAGCCTGATCTCGAACACTTCCGCGGAAGGGGCATCCACAACTTCTCTGGGCAACCTGTTCCAGTCTCTCACCACTCTCACAGTAAAGAATTTCTTCCTAACATCTAATCTAAATCTCCCCTCTTTCAATTTAAATCCATTACCCCTTGTCCTATTACTACACTCCCTGATAGAGTCCCTCCCCATCTCTCCTGTAGGCCCCCTTTAGGTACTAGAAGGCTGCTATAAGATCTCCCTGGAGCCTTCTCTTCTCCAGGCTGAACAACCCCAACTCTCTCAGCCTGTCTTCATAGGAGAGGTGCTCCAGCCCTCTCATCATCTTTGTGGCCCTCTGCTGGACCCGTTCCAACAGGTCCGTGTTCTTCCTGTGCTGAGGATTCCAGAGCTGGATGCGGTACTCCAGGTGGGGTCTAACCGGAGCGGAGTACAGGGGTATGTGTTCAGTTACTGCAATGATTATATTGGAGTCATAGAGAAAGCAACAAAAAATAAGCTCTAAGAACATTTTGGAAAATGAAGCCATCTATAAAATTATCATTTTAGGTGAAGAAACTTGCATTTAGCTAAACTCTTTTCATGTAATAAAATATCCTTGTTCTGCAATTCTTTTCCATATGTTTGCTGTTGTAGTGCTGTTTACTTCTGAGACACTATTCACATCCACACACCTAAATGTACATGAATGCACTTCAATGGAGATGGAATCATATGGTGGTTTACCTCTGTTTGGTTTGTCCATCCTCAGTCTCAGCATGTGGAGGTCAAAGCCTGGTAGACACTTCAAAATTGCAGTGGAGACACATGGATTTTTTAGGTTTTTTTTAAAAGGAAATATAATGCTTACATACATTTGAAATTATGTTTACAGGACTTGAATGTCTAGCTTTCCAATTTCTGAAATCCAATCCATTTTTACTTTTGGAGATTTAAGTACCCTTGAGTATGTCTCTAGTTTCTTTTGCTCTTTATTTTTGCAAATTTTTCAGAATATTTACAATAAATGTTTATATTCTTTTCATCATGAATTAATATGCAGCCAAGTAGGCATGATGACACTGAATAGTTCTGTTAAGTTTTACCTGTATTTTGAAAACACCTGTTTTTTAATGCATTTGGTGAAGGCAAACCTCTGCGACACATACTACTCTACCTGTGAGGAAGAAGAGGAAACTAACAACAGATGACAATGTGCTGCACCATGACAAGGAGCGGAAGCCCTACGTGGACGAACAGTACTGGGTAGAGTACAATCAGCCCTTCAGCATTTTTGGCAGTCTCTGCAGTGTTCTTACATAGCTATTCCTACATTCAGAGTGAGAAATAGTTATGCTTCTTGAGTTGTATCCAAAAAGCTGCCAGGTCAAAGGTTTTGTGTGGTTAGAAACTTACACCCTTCTCACATGTAAGAACTGAAAAAAGAAGAGTTCTGTGAATGAGCCTTAAATGTGCAAACTTGACCTTGAAAGCACTAATTTGATAGACTAATACTTCAACAACATTAAAGTTTTCAAAGAGTTAATATATGTTCAGCTGTCACCATGATCGATTGTCACAGACTCTTTTTTGCGCAGGTGTCAGAAAGAAATCTTTCAACAGTGGTCTAGACAAAAAATGTGCTTTACAGGGCTCTTCATCCATCCATGAATTGGATAAAGGATGAAATAAGAAGTGAGTAGGAGACAGCAAGATGAAGGACATATGACAGGCACTTTTGATGCATAATTGCTGGAGAGATATTCTGTCCTACAGTAACAACTTCTTCTGAAAGTAAAGTATTTTTCCCAGCTACACAGGCACACCACTTTTTGCAGATCCACATTGCAGCGCATTTGTCCTGAGTCATCAATCTTGTGCTGGGCAATAAGGGAGACAAAATAAATTAGATATTAAAAGTATTTTACTACTGGTACCTGACAATTTGATGTTATTCCTGAAGCTGTGGTGTATCGTCCCTAGAGTGTTTTCTGAGAATGACAGCAAGGTATCCAGTAATCAGAGTTTCCTGACAGATCAAGGAAAAAAGCGTTTACTAGCTGCTTTTAATAGTGAGCATGATTAACTCCTTGTAAGCATTGATGTGCATTCTCTATAGTTAGTAACTTTAAAATCAAGAATATAACATCTGCTTTCAAAAATTATCTGAACAGAAAGGGGCCGTTATTACTTTTTTCTTATTCTAAGTTGGATCCTGAATGAGATTTCTTACATTTGAAAAGCTCAGAAAAATGGAGAGGGTTAGGTTCACTTTGTGGGTCTATGCTACTCTGAAATCAATACCACTTTTGAGAATAAAAGGATGCCTTAATCTATATTTTGTTTGTGATAGTGTATGTTGCTGGTTTTGTTCCCCCCTATTTTCCATATGTTTGGAATGGTAAGCCTCAGGTGGGAAATTCTGAGGCTGAAAAGGAATTTCTGTGATATACTCCTGTTTTCAAACATTCGTAACTTTGTAGGGGATTCTTTGAGATGAAATTTCAGATTTGGTCCCCAGGAAATTCATGAAGGTTAATAACAAGACTGACATAAACCAACGTCTTTTCAAGGAGACTGTAACAGAGGTGTTCACTGTCCCTGTTTGTTATTTGGTTCACTGGAAAACACTGCTAAACAATTCTGTTGTATGAAGTCAATTTTAGTATAGTCTGATGTTTCCATTTTATGTGGCTGTTTATACTTGCTTTGCAGCATTCACGGTGTTCTATTCCTTTGCAG
The DNA here is from genome assembly GCA_028565335.1 of Limnodromus scolopaceus. Taxonomy (NCBI): domain Eukaryota; kingdom Metazoa; phylum Chordata; class Aves; order Charadriiformes; family Scolopacidae; genus Limnodromus; species Limnodromus scolopaceus. The sequence continues at coordinate 35,846,834 of JAOXNO010000033.1, read as the reverse complement.
AGAAATAAAGTGTGTGTTTAAAGATGTTTCCTTTCAAAGAATAAATGTAAATACATATTGACTGTCTCTTTCAGTTATGTATATGAGACTCCATGTCCTGCCTGCCGCATCATATAATAACAGTCGTGCCCAGGGCAGTATAACACAAGCTACTGGCTAAATCACTTCCCCTCCCTTTTGCTGAAAGGAAAAACAGTGTTTCTTAATGAAAAAGGAAGGTAACTTTTTAAGAGGCTGGGTTTGAGCTCTTTCAGGAAGGCCCAGGTTTTGCATGAGTAAAATATTTGGTGAGGAATAATGCAAAGTGTATTCTGATAAAAATGACTTATGATTTGATGAAGAGCTTGACTTCCTCCTGCTACCAATGGGTTGCATGCATAGCAAATTTCTCCTGAGTTTATTAAATGTTTTGCTTGTGAACTGTGCACTCTTTGCATGTGTTGGTTATGTACTGTACGTCATGTAGAGCCATCAAGCACTCCTATTGTCTTTCAGACAGGCACAGTGGCTTTATGGTTGATTTAGGAAAGTGATCTTGTTTAAAAGGGCATCATTAGAAGAGAGCTATAAAAAGATCATCCCACTCTTCTGGGAGCCTATCAGTGCGTTGGGGGTTTTTTTGGCTCACGAATGTGCTGGAGGCTGAGGAATAAGAGATCCTGAGATCTACTCTGACTGGCATTGACAATTATTACTAAACCAAGGTGGTGACTATAACAGTACCAGATCACTCAGGAGGCCTCAGATGCTGACAAGGAAATAGGGTGAATGATCTTATCAATTAAGGCATCAAATTCATAGAGAGGTGATGTGATTTTTTGTAGCCAAAGGTGGAAGAAAAATCCACCAACACCTTAAAATCCCAGGCTACTTTCCCTTAATATATTTTCCCTAATATTAATTTATTTGCCAAATTTTTAAGTGACTGCTTTTGAGGGAAGAGGGAGTGCCGTGTAACTCATTCTAGGAGGCTCTGCAGTCTGATGGATGCTCCAGAAATTCAGACTTCTAGACAACTGAATTTTGGTCTTCTTGTTGACACTTGTCTGTTGTGCAACTTTGGTCTTGTTATGCCTTGCAGCAAGATGCCCAGGAGGCACTATGGTAATGTCTACACTATAAAGAATGTTGACCTGAGGACAGAGTTTTCAGTCTCTCTTTCTTCATTTTCAAATGGTTGCTCAGGTAGGCTTATGTTGCGTTGTCATATGGTATTTTCATTTCATTTAATATGCTCTTTCCTCACATTTTATACGGTGAGGAGGCATTTGCTTCCCTTTAATACAGTACTTTCATTTTCAAGTGAAGTAAAAAGAAGCACTCAAGTTTGGAGTCCTGCAAAATGCCCAAATACATAATGGTGCATGCTCAATCAGATGGATGTTTGTGCCACACAACTGAACGTGAATGAACAAACAGCTGAAAACAGACACTTCCGTTTCCCCGCAGAGTGGCACTTTGATATGTGAATTTAGAAATCCGAATGAGACTCCGTAGTAGGAAAACAGTAGGATACAGTTAGTATATTCATCCATCTCTCCTGTAGTCTCACTGGAAGACTGCACTGTGGAGCCAGTCAGAAAGAAACAGGTAAATTACTCATCCAGATTTTCACATGGGAAATTCACCCTTGAATGATTGCTTTTGCCTGCAGTGATGTGCTTTTTGTACCAACTTAATTCTCCACTGTAGCTTCTGTTAACCTCAACTTCATTCCACTCCTGTCTTTTTGATCTTTGCTCCTGTTCTGTCCCTTTATTCCCCTTCCTTCCTTTCCCTCTTTTTTATTAATGTCCCCTAACAACCTCCCACTCCTGATGAAAGCAAGTGGCATTACTCACTGGGCTTGGGTGTTCTTCCATTCCTTCCTTTCAAGTGAGATTCAGTTTAAGAATAAGACGTCTGCCTTTTAGCATCTGTGCATGAAGTAGGTGGTTAAATTCTAAATTACAATGTCATACTAATTTTGTACTCAGTCAGTGGATGATGACAAACATAACATTTGCACATTAAAATAAATAAGCAGTAGGACTTGATAAACTCCAAAGAATCAGATACTGTTCCCTTTTGAAAGATTAGGATGTTTGCATTTGTGTTTCAGCCATTTGCCATATAGTGAGAGTAGCAAACACATACTGAATTGGGCAAAAATTCCCAAAATTAATTCAGGCATCCAATAATGTGTTTTCTTGGTCTCATAGTCTTCGAACACCTTTAATTTCAATTCCCCTATTGAAGATTCACGATTTTCTCCTGTTGATTTCTATGAACAGTTATCTAGGCTGTACTATTTTTTCCATATAGCACCACAAAAGTATCTATTACTGAGCTTATTAACTCTCTAGTTATAAAACTAACAAGCTATTAAAATTAAGATGTTGCCATATATATTTTAGGAGTACATTTCTATCATTAGTTTCACTATGTTTTTAGCACATTTTCACTTAGATGTAGTAAATGATTTTTAAAAATACTCTATTATTATGAATGGCCACAACTGCATATAGAACAGGCTAATAAGTGGGAGAACAAACCTCTATGAAAGTAGACCTATATATATTCCATTAAACCCCTACCACCATATCAAATTATATAGATAAGCAATTAATGAAACATGAAGAATGTTGAATGTCACACCTTAGTACAATATTCTGACCTCTTGTTCCACTAAGTACAGTAGTAGTATAAAGAAAGTAACAATTCACAATCACTACATCAGCCTGGTATGAAACTAAAAAACTAGCCCTTTCAGAGCGCCACAGCTTCTGAACAATTTTAGGTATATTTCACTCTCTAAAGCAGAGATATATTTAAATTTAGTTTTACTACACTAGTTTTATATTAAAGTAAATAATGTACATTTGGAACAGCTATATGCAATTATTTTTGTTATGGAATCAAAAGTGTAATTTTCTCCCCTTGATGTCTTTAAATAAACAATTTAAAAATTATAGAAAAACAGAATAGTAAATAGATTTCAGGGAACAAATTACTAAAATATCACTAAACAATAATTAGGCAGCTAACCATACAGTTGGAAAGAGCACAGGTACACGAGTTTCTATTGATATGTATTTACTATTAAACACTAATTTGTCATGGATCAGTAGAAGAAATACTTTGCCATCATGAACTGCTACAAGTGTTAGCAATACACTCAGAGGTCATTGGGTAACTCAATCAATTGGGTAATGATGTTGTCCTGGTTATATGGTAAAAAAGAGAATCTGTGGAGCATTGTAATTTTTATTATAGTGTAACATTGAAAGACAAAATACAAATAGAGAAGAATTATTATGCTGTGAACTTTCTTACCCTAAATTAAACATTGATCTCTGAACATCAACCAGAGCTGTATTAATACAAGGGGAATAATTTTAGTGACAGAAAGCTCATAAGCAATCTTCTGTACCATACATCTATTTACTATTACCCTCATCCTACTACCACTAAAAATATGACAAAAAAATGTATATATTGTGAGGTCACAGTAATTCCTACTGATGTTTTTTGCTTCTTGATGTGGTTAATAGCCAACATAAATGAGAGAATCACATAATTAGATTTGCTGGACATTCAGTATTGACCAATACATTCAACTGATCTTCAATTCCATATGCATTAGAACTGAAAAGAAAAATTCCTTGCCTGGCCTCTAAATTCTGCAAAGATAATTTTCTTTCTTTGCAATTGTGCAACTGCCCATAAATTTTGTCACAGAGAGAATAAAGGGAAAAGCTCTCTGGAGCCAAATTGTTTCCCACAGTCCATAGTTAGATGGCATTTTGCTACTACCAAGTCTTACCCTTATTTTGTGTTATCTCTAGTAGGTTCAGGTATCTGTGCCTTTAATTAATTCAAATTAATATTACTAGCACATAGATTTTCCATTCTGTTACTGTAATTGATTCTGAACTTTGCAAATAGATTTCAAGGCAGGTTTTCCGATGATGTATCTACAGCCTTATAATCAACTCTTTTATTCACTTTCATGGGTTTCTTAGAAAAAGAAATGTCATGTCCATAAGATAACTTGATTTATATTAGTTTTGATATATTTTTGAGTGGCTAATTCATCTGAGTGTTGATATCAATTCAGCCAGCAGCCTAGGTTTTGTTGAAGCAGATGGAGACAAGTTATGCTTTTCAGACTTTTCACCAGATATTTTATTCCTTTAACGAATATACTGTTTTCTTCTGTCATTTTAGGAAGCTTGTTTTCTGCAGATGTGCAAATGTACTTATCTTGAGCTCACGTCCATAGATTTTAAATGCCTTACCTGTGTACCAAGGGGGAGCCTTAGTATCTTTGGCAATTTTTGGAGTAGGTTCATAGTTACCAGAATAACTTCCACTTTAAAATCTCTGGTTAAGAAAAGTAATTTTTATATTTTATATTATGTGGAATTAAATGTTTAGACTCTAAAATCATAGGGAAACTTTGGTTGCGAAGGACCTACAGAGGTCATCTCACGGAACCCCCGTCCTCAAAGCTGCTTTACTCAGATTATGTTGATGTGCTTCAAGGGTGGAGATTCCACAACCTTTCTGGGCAAGCAGTGGTGACCACCCTCAAGGAGAAATGTTTTTTTTTAAAATATGTAGTCAGAATTTCCCATGTTCAATCTTGTGTCCATTCCTGCTTGTTCTAGTTTCTATCATCAGATTATGTGAATTGTGCAGAAACAAGTTGTGTTATTAATTTCTAATGACCTTTTTTTCTGTTGTAAAGTGAAATCTGTTGTGTATTATGGCAACTGCTAATGGTTGTTTTAGTTTTCTTAGGTTTTACAATATTCATCACCACAGATTCCCCGAAAGAAAGAAAATATTATAAATATTATGAATTTAAGTCAGTTTGACAATCTTGTTATGAATTTAATGAAAATGTAAAAAAAAAAGAAAAGAAAAGAAAGATAGAATGCTGACTGTAAATAGATATGGGATCTATTTAATAGTTCTCTCTAAGTGTCTTTGCTACTCCAGGTAGAAGGATCCACTATAAACCAGGTCACTTCGTGTGGCAGCTGGGAGCTGCAGAGGGATGGGCATGGGAGAACTGGCAAGCATATATTGCCAAAAGCTTTGGTTCACAGGAAGGTTCACATTAGACTTTTGATCAATGAAGTTCTCTCTCGATTTTTTCCTCCTTTTCTCTGGATTACTTTAGATCACTCACTGGATCTCCAGTACAAAGAACAGTACGTTACATACTGAAAAGGGAAGAGGAAAATAGTAACTCTCAACTGAAGATATAAATTTAGTGAATGATCATATCAGAAACAATACAAAATAACAACATTTCTTCACAGATATGTAACTTTCTTTTCAAGGTTGTACTGGTGCACAAATTTAATTCTACTTTTATGTAACGCTGGGAAAAATGGCCTATAAGTAGTTCTCAGAGCAGAGAATAAAGTTAGATCTCACCATGTCAAGTTAGTGTCCTCACTGCTGAACTATGGAATCATGGAACCTCTTTCTTCCTTCTTTCGGTCTAGAGGAAGATCCTGACTGATTTTATTTTATTTAGGTAGTGCTATACCTGTCTATAAAATAGTGATAGGTAATCCTCATTTAGACCTAGCTGGAGGATTAGGACCTTCATACAATTCACAGATTACGTGAATTTGAACCCATTCAGTTTAGGAACCAAACTGAACCTTATTGTGAGAAAGGTTTTCTAAACAGCAACATCTATGGACAAGAGGATGCTGTTCCCAGGGAGAAGGGGGTGTGAAGTAAAAGCAACCATATATTGCCATGTTTCTTAGTGGTATTTATTAAAAGTGAAATGGTGGGCCTCCCAAGACTTTGGAAATACATTACTCAGTTGAGTCCTTAATATTAATCCTAAATATCAAATATTAATTACACATTAAAGTATTACCGCCTGAAAAGATAGAATCAGCTTGGGGAATGCAGAGAAGCAAATGCCTGTGCAGCAGGGGAAATCGTGTGACAGAAATACAACATTTCTTCTTAAATGCCACCTAACTCCTCTGCTATATGCCTAATTTCTTATGCCAATCAAAGCTTAAAAGTCCAGTGATTGCTGTGGCAGTGAAGGATGTACTTTAAATGTACATGTGATTTGTTTCAACAAAAACTTGAGCAGCTTGTAGCAATCTGAGGAATGCCCTTGTTAATGAAAGAATAGTGTCAGAAAAAACAACATTTCCATTCCCAGCTATCCATCAAATTTCAGATGTACCAGATTTCAAAACGGTTACCTGGTAACATCCAGGTAAATTACTTGTGTGGGAATAGGTAAAAAAAATGATATTTCAGCCAAAATTGTTTCACTTTATATGTTGGAAGTTATGTATAGCATTACATGATAGTTTCACGTCAATGAGATGCGCTCTGCTTCTTGACTGTTCTTCACTGTCATGCTGATATAACAGGCAAATGGTTTTGCAGAAGAAAATCTGATCATTCCTGTGGCAAAAAAGATGATCTATATCTTCTGTACACTCCTCTGTTGTTAAAGCAGACATTTCATGAATATCCATGCATGGAACCCGAATGGCTGTATGAGAAGGTAACCAACCTTAGGGCACTTGAACAGCTCAAGTTTGGACAAGACAGTATGACACTTTGTGTTGCCACCAAGTCCATTCCCAGATACATGAAGAACAACGCAGACCACACAGGAACAAGATGAGGCAGCGGGGGCTGCTGGGACAAATGCTATATTCCAAAGTGGGCAGATCCTTCCAGTTTAAGCCCATTGGGACCTTCCCCTTTCCTCAGCTGTCCAACATGGGGCCTATACTAAGATTCTTAGCCATATATAGATTTTAGTGGCTGAGGAAAGGATGGATTATTGCCGGATGGCTAATTATAAGATTGATGTTCCAATACAGTATAGATAGGAATAATGGCAGTTGTAGTCTAATGGCTTTGTCAAATCCTAAAGTAATTAAATTACCCCATTGTATTGGTTCTCCCTGTCTTACAGTATCTCTGCATGGTAGACCACAATCTGGATTTGGTATTAGATTCTCGTTAGCTTTGGACCAAGCAGCAGGCAAAACACAGACAAGAAAATTCAGCTCAGGATCACTTTATCTGATTCTTGGAAGTTTAACATTTACTCGGGTAACTTTGTGCTACGTTGGGAGCTGTGCTGTGGACCAACTCTAGAAGAAGGTTAAGGAAAGGTATTGTTTGCATATGGTCTGCAGTGGAGAAAAAAGTTCTGTTCCACAAAACCAGTTTCACACTGTAAGGGTGTCAAAAGGGTCGAATAATTCTGTTGCATATGTATTGAGGAGATGGAACCTGCAACAGACTAACCGAAGGGATAAGCAGTCAAACAAAACAGTGCAGAATAACAGCCACATATTCTCACTGAAGTGTTTAGTCTATTTTCCACTGATTTTAGTTTAAAAAAGGGATTGCAGGAGCTCAAGTTCTTGACAGGAAATCAATTGGTTTTTTCATGTTTGTAGCTAATAAGTACAGCATAATCTTTGTTGAGGATGAGATTCTTCATTTTGCGTGCTTAAGTAAGATTGATTTGATGATGACGCAGGAAAATGTCAGCATATGTGGTTCCATCTGGGTATCTCACTCAGATTTTCATATGTGGGTATGTGGCAACTATATTTACTTTTTAAGTGATGCAAGTGGTAAATTGTACTGTTGAAAAGATCACAATCATGAACAGAATGATTATTGTCTCCTGTGATCTTTGTAGGTCAGAAAAAATCATTCCGTTCCTATCTCTGTTTGAAAAATAGATATACTGCAGGTAACTGTTTGAAAATAGGTAAAATGGTGGATGGTTTTGGACACAAGAGGTGGCAGAGAGATAAGACCTGGAGAAAAGAATGAAAAGTAGACTTCTGTCACTGGTTGTTTCCTTGGTCAGAAAAATGGGATGTCTTTCAGCTGTAGGTCTACTTAACTGCTTAAGAAAGTGTTTTGCTGGACACAGAAATTACAGAAGAGCTAGCCAGTTATTCAACACTTGAAAGGGAAAAATGAGTAGTTTTGTCTGCAAGTATCTGTGTCCTAGTAGCTATGAAGGTTTTATGACTGTGTAAAACTCTGATAAAGGGCTGATCTTTACTGTTTTTTCCCACTTACCAGACAGAGTTGAGAAAACTTTGGATGTCAGGGTGTTGTCTTCAGTGCATGCAATTACAAGCCTGTGACATTAGATCATTAGCAGAGGCAGCAGAGAGGTCATCGCCGGTCAATGCAGTGTCACTGCCATAACACTAAAAATGAGCGGATGTGCTCAACTGCACTTTCATTACTGTTGGACTCAGTTTTATTGCTTAAGAAGTGCCTTCATCCATTCCGACCCTTTCGTTCCTCTCTTGATATTATTTAGCCAGGAAAAGATGAGGAAAATGACACAAATCTTTGCAGCACTTATGGGAATCTAGACCTTTTCAGCATAAAAAACCCAATCTAGTCCTACATATGTTGGCTGAGAAAACAGCACTGTGTCAGAAGAATTAGGTACATTGATAATGTTTTCAGCCTAAAGAGTTATTACTGCTCTACAGTCTACAATGGTATAGCTGGGTCTTGACTGAGAAGGACATTACTAAAGCACATCTCCACCTAACATTTAAGCAGTTTCTACCTACTCTGTTAGGTGACTAGATTTATGAAATTTGCATATTATTCTTACAGTACAGACCTTTGCTCACAGGAGAAAACTTGATCACACTGCTTGTTTTCAGAAGTGATTCGTCCTGATTCATACTGAAAGGTGACTCTCTTGACATTACTGAGCGATAGCATAAGGAGCATAGGCATATTTTACTGCTCTTTGGCAGGAGACAGATGGAGGCAGGATTTTGAGTCTCAAGTTGCTAGACATATCCCTCAGGCAGCATCCAAACTACTGTAATGTTCTTGAATGCTAATACTTGCATTTTGACCTTTGTTGGCAGACACGAGCGGCGGATATGTCCATCCTGTGACTCTACCTCCGGAGGGGCTGATATGTTCCTCACAAAGAAGGCATAGCCCTTGTCCTGAACCAGTATTGACTGAATCTATGTTAGGATCCCAGAATCTGAAATAGGGCACTGTAGGTCTAAAAGCGGTATTATTTGTCACTTGTTATAATGAAATAATTAGGTTAGTAAGTCAGCTATCGAACAGCAACTTAGACCGGAAGGGAGATCAATAAAAAACATAAAAATTATCAAGCCTTGCCAAAAATGTAATATCTATTGCAGCTGACTTTACCAATGCAGAATGTCTACTTCTTATTAAGATCGATACTTGTGTTATCTTCTAAATGTAATTTAGTGATATTGAAACAGAGAACACCCTTTGGGCAGAGCACTAATAGCTTAGAAAAAAGCCTGCATAACATCTATCTAAAATACTAGTTAAGGAACAAAGTTCCAGTGACTCTCTTAAAGGCAAGATAATATATTAACACAAAATTGAATCACATCTTACCTCTCTTCACACTGAGCACCCATGAAATTAAGGTAAACCTAAAAAAAAAATAAATAAGAGGACCCTAACTGAACAAAACAAAATGCATTTTCAAGCATCGTTGCAATTCTTTACCAAGAACTATGATTCCACCTTTAATCTGTTATATTAGAAAGGTACCCCATGTAAATCTCAAAGATGAGCAAACTGATACAATGAAAGATATTTCCTTTTGGCATCTGCAGTGTTACAATTAACAACGCCTCTACAGTGTAGGTGGCAAGGACCTTTCATCTCTCTAATAGTTCAAGCTGGTTTATGAAGCCAAACCAATGTTCAGGCTGCATAGATGCAATTTTGCTTGTCCATATAAAATGACTGCTTGATTTTCAATAAATAAATAAAGATCTGAGGACATCTTTACTTTTTCTCATTGATATTAGTACTTACCTGTACAATTTTTAGAGACTGCTTTACATCCTGGTAGAATTATTTTGACTAAGGATGTGATTTTTACTGATATAATTTGACAATAATTGTGAACAGCTCCTAATTCCTACTAGAAAGAGAATTATGTGCTAATGTGATTTATTCCCCTTACATTGACTATAGGCATAAGTACTGGTTTCAGTATTATGGAGGACTGTTGGAATATGCATGTTTGTATACATTTTTATACACCTGAACATTCTGCTTTCTCTCCTTAACAAGCAATATTTAGCACAATTATTTTTTTCCTGATTTTGGTAATCCAGCATTTTCCCTTTGAATATGAAGATCCTTCTTTTCTTTGACTGGAGGCAGAAGTGTTTGTGACTACTAGAGCCAGTGTATATATACATATCAATATATATATGCGTATATATATATATCAATATATATATTGAAAAGTGCACAATTATGTACCACATTCCCACTGCCAAGATAGTACCATGTAAGAAGACAGGCTTGGAACATAAAATGAATCATTAAAACCTCTAAAAATCAACCCATCAGAAATATATCTTTAAAATTTAGTCACTAATTTATATGACTTTATTCAGGAAAGTGAGACAGAAAAAAATCAGGGGATGGAAATGGGCTCAGTAGTGTAGGAGGGTTTGGTGAGTTGTGAAGTTATTTTGATTAGGAAAGTTAAAATATGTAGTGCAATATGCATCAGAGGTCTGGGCAAGTGAAGGACTGGGAAGGCAAGAATAATAATTCGAATGCCAAAGTATGATGAAGTAGCTAAAGTATTAAGTGGTGATGACATTTTGGCAGCTAAGTTCATGATCAAATTGCTTGACACATTGTTAAGGATTGTCAACGTTCAGCGTTTGGGTTTTTTTTTCCAGTCTAAAACCTACCTATGGCCTTTCCACTTGATTATTTCAGTTCGTGCCCTTTCTTGCTTTCATTTCTTTTCTGCCACAGAGAATGAGGAAGGAGGCATGGAGCTGAATAATAGAGGACTTCAGCTCTGAATTCAGTATTCAGGGAATTATGTGGTCTTTTTTGAAGAAATTCACATGAAAGGACTGACAGAAGAAAGTAAAGGTCCTTATACTAGATAGTTCCCTGATCGCTTATTGACAACAGCAATATCCTTGGGGTGGGGATGCTGGCATACTTCCAGAAGCCCTTAAACCCTGACTTCTCAGGAGAGCTCAGGCATTTACAGAAAGGCCCTAGACCTTCCTTCCCTGTGCCCATTCAAAAGGCTTTCCTTTCCTTGTGGCTGCTTCATCAAAGTTTTGTGGGTTTTTTTTCCAGAGACAAAGTGTCTGGAAATTACAAAGCAAGTAAAAAGCATTAACACACACGCACACACTCCCCCTCCACCCTCAGCCTGCTCTTTCTTTCCTAGGAAAGCAGCAATCTGCTGTAAAAATAAAATAACCCTGGGAATGGATTTATTTATTAAAAGTAAACTCAATTACATCATGAGTTCAAAAAATGCTTAAGTTGTATGGAGTTCTTCATTATGTATAATTAGAAAATGTAAAGTAAAACACAGAAAGACTTATTTTTATGTAATAAACATATATCCTTTGCTTTTCAGTAGTGGAAAATACAGATGATATTAGAGATGGAGATATTCTGTATATGAAATACATATGTATATTGGTTAACCAATTCCATTCCTCTAATTTTAAGAGAAAATACAATTTCTGGAAATGTAATATCAGAATTGTTGACTTGTAAACAAAAAGATTTTTTTTGTAGCTCTCAGAATTAAAATGTAAATAGGCACCTAACAATGCACGTTTCGAATATAAAATGTTAGAAAGCTGGAAAATGAAAAAGATTTGTGTTGGCATAGTGAATTTAAGAATTGAATTTAATTTGGTGAAATGAACACAGGGACTGTAACTTCCTGCAAGTGCAAATTTATGGAATGAAGCACTTCTATTTCCTGTCCTCATTATTTACAGAAGAGGTGTTGGACTGAACAGCAGCACTTATAATGCTATTATTAATATACTCTATTCTTTTCATTTTGAAGCATACTTATTAATTAAAGACTAAATTGTTTAAAAGAATAAATTTCCACCTTTCTTAATGGCCATATTGGCTGACAGCAGAAAACTGCTGGAAAGCAGGTGGAGGTATTTTAGGCACAGCCTGTTGAAGAATCCACAGATTAAGGAGGCCTTAAAGGGGATTTGGCAGTCGATGGGTCATCAGGGTGTGCATGCAGAGTTGATGGGATTCCTTCTGTTCCCCTCACTGGTGGGAAGAGGGAGTCTGCAGCAATATATCTTAGAGATGACAAACTGTGAACTGCAGCAGCCAGAAGGACCAGACTGCAGCACATTTCTCAGTCAGATGGAAATAACAACCCTTTGATTTCACAGACTTGCCTATTTCCCCAATGTTTATTAACACGCTTCTTATTTAATATTTGCAGCCACAAAATGATGAAAGCTAAAGCATAGAGACCCAAGGTGACTCCACAAAGCAGAGGGTTTGCCGTGGGGCTTTGCCGTGCTCTGGCAGGGAAGGATGTCTTCTCGGCACAGCAGGAGTGGGCAGAGAGGCTGTGGTGGTTCTGCTGGGGCAACTGCACTAGAAAACCCCACCACTGCTAAGACACACAAGCTGCCTGCAGTGCAGTTGGACTTCATATTTAGTTGGGTATAGGAAGCTGTCAGCCCAAAACTGTTGCGGACAGAGTGATTAACTTCACTAGTTAGATTGAAGTAGTGAAATATTTATTAAGGTGAAACAGTGATTTAACAAAATCAGTCGTAAATGCGATAGTTTTTTACGAGATTCGATGTCAAGGTACACTCTATTATTTACTGCGTAGAGGACAGGGTCAAACAAGCTGTCAGGGAGACCCTCCCTTGAGTCATGAGGTTCAGAAAGGACCCCCTTGCTTTCTAAGCTCATTCTCAGAGAGGAACCTAGGTGTGGCTGGATCCAATCCTAGTCCCAGGCTTGGTCAACAGTTTATGTCTAAAGGATTATATATGCGCAATCAACTCATATGTTACTTAGCTAAGATTTCAAAGTTTAGCATGCTATTAGTCACTTACCGAGAATCTGTTGGGGCAAGGAATCTCTCAACCTCGAGGAGTAG